>VZTJ01003354.1:0-140541 GCA_013397795.1 Orthonyx spaldingii
AGAACAAGCACTGCTTCAGGTGATTACCCAACTCCAGCACTATGAAGATGTCTCAGTTTAGAGACAAATTCAGCAGAAAACACTCTGGAATGAGTCATCTCCTCTAAAAAGGGTTCCAACAATCCCTTTCTGCCATTCATAGGAAATGAATACTAGTAGGTGAAAGGGGGAAAAAAAAATCCCAACCATTTACTGACAAACCGAATGCCCACAAGGCACAGGAAAAAGGTAAATAAATGCTAGATATTAAACTGTCCGACCTTACACACACACAGGAACAAAAACCCAAAATGCCGGGGGAAAAAAAAACGCCAAAAAAAAGGCAAAACAAAAAAACCACCAGCTTATGCCACTTGGTAGAAGATGGTACCGGTTTCTCTCTCAGGGGAAAAAAAACCAAAACAAAACCACAAAGAGGAGATTCATGCAGCAGCTCAGACAAACAGATGAGAACCTGGCGCCTTCTCCGGTGTCGATCCTCTCTCCAAGCAGGTGAAGTAGGTGGGCCAGAGCCCCCCGGCATGCCCTCTCTCCCCGGCTTGGCCTTCCCAGGGCTTGGGGCCAAGACGGAGTGGAGCGGCCCCTCTCTCCTCCCGATCTGACTGACTCCTCTCCCACAGGTCCTGTTTTCTCTGATCTCAGACTAAACAAGCTGTCCAGTTCACCTCGAAAAATTGCTGAAGGATTGCTGCAGCAGCTTCTCCAAGGCTAGGGAAGGGAAAAGATTCTTGCCTGGGCTAACAAAACCAAGCTAGCCAAACAAAACACAGACCACACCGCACCCCCGCACGTCTGGGAGGGGAGGCTTTGAAAAATCCCTACAAAGAGCCCCAAGGCTCTCCCCGACCCACCTTAAGATACAGCAACCATTTCTGGGCATAGAGCAGATGATCAGGGAATAGGCTGTCATCATAAATCACCCCAAGACAGAAAATCATCTGGCAGCAGAGGTGTGTGAGTTGAGAGGAAGAACAATCACCATAGGAAATTCTTCAAGGATAAATGCCACTCCAGTCCCCAGTGGGGAAGTCCTCAGAGACAATAGGAGGGATGATGTTGCTTCTGATCCTCTTGAAGGGACCTCCAGCTCACAGTTACAAGAAGAGAACATGGAGTACTCTGGCCAGAACTGGAGAGACCCTGCCTCCACCCAGGTGGAGGAAAGGGACAGTCGGATCTGCTGGACTGTGTGGATTCATGGCACATCAGACCCACAAGCACGTAAGGCTTTAGTTGGCACTGGTGCCCAGTGTACCCCGATTCCATCAAGCCGTGTAGGGGCAGAATCCAGCTCTGTTTCTGGGCTGGCAGGAGGGTCCAACAGCTGACTGTGCTGGAAGCAGAAGTGAGCCTGACTGGAAATGAATGGCAAGAACAGCCCATTGTGACTGGCCCAGAGATCCCGTGTATCCTTGGCATAGATCACCTCAGGAGAGGGTATTTCAAGAGACAGAGGAAGTGAGACAGCTGAACACCTTGCCTGGTCTCTCAGAGGACCCTTCTGCAGCAGGACTGCTGAGGGTGGAAGAACAACAGGCAGTGATCGCTGCCACAACGGTGCCACAGCAGCAACACCGCAGCAACCGGGACTGCGGGACCCCATCCATGGGAGGAGTCGAGACCTGGAGAGCCAGGGAGTGCTCAGCAGGACTTGTTCACCCTTCAGTAGTCCTGTATGGCCTCTACATCATTAACAGCACAAGTGGCCTTTACTGCTTTCCAAATACATCTCACAAGATGTTGTACTGGAATCTACCTCTTGTCATTATTTATAAACTTCAGAAAAGATCATCAAGAATTAGATTAATAGCATGAGTCTTATTCTGTAATAAGAATATGTATTGTCATGATAACATACAGAGTGAAGCATACAAATCCCTCCTTATCTAAAATGAGAAGACAGCCTGGAATAAATCCCAAAAAATTACATCTTTCATATTCACACAGATGAACTTGCTGCTGCTGCTTCTAAATTTCTGTTGAGTTCAACTGCTTCTTTGCAAACTTCTGTGTTACTTCCAGGCTTTGCATTTGACTGCCTTGAATGGCATTTGGCCTTGGTTTCCTACATGTGGGGAGACCAGCTGGCCACATGCTTCTGGAATTAATCTTTTCCATAGGACAGAAAGTTTTGCAACACTTTACCCCGCTAAGACAACAATTAATTAAGTAGTTTCTTTATAAATAAGAAGATAGGACTTGTGGTGTTCCTTAAAGACTGTTGTCTGTAGTGAACTTTCAAATGACGCACAGAAACTTGTGCTCTGTGTGTGACCTAGAACAAATAGAAGTCACATTGATCGCAGTATTACCACTCTTGCAATCTCAGCAGACCTAGAAGACCAAATGTCTGGAGGAGACACTTCTGGTGTGGACCTGCAAGCACAGTCAGCCACTCCACTTTCCTGCTCACTTCTCCCATGGAGCCTGGAGTACTGTTTGCAAACTGAAATGATGCTGTTGCTGCATCCCACAGGCACTTTCCTGCTCTGTGCAAGCCTGAGTATGTCTTCCATACACAGTTTCAAAGATCTAATCTAATAATAGATTGGTCTACATTTGTGGCATTGCCAGAAAAAGGCATATGTTGTCAGGCAGTCAAAGTCAGCAACAGTGCCTAAGTGGAAATGTGCTTAAACATTGAGAAGGCAGAAATCCAAAATAATCCATCCAAGGTTTGGCTATTAGGAAACTAAAAAGACTGTCTTCCTACATAATAGGGTTTCCACATATAATTAGAGAAATACTGTTTGCCTGATGTATCAAAATTATTAAAGGGCAATTCTTTTCCTTTCTTGGCTTTGGTGTGATAATAGAAGATGCTGTTGGCATTCAGCTTATCGAAGACTGGTTTAAGAGGAAAGAGAAATTATTGAAATAACTTGAATGGAAGAGGCATGTGTAGTGTAATGTGGGAGAGAGAGGTGTCATTGAGTTCCTCTCTTCTATCACACAAGGTTTGCAATTCCAATTTTTCATGTTTAGATTTCCTCTGGGAAAAGAATGCATCATCTTGAACAAAGTGAATGTATACTGCAAGAACCACTGGTCTTCTCTGTGCTGGTGAAAGACTTTGCTTTTAAATTCACATGGCTCTGTGGTCCTGACCTTTTACAGAACTACACTGAGTTGGGGATTGGATTTGAGATGGTATATGGAGATATGAGGTTTTGACATGAGTTCTGAGGCAGCAATTGTGGGATTTCATTTGTACCTATCACTTAAATATCAGCATATTTAGATGTGTGCTCAGAAACTGGCATCTGTCACAATCATACTTCTCCTGGGGTCAGTGTGTGCACACAGACACATATTACTGTTCTAATAAAAAATACTTCCATAAATGCCATCACAGATCAGGAAAGGTTAGGGTTTTTTATATTAATATTTTCTCCTTTAGGACCTCTAGTTTCTCCCTAGTCAGCATGCATGCGACTCAGGCAGTAGTAGCAAAGAGTTTTATTTCAATGACTTCTCTAGGGAATTCATCCACTGTAACAAATACTTCTGCCTCTTGGGACCCACCTGAAGCAGCATCCCAGAAGTCCTTTTTGCCTAGCTTGTATCACTCCTTGCACTGGTAGTGGCCTCGGGCAGTTTAGAAGTGACAGTAAAAAATAGAGCTGCTGCTATTTTCTGCTTCTTTTGGCACTATTCCTGGAGAGAGTTGGGTTGGTAAGTGTGGCTGTCACAGCAACTATTACCAATGACACAAAATAATTGAGTTGTGGTTTCTATTGTGGTGGGGCCACGTCCGTATTTTATAATGTCTGTGCTTGCAAAGAGTGTTATGCTTGATTGTTGTGATAGATGCTTCCAGGAAAACAGGACAGGTCTCTAAAGGCAGATTGTCTAATACTTTCCATGTACATGAAATCCTGTTGGTTACATGGCAGACCACTAATTGAACTGTGTGTTGTTTCCTCTCAGTTTTCTGATGAGGTGATGAGGAGGGCACCATCCATCTCATTTTTCTCCCTGTTGCTTTTGGAGGGGATAGCTGCTATGTTTGTTCTTTTCAGCCAGCCAAAAGAACACTGAAGCCAGGTTTTGATCTGGTTCTTTAATCAAATGAATGCTTTAATTTTTTGATGTCTTGAGCCACCAGTATGGGGTTCCAGACTTTCAGAAGCCTTGAAGACTTTTGGACACAGATGCTCAGCAGTGCTTAGAAGCCCTGGTAGTCCCTGGTTGTTGCATCCTGCTGAACTGTGCTGCATGCAGAAATTGCACTGTGAACATGCTGTAAAATTTGGGGGCCTTGAGAACAATCTTTCTTTTTCCAGTATTTAAAATATTTTCTCAGGTTGTCTCAGATAAATTGAAGAGTATTGTAGTGTAACTGTGAAATCCTGCTCTTTGGTTCTTAGAGACACATGTTCTTCCTGTTGCACGCAGTTTAGAGGGAAAAATTTCTCCTTGGGTTAAGGTGGCAAGCACAGTCCATATGCTCTGGCATTCTCCTGGAGGGTCCAGGAGCCCTGTGGGTATTGGGGATGCTGCCCAGCACTGTGCTGATGCTCTGCTGAAGGTGAACGTGAGGTTGCAAAATCTCATGCTAACCTTCCTGCCATTTTGGGGGGCAAGCTGGGGTTTTTTCAGTAGATGTTGCTGTACATATGTTGGTGTGTTAAGGGGAAAAAAACCTTTTCAACTATATGTAATGTTAAGCCTTAAGGGTGAAGCTTTTTTGTGTGTCTGCAGCGGAAGAATCCCATGTCACATTTGATTTGTATCTCCTGTTAGAGGTGACATTGTGCTGAATGCAGAACAGGCTGGGGATGCTGCACTGCACGTGACGTGTGATGTCAGGAGATGAGCTTGGAGCAGAACAGAGGCCACGGGGGATCGGGCAGGGGGAAGCTCAGCCTTGTGTTCTTGGCTTGATGGCTGCTACCACTCTTCTTCAGCAGGAGCACCCCAGGAAGGGGAGAGGACCAGCACAGGAAATTGGGATGCGATCTGCTGGTGGCAAAAGCTTCTGAAGCAGCAACAAGAGATACTGGGGCTTGGTTGAGAGATTAGATGTCAAACCTTGATAAGGCAAGAAACTTCAGTGGGCTAAAAGGGAAGACAGGTGCATGTGTGAACCATGGAAATGCTTTTGGAGGGTGCTGGAGTGAGCAGTCAGTGAGCAAAGTTTTTTGCTCTGTGTCAATGCAACACAGCAGGTCCTGGGTGTGATGGGAAGCCTTAAGGGATATTGTAATTAAGAAAAGTAACTAAGTAATAAAAATAATAAGAGTTACCAGCTCCACTGTGCATAGGCAGGCAGCAGGGAATGTGGGTCACACAGCATGAGTTAGCCAGGAATAAAATCCAGGTCTGTCAGTGCCTCAGGCCTCTCCATAAACACTGGAGTGTGACTCTTTCCTTCAGCCCAGCTTGGATGGGAAAGAACCTCCATTTTAGGTGGAAGATGAGGCTCTGCTCAATCCAGTTGCTAATCATGTTCTCCTTCTGTTTGCCTTTGCCAGGTGCAAGTTCTTCAGCCTCACAGAAACCCCTGAGGACTACACCATCATTGTGGATGAAGAGGGCTTCCTAGGTAAGTGTCAGCATGTGCCACTTTGGTATCCAGGCTGGGGGTGGACGAGGAAAACATATCATCTCACTGATGATATGTAAACCAAAATGTTTGTAAAACAGGTCTGTTTGTCAGTGCTGCTAGCACAGCTCTGAAAGGTGCTTTGATCACTTAAGCATACTGTCTCTGCTGCCATGCTGTACAAGGCAATTCAGACATGGAATATGAATATATTTGAATGCTGGGAGAGGATCACACACGTCTTAAAGAGTAGTTCAAGCATGTTTGAAAAAGCAAAACCATCTGAGTAGGATTGATTAAAACGAGCTGGCCTGTGTCCCCAAGCCTCCACCAGCATACCACATCTTGCATTTCCAGCTTCTATCAACCTCTGTCTTTGAAAGGACCACTTGAATAGTTTGTATCATCCCTACAGCCTGCACAATGCTGTGGAGCTGTGAGTTGGCTCCTTTGGCTAATCACCAAAAGCTGTGATTTATGCCCCTTTCTTACACCCAGCTCTTCCTGGACTAAGTGTGCCATCTTTGCCTGGGGTGGCTGAAAGGGTCAAAGGTGGACTTGGCTGTGTGTCACAGAAGGTAGCTGGCATGTGTTTGAGAGCTGCAGATTCTTGGCATTGTGCAAGTGCTGATGTAGAGAATGGTTGGCTTTGAAGATGGAAATAGTTTGTAATAACCTTTATCATATGTGGAGGTTTTGTTTTTAACAGTGTTATTGAGGTGGTGGAATGAGGAAGTGTTGGCCAGCTATTGTTATTTTTGTTCAGTCACTCCTTCTGTGTTTGGAATTTAAAGTGTACACATTTTGAGGTCAGAGAAAATTCATTAAAATATGAAAAGAGGGGATTTCATTCCTGAATAGGAATTGACTCTTGAGAACCTTCTTGTGACACTGTAATATTCAGTGGTTTTGTAATATCCAAACCACAAGGCAAAAATTTGAAACGACACCATCTTTATTTAGTACAGAGTTTTATGATCAGTTGCCTTGCTGAAGGAGTCCCTTTTCTGCTTCAGGACCAAGCTACATTTTAGACCAGGACAGTGGTACCTGAGATTCTAGTAAATTAATCCCTAGGTTGAGAATGCTAAATGGATCTTTACAGCTATATCTGTTTATAATTTGGGAGTTTTGGGCTTTGATTGAAAGTCTATGCCATGTACTTTTGCTCCCAGAAGAGGAGGTGACATAGGGTTCTCCTGCCGGAGTCTCCCTTGTTGTATTTTTTTAAGGTGCATATGCACAGGAATTTTACTACAATTGGTAGTATTATCTTTTTTTGTTATCAGTGGCAACTGGGGAAAATCAATTCCAGTTTGGTTTTGCCATAATAGTAGGATGCAGAGTCTCCCTCTAAGAGCTTCATTTTAAGCGAAGGCTGACTAAAGGAGAAGAAAGTTTTTGGGTCGTTTTCCAAGGGACACGACACATGGCAGAGCAAGAAGCCCAGAGGTTGTCATTCTTAGGAGGGAGTCTGTGTCACTGAACCTGCGAGGGGGATATGCCAGGGGCATGCTTGTCTCCAGCATCATGGCTGTGTCTGACATCCATGGCACTCGTTTCTCTGCCCAGTTGGCAGGGTGCAGATTTTTCAATTCAGTCAGTGGTGGCAAGTTGATTTGCAACCACCCCTGTACAGTCTCCAGCAGCCACACTGCTGTTTATCTCTCTGGAAATGATATTAGCTTGAAACAAAGGTGAGCTCAAGCAGTGCTCTTGCTCACCAGTACTGAGGGACTGTTGCACTCTGCACCACTGGTTGTGCTCCGAGCAAGTCCCCAGTCTGGGATGACCACTGTCCTCAAGAAGCTGCATGTCCCACTGGTGCCCAGGTTATCTCTGTGAACCAGGCAGTGCTGTTGCAGTTCAAAGCAGCAGTCCTCTCTGTTTGGATCTTCTGTTACCTTGGCTCTCTCTGGCACCTGAACTTAGTGCTGATAGTCACAGTGCCCAAATACCTTCCATTGGGCTGTGGTTTTGGCATATAACATCCCTGGTTTTTTTCAAATACACCGTGTGCAGTTGGGCTGCTAATGCAGGGCTTTGCAGGAGAAAAGATCAACTTTCAGGCAGTGCATGGGAAGGAGGGAGTATGCTGCAGCCATCCTCTGCTGCAGCATGGTGTGGAAGGCAGGTGCGAAACCCAGCCTGGGTAGCAGTGTCACAGAGCTCCTGGCTTCGTCACCTTTTCTGTGCTTTCCCTTGTAAGTGATGATCTGCTGGTGAGACCTGTATACACCACATTTTGCCAACTCTGCTACCACAGCCCCCATATCCTTCGGGTTTGTGTCCAGCCCATGTTCTTCTTTCTGAAATGTTGCCACCACATCCAAAGTTTCATCTCAGGGTTATCCCTGTGTGCAGTTTTATCCCTGTTTCTCAACTCAGTATAGTGTAAGTTTTTCATAGTCTGGAGAAATCCAGGATCTGACATACTGGATGCTCTGTAACAGTGAAAAGGCTCTGCTTCATTCCCTGCTTTCCCTCACAGTCTAGCTAAAAATGTCGCAACAAGAGAATGTTCATTTTGCCATTGTACAGCCTGTAATCAGCACATGGCCTTGAACAAAATCAAAATCTCTGAGTTCCAGCATCCCACCTTCTTGCAAAACAGCACCAATCATGTCTGCTTTGAGTGCACCAGCTGCTTCTTGTCCTGAGTAGTGAAGTGCCAAATTCAGCTCAAGAATTATGGGGTAAATCTTCACCTTTGATGAGCAGTTCAGATAGCAAGTCCAAAAGTAAATTACCTTCTTTTTCTTCCCAGGTAACTTCTTTTCTTGCAGTGCTTAACAAACTCAATGCAAGTCTCTGAAGGACAGGTTTTTCTGTGCGGAAAATGAGAACCTTTCTTTCTCAGGCACCTGTATGAATTTTTGCTGCAGCAGCAATGAGAAGGGTGTCCTGTTAGCTGGCATCTTCCATGTTAGCCAGGCCCTTTCTCCTGCACATCACAAACACCGCTGATGGGAAAAGAGCAGGCTGAAGAAATACTGGCACTTTCATCAGTCCTTGAGGTGAACACTTAAAACATACTGACATGCAGTAATCATTCTTAACTGTTTTGTCAAAAAATAATCCCTAGGCTTGTTTCCCTGAGAGCAGTGAGTGAGTCAGGCTGGTAAAGAAGTTATTATTTCTTCTCCCCAGAAAATGTCCACAGTGCAAAGCCATAACCTGCTTAAGCATTCATCGTGCTGAAAGGGAATGGCTACAGCCTAATTCTTTGCTGTAATTCCCTGGTGGTGAGGTGGGGATTATATTTGCACAGAACCTTGTTTGTTCCAGTGGCAGTTTCTTGGGCTTTGGCCTGCTAATGAGGAAGAATTTTATTCAGCAAAAAACACAGGGAACAGTTCACAGAAAGCTCTTTTCCTGGCTGATACTGAGATGAACTAGCAGAAGAAGTTTGGCCATGGGCCCTCCTGCATGAGGACAAATGTCTCAGCTAGTGGGGTGCTTGGATAGCCGTGTACAGCCCTGGCATTTATCCCCCTGCTGCACAGCCAGCACACGGCAGAAAGGTGGAGCGGCTGCTGCTCTGATCCCTGAAATACAGGAATATTTGTTTGGCTGTTTTGCTTTTTTACCCAAAGTTTGTCTGAAAGCAGGAGCTGTTTGTGCATGTGCAGATATGCCATAGCCCCTGTGTTCTCTGCGTAGTCTGTTCCTTTTTCAGAGAGCAGCAAGGACACACTCACTGTCTCTGGGCATCTGCACGAACAGAGTGTCTGGCCTGTGGTCTTGCTGGTCCCAGTAGTCTCTGTTCATCAAAGGTTTTAGCTTTCACACACTGAGAGGAAACACATGGCATCACACCTGGAGATAGCTGTCATCTTGGGAAGCCTGTTTATCTGCACTGGGAACACCTGCATAAATGGGGCCTGGGACAGTCTGTCACCCAGGTGAAGCTGTCCTAGAGACAGATTATCGTAAAGCAACATGTTGCTAACATTTTCAAGGTGAAGTATCGAAGAAGGGGAAAAGAAATCAAGTGCTGGGGTCAAGGGAGGAGTGAATCACTGTGATTTTCAAATCGTTAAACATGCATATTCTAGGTTCAGAGAAATTTGGGGTGAGGGAAACACAGATCACCCTCACGTACTCTGGTCTTCTTTCTCCTGGAGCTGGCAAGCCCATTTCATGTAGATTATTGCAGTCAGCAGACCTTATATCCTGACTGATCTCTTCTGGATCAGAACCAGAGAGGAAAAGCCATTTCACTTCAGTACTGAAGCAGCAGTGAGGAACGTCCTTCTGAGGTGCAGATCCACTGTGTGAACACAGAGCAAGACTGTTGGTCTCCTCACACTGAGGTTCGTCTGCAAGATGGATGTGACAGTCCTTCCTTAAACCTTCTTTGGCTGCCTGACATGGCTAGTAACTTCTCTAAGGCCAGAAATCCATTCATTAACACGTTTTCTAGAAGGAGGAGGTTCTTAGTCTCAGCTCATACTTCACAGTAAATTGCCCAGTACATTAAGAATAATGGAACTATTTGAAAAATCTCAGCTAGTTAGAGTGGCAGAAAAAATTTCATTCTAATAAGAAAATGATAAAAATAAAAAAGCCATCTTGCTGGCAGCACTTTGTTTTGATAACCATCATCCTCAGACAATGCTGTCTGACCTTGGATTCAGGACCATCATATACTTTAGTACCACATTGAGTTCCTATTTCAGTAACATCAAAATGGTAAATTGCCTTCACTGTCCTCTCTCTTTTCCTGTATATAAAATGGGTGAGAAAACAGCTTATAAATAAGTCCAAGCACAGAACCCATCTAGCTAGGAGCAATCTTTAACTTTATTTAAAGATACAGAGGGTAGCAAGCTAATAGTGGTATCTGGTTTTCTGAATATTCCTTCCATAATTATTTTTTCTTTAATTTTTTGTTGCCCAGTGACTAGGCCTTTATATCTGAGGCACAGTGGCATAATTTGCTTGCTGACATTTATAGTGCTGGATTCCTCCCCCAGATGGCCAGGAGTGCCTGTGGTTGCTAGGCAGAACATGTTTTTCTCTACTAAACACATGTACAATCATTCTCTTCTGTTCTCTGTATTGGCTAGACTATACTTTGTCTGGGGTTTTCAGGTTTTTAAGTAATGTGGTATTAATGACCTGAATTAAAATTAAGCTGTGGGAATTTGACTATTGCCTAATTGGAAATATGTGCTTGGTTGGGGAGGCTTTTCCTGCAATGCATCTCTGCTGATACAGATCAATAAACATTTTGGGGGTCTGTGATTACATGGGATTTCTGCCCTCTCCCAAGAGGCAATAGGGTTTGGTGGTTAAAGCTTTTGGGGGAAGGGAGGAAGGGATGAGAAATGTATAATATTCCAAGGTCTGCTTTGCGTCACCTGGGGAAAGGAGCACTTATCTTCTTTTTAGAGCTTGTATGTGAGTGGCTTTGCAAATTTTGACAGCATATATTATTCCTTATGTTTGTAACCTGCCTGCCACATAAAGTCTTTTGGTTCAGTTTCTCTGCTCACTCCTGTTTAAAGAAGTACTGCATAAATAATACATATTTTTCACTGTTTCCTCCAGCAGATGGGTGTGTATTGATATCTATTTTTGTTTCACAGCCTGTGGTGAGAAAGCCCAGACTTCTCTTCCTGAACCACTTGACTGGCCATGATTTCCTCCTTTAAATTTATTACATCTTGGCTGCTTCCTAGCACTTTCCAAAGTCCAAGATAAATGAGGAGATAGATACCAGGGCTCATTCTTATCAAGCCCTCTCATAAATGGAGGACGTACAAAGCTTTTCTGACTGAAAGAATTGAACAATTCATTGAAATTTTAAGTTTCTCTCTAAGGTCAGGATGCAGTTCAACAGAAAAGTAGCAGCCTTCCTTATGTTTTTCACTAGAGGGCATTTGACCATCTAGTTTTTCTTCCACTGATGCATTTCTGGTTTTTTTTCTGAAGGGTGGGCTTAAGGGGAGAGGGTGGCTTGCCTTGTTTGTACTGGAGCTGGCTGTAGTCTGCCAGCTGTGAGGAAACACGCCAGGGTGCTGAATGTGCAAGGAAGGGCCAAGGCTGAACACACGCCCTAAGACCTTTTGAAGCATTTATCCATTGTAAGTGCTGGTGAGACTGTGATTTGTCATCTTTCCCTACTTTTTAAGTGAATTTTATATGGAGCACCCTGTGACAGATGGGTAAGTGCTGTTGCCCCCTGTCACAAGTTGAGAAGTAAAGCACAAAGAAAGCTGAGGAATCAGAGATACAAGCAGCAAATGAGTCTCTTTTCCCATGGCTGGAAACATTCAACCATCAATTCCCAATTTTTGCTAGGTGCAAATCTAGTTTAAGTTTAAGCCATTCTTTTCTCAAGTTCACGACCCGGACACGGAAGTGGATTTCCTCCACCTTGGTGTCTCATGAATGCTATGTCCTCAGTCTAGAAATGGAATCTTCAATAACCCATCAAAAAAACCACCAGTCTATTATCATCTGGAAAGAGGGAACATCTCTTTTGTGGTAATCATTGCAAAATGCCAGTGTGCAGCACTCCCCAGGGTTGGGCTCTGAGCAGGTTCACCAGATGTTCTCATCAGTGCAGGAGAGGAGATGCCTTAGGTTTCCCAAGGATCAGCAGTCATTCATCAAGGTGAGAAAATTTCTGTTCCTGACAGGCTTGGATGATTCTCCTCATCAAGTGGGACTGGAAAGCCAAACAAACTTAAATCCTGTCTGTAACCAGACAGAGATGCTCAGGCAGAGGTTGTAGATTTTGTGCCCAAACACTTCATCAACTTTATTTTCACTTGGTGCCAGTGATCAGTCTTTTCCAGCTTTTTAGGTACAAAGTCTTCAGAACTAATGATGGATCAAGGGTAGCTCATAATCCCATTGTGTGTAGTTGTTTGGTTTTCACTAGAATCAGTTGAAATCCTTCTGTCTGACTCTAGAGATGCAGATTGATGCATGTGCATGACTCCAAATTAACAGTTCTCTTTTGAGGAGAGTTTGCTTGATGCTTTGAGCTAATTCTCGTGCAGTTGAAACAATGTGGGGGTGTTCTTTTCTTTGCATGCAATATTAAGCTGGTGGTGACACAATGGCCAACCATCATCTTCATCAGGGTTTTGGCCTGACAGTCACAGTCATCTTGGGTTTGTGGAAGGGCTTCTCCATGGGCAAGTAAGCCTTTCTCAAGTGAACAGCTTTGCTGTTGCAGTCGCAAAGTGAAGGCACAGGGAGCCAGAGCACCATGGTGAAGTTCACAGGTCTGCTGCAGGCCTTTCTGTTTGATCTTGGACAAGTCTCTCATTGTGTCTCAGTATCTTCATCTGAGAAACAGGGATAATCCAATTAAATCACCTCATAACAGGCCTTGTAAAGATTAATTAGTAAACATGTGGAAATGCTTTGATAATGTAACAGGCAAGGACCATTATAAATAATAATAATTGAGGTTGCTTCTGTCCCTCAGGATTCAATTTTACAATGGGTGCACTTGCAACCGACAGGACAAATCAGGTCTATAGTGGAACAGATTGGAGACTGTGGTGGGAAAAAAATACCCTTTATGGGAAAAGTTGCATAATCTTTTAAAAATCTCATATCTTAGCAGTTAATCATGCACCGGATTAAGATTCACAACATCAAGGTTGCAGTCATACAGTTAGAATTTAGTAGCTCCATCTTCAAGTCTTGTTTGAAATGTAATTATTTGCTCTACTCTGTCAGTCTAGTGAAACCTTGTCTGAAAAACTGCCTTTTGAAGACAGTATTTTCTTTTGCTATTTTGTTTGAAAATGCAGAAGGAATTGTGAGTCCAGCTGCATTGGTTCTTCTTTTGATACTCTTTTTTTTTTTCTGTAGATTTGGCTTTTCAGTGGAACCTGCTACCCGTGTCCCCTTGCCAGCAGTAAACCAGAGCTGGCAACGTTGCCTTCGACTGTCTGGGCTAGGTCCTCTCCACCCCCGGCCTGCAGAGTCTGTGAGCAAAGCCTTTGCCAGGAGTTTTTGAAACACAGGGCAAGTTTTGTCAGGAAATGGGAAATCTGCTGATTTCTGCAGTTCCTGTTACTGGACTATCAGAGACAAAATCCTCAGTTCTTTTGGGCTGTGGATCCCCTTTTCTCATGAAGCAGGGTGAGGAGAGGCTGGCCACGGTAAGGCTTTCCTGGATGCGAGCAAAAAGCCATGGTTCACAGGTTGGGAAGGATCTAGCTCTTGATCATAGCACAGAGTGGGCATCCAGGTCCCTACAGTCACACAGCAATGCTGTGCAGGACAGATGCACCCACGGCCATGCTCTGAACACATCTTGAGCCAAACTTTTAATCTTCATTTCTTGTCACTAAAGAAAAAAGCCAGTTTCTGCTCCCTTCTTCATTCTCATGAGCAAATGTCAGCTTTTGGAGATTGGATCTGGTTTTAATTTTCCAGGTTTGCTCTTTATTAGTGGTGTGCTATCCTATGAAGAGAAAGAAAGAGTGCAGCCTGATTTCCTGAGAACTGACCAGAGCCTAACCTGGATTTGTCTTCCCCACCCAGCTCTCCAGTAAGAGTGGACATAATGATTATTTTTGGAATCTGCCTTACCATGTTCCACATTTTTAGCCAAACATAATAATGATGCTTTGTTTTTGGAGTGTATTCATACTTCCTCTCTTATGAGACCTCTGTGAGGTAAAAATTATTTTCTCCCACATATGAGGAAACTGGTAAAAAGGAGACCAAATTACTTGTTTCAGGTCATACACATATTTTGTGGGGCAAATCAGATTTTGCCTTAACTGGAAGCCCAATCTGACATCTGCTTATCTGCACTTCAAAATCAGCCTTTAATTTACCACTGTATTGCAGCAACCTGAATATCTGTTCTAAGACACTACTGTAAAACTGTAGTTCCCTCATGATCCTCCGGGTAGTCTGTGGTGAGTCCATCATCCCTCTGTGTCCATGGCCAGCTGGGAGTTGTGCTGTCACGTTATCATAGCTTTTTAGTATAGCCTTGGCTTTCCTGTGCAATACCTTTTATTGCTGGGTCAGTGTCTGGCCTGGCAAGAACTTTGTCTCTTTCTCTTAAACTCAGACTTTGATATTAGTCTGAGTTTTTTGTTTCTCGCAACAGAAATCACAAATAGAAAGCTAAGAAAGACCACCAGAAACAGATTTTCAAAATAGGCATTTTTGTGGATTTCACAGACTGCACCAATCTCATTGGAAATGCACTTTTCCTTTTTGGTTAATTCTTAAGAAGTCAGTGTAAAACTATAATCAGCTCAGTTTTTAGGCTGCTGACAAAGTTTAAAGTTACAAGGATTGCAAGAGGAGAAATAGTTGAAAATTGGATGAAAGCAGGGCTTGCTGTCTAAGCATTTCCTTTTATCACTCCTTGATTGCTCTCATAGTGGACACTTGTAACGGAGCTCTTTCCTCAGGAGGTGCTGCTGCTTTAAGTGGAGAGTAGGCAGCCTTCTGATACATAGATTTGAAAGTTCAGCATCAGCCCCTCAAGAAGGACCAGTGTTTGTTATCCTAGGGCCTGACTGAAAACGATAGTTGCATGCCCCAGTTAGATGCTGAGGCCCTTGGAAAGCAGAGGGGATATTGGTCAGAGTCAGGATTTCAGAGCTGGGCTATGTGTTTGTACAGCTTCATTTAATTCCAAGTTACCCTTGGGTTATTTAATTTCCTGACAGCTGCAAAAACAGTGTTCTCCGATAACAATGGCTTCTAATTAGGCAATGTGCCTAAAATGTTAGAATGTTTTATTTGACCATGACACTAATGTTTTGTATTCAGCTTGGAGATGAGAAAGTCCAGCAAGCTGAACTTCCAGCTTCCTTTGGCAGAGCTGCGTCCCTCTTGTGATCCCCAGTGAATAATGCTAAAGGCACACCCGCTCCTCTGCCACTGCACTTCAAACACCTCTCACTCTTTGGACTGTGTCATCAGTAAATCTGCCTTTCAGCTAGAACCACCTTCCAGAAATATGTTTTATCAGCATAGCAGGACTAACATGACTTGCATAGCTGAGGCTACAGAGCATTCCAGGGACACACAGACAACAAGAAAGCAGGTGAGATTTACCTGTAGCTGAGGGTTGCAGCTTCTGGGGCTTCTGTGACACTGCATAGTTGCTTTTATGGTTCATGCACTTAGTACACAATCAGGCAGTGAGAGAAATAAACATACAAGTCAACTATTCTTCCAGATAATTTATGCAGTTTAGAAAGGGTGTTAGCATCAGGTTATGTTAATTAGATCCTGACATGATTTGTGCTTGTGGAAGGTTTATGCTTTGGGCTGTATGAATTGATGATCTCCAAGTTCCCTTCTGTGACAGCAGAAAGTGGCTGTTGGGGGATCTGTCACCTCCTTGAATTCTCAGACATCCCTTGAAGTCTTGAATCTAACAGAAAATAAGTAATTTTTTTCTGCTGTTTTGCTCCTTATTCTAATTCTTTTCCAGAGTTCACAGTTCTGACAATTCCGATACCACCTCTTACCACTGCAGAACTTTTAAGTTCTTTGTTTAAGATCCTGTTCTTATAACCATGATGCAAAATTGCACCTCTGATAAATCAAATGCCTACTTAAAAGTTTTGCAGCTTTAATTAGGTGTTTGCTAACCTGCAGCCAGAGTTTATCCCTGCCTTTCAGCTGAGCACTCTTTACATCATGTCCTGTACCAGTGACTGGGGGCTTTTTGGAAGGTTTCTGTATGGATTCCCTATAGCCATTTGCTTCCACGTGCCTGATCCTTCTCAGATACCCTAATAGAATGAAAGAGAGATTACTGCATCAGTTGCACTGTAAATAACAATGAAAAATTATTCTCTGTAATAATCTGGCCTTACCCAGCTCTTTTGAGATGCTGGTCTATTTGACAGAGCTGTGGGTGTTGGCTCAGATTGGCTTGTGGCTCTATGAGCAGTGCCCATGGGTTGTCCTCTGTGTAAGATCAGCAGGGATAGGAGATGAGCAGGAAGTTTTTTTATTCTTCCTTCCCCACTACAGTTCCCTACCAGTCAATAACTGAGGGATTCCTAAATTACAGGTTGAAACTGCATGACAGTATTTTAATAGCTATCAGTATACCAATCCACCACGAAGTTGTCTAGCATCTTATGAGGCCTCTTCATTCTTTTGGTCTCCATTACATCCTCTGTCAGCACTCTGGTAATTTCATTGCGTTTCAGGTGTTGTCTGTTTGCACTGTAGCGTGATGATGTCTGTGGTCTTACTCAGTTCTCCTCCCAAGAGTTCTTAAGGGTCTTTGAGCATGTACTTGTTGTTTCTGAAAGAACTACCCACAGTGTCTCCAAGACTCCTAGGAAAGAGGACAAACAGAGCCTTAACAAAAATACAAAATAACCTGGGTTGTGCCAGGTTATCCTGCAAATGTTCCTCCATTGAGAACTAACTGCTTATTGTTATTTTCATTAAAAGTCTAGTGGAAGATCTTCACCTGCTAAGACAGCTCATCAAATTCTGCCTTTTGATGAGCTGTTTCACAATACATCTTCTCTTAAAATCCCATCTCTGACAGCTGTATTATAGCTATAGTACTCGTAACAGAAAAAATCCAGTTGATTTTCTCGTGATAGAGAAGAATAAAATTCTCAAATAAGAACACTTCATTCCAGAAGACAAATCAAAGGAATTACAATATGTTTGGGTTCATACCTCCCTCTCTTTCCCCTTCCCTCTCTGGGAATGTGTTTATCAGTTTGAATCACTTACTATATAAATCCAAACTCCTGACTAGGATCAAAGTTAGGTGTAAGATGCAATGTGCTTCTTCAGAGATGCAATTAGCTTCCTTCAGAGTAGCATAACAATCTCAGGTTTATTTTCCTTCATAATCCTTCTCCAAGATTTCTGCAGACCATCTAGGCACAGTGGTAAACATGTTCCCAGTTTTGCTTGTCCATTTTTCGTTTGGGTTTGCTCTCTCTGGGATTTCCATCACCGTGTTCTACCGAAACATTCTCATGTTTATTTTACAAGATTTACCAGCCCCTCTTCGGAACCAACTTCCCTACTTCCACATTTATTGAATTTTTACAGTTGGAAAGAACTGTATCTCCACAGTCACAGTCTGCATTTATTGTTTGAGTTGGAGTACATGAAATTGAAGAGGTTGATAAAATGTGAGAGGCAACTTTTCAAGGACTGGCAGTGTCAGCAACACTGGCATTGTGGCTGACAAGCCCTGGGAGGGTCCCCAGAAACCTGATTTCTTTATCTTTGTGTCTTCCACACTGCTGAGCAGATTGCAAGCACTAAGTAACTGTTAATCTCTGGAGCCCTGCTAAAGTAACTATCTGCGAGGTATTTATTTCACGGTTGTTTTTCTCTTCTGCTTCCCTGGGCTTGGTTAAGATATTTATTTACTGAAACATGTTGAGCTTCAGCCAATTTAAATATATATAAATATATATATAAAACCTGTGTATGTTGGTGTATATACCTACATTTGTATATGTATGTATTTATTCAGGGATAAGGAAGAGGTTTAAGAGAAAGCATTTTAGCTCTTCTTTTTCAGAAACCTGTTCTTAAACTCTAGCTTAAAACTGAAAAGTATATTGGATTTTCACTATATCTGCCAGGACCAAACCCAGTTTTTCTGTAGCTGGTGAGTTAAAAAAGCAGCTCACACACGGACATTGACATCCATAAGTGAGGCAAGCCCAGCAGAGCAGGGAACCCTCAGGAGCTACATGACAGGTTGTGTCCTGACGTCTTGAGTACTGTTGTACTGCTGAAATCCTCAGATTTTGGGTTTGGTGAATTAGGTGGTTTATTTTGTTGCTTTTAAAAAGATAGAATTGAGATTTGGAGAAGTGGAATGAGAATTTATGTGGGCCATCATGTGGATAAACCTCTGTTGGATGCCTGTTCTTGCATTTTTCATCTGCAAAATAAAGTAGCCGTTTGCAGCAGACAGGTGTGCTTGCTCTGATGGATGTTTACCATGGCTTTTCATGCTTTAAGTAGAGCAGAGATCATTTTTCCCCCAAAATTCATTTTTAGAATTTGTATAAACAAATTCTTGACCTAGATGAGTACTCCCAACATGCCATAATGTGCCTGGTTTCAGTATTTTGTATGTCCCTTTCTTTACAAGGACATGCATTTATGTATCCAGGAATCAAGGGCAATCCATGCAAGCTTCTCAGATTGTCTCGGATTGCCACCCATTTGGATGGAAGGAAACCACAAACTGAAACCAGTTTGCATTCACAAGTGCAATCTGTGCATCTCATAAACATGAAATTCAAAGGAACTGCAGGGTGTACTTCACCGACCCCAAAGGAAAATGCTCTTGACAACAGGAGGTTTAATAGCTCTTTGCGGAGTAATGGCTGCATCTGTAAGGCATTTGCACCTGTTTAATTTTAAGCATATTAAGCTGGGTCTTAGCAAGCCACTTGTGTACTGAACATGGCTTAAAAATCCAAAAGATGAGGACCCCTTCCTGTCCTGCCCCATAGAAGTGGGGCAAGGCAAGGCAGTTGGATGAGCCTGGCTCTTCACAGTGGGGAGGAGAAGGGCATCAGCAGATGTCTTCTCTGCACAGGAGTCTGCTTGGGTGGCTGGGTTCTGTGACAAAGGGTGTTGATGGTCTGTTGGCAGTGCAGAACACTGCATTTAGAGCAGGACTCTTACTCAGGAGACAAGGCATGTGCTGGGGTACTCACTGCAGAGCACTGCAGTGTTTCGGATGGTGTTTGTCACTGATTCTCAGTCCTTACCCAGCTGCTTTAAAAAGTCGCTTCAGCTGAGACATTTCTGGAGGGAAATTTCCTAGGGAAAAACCAAGCCTGTTCTATAGAGATTCCTGTGGTTGAGTTCAGTAGGGTTTTGATGGACTCTCCTAGGCTGGGACACTTCTGTTGTCAGTTTTGACTAGTTGGGCTCCTGACAGAGGGTGCTGTCTGCTTCCTTGTTTGAAAATGGAAAGGCAATGCTTTAAAAGGACTCAGTGGGAAATTGGGTAAAGGAAAAGAGCTAAATATTGCTTTTCATCTGCTGCTTTTTGTGGGTTTGAACTTTGCTGTTTCTTTTTTTTTTTCCTCCAGTGAGCTCAAGGCAGCTGGTCTCTGATCTGTGACTAGGTCTCCTAGCCTCTGCCACAGCATAAAGAATGATAGTTATGTGGTCCAGGAACCAAAATCTGAAAGGCTCTTGTGTGTTTACCAAGTACTTTTTTTCCAAGCAGCTATTGCAGCTCAAGGATTCCAGGTGGCAAGAAAGGTTTGAACTAAAACACTTGGTCCTTATTGCCAAGATGAGCAGAAGGCAGAGAGGCTTAATGTGACCAATTTCCCATACAGAAAAGGGCTTCCTTACTGATCTGTGTGTGACTAAGTTCAGTTGCTGAATAGTGACAATAATGTAATTTCTACAGTGGATAGATACACAATAATCTATTGTTTTTCTCCCAGCTTCTTTCTTCAATTCTAACAATTTGGCTACTCATGGATTAGAGTAAGACTGATTTGGCCTTTTTCCTTTGAGGTGAGTGAAACAAGGCAGCCACTTGTCACTATAAGGCTAGTTTGACCTGATCTCCAATTGGGTGAAATAGTGGAATAAGAGCTGGATTCACTGATATACTTTGTGTAGGCAGTTCGACCACTGAAAACACATCGAGCTTAGCGGGTTGGGAAGCACTTAAAAAAGAGAAGGCACTTGTACTCAGAAATGCGAGAGTGAAATTGTGTAGAAAATTCTGTCAACTAATGGTCTGAAAAATATTCTGCAAAGGCTATTTTCTACCCTTACTTCTAATTACATCTTATACATAATAGCCTGAACAACTGGGGAATCACACACATTAGTGTCACAGTTCACTTGGGACAATTTGTTTTGCAAGATAATGAACTGTGTCAGCAAAAGTTTAACACTTGCTCTAGGTGGGGCTGACAGTTCAGCCTTCTGGTAACTTTGTCATCATTTCCCAGTAAAATGCCCATGGTCTTTTGGCTAAATCTCTGTGAGATTCAGTAACCTGGGGGGAGGTTATGCCATGACTTTCTTAAGTTATTTTTTTTTTTTTTTGTTTAAGGTGTTCTCACGAGCAGCTTGGAAGGAAATACTGCAAAATATTGACAATTTCTTTTGTTGAAGAGCTCTAGTCCTCTCATGTCTTGGCAGCGAAGGTACCAAAGTGTCTTTGCATGAGAAGGTACCCTCACCTTATTAGAGCCATTCAGCCCAGGTGGTGGTTTGTACACCCTGGGGTTTTTCAGCCACAATGTCAGGAGTGACATCAAGCCTGGTGGGTTTTTTGCAGTCCGTAGTGCAGCTCATGCTGGCAGAGGATGCTGTACCCTTGGTTGTGGGGGAGGCCTCAGTGGTGCAGTTGGGAGCAGAGATCCTCAGGGGTGTGCAGGAGCAAGCGAGGTTTCTGACCCTGCTGTTACCAATACAAATCAGAGAAAGAAGCAGAATAAAGGTATAAATAGTTTGAGATTGTAGGGGACAAATCTGTGAGAGCAGCAGTGATGGAGATACGGACAGGCTGGTTGGGTGAGGGCATAGATCTAGGGTCAGGGAAGATAGGGTACAGGATCAGTAGGGAGGACAAGAAGGAACAAAAAAGAGTAAAGATGGACATAGGAACAAGGAGAATAGGAGGAGATGATGGGGTTTGAGCTGGAGAGGGTGACTGGAGTGGGGAGGTGGGAGGAGGAAAGAGGAACAGGCTGGTGTGTGTTGGGTTTGTGGGTGAGCAGAAATTGGCCACCTCGAGCACTTGCTCCGTGCACTGGCCACTAGGACACTCAAGGCAGCAAGTACCTGCCAGGCAACAAAGGGTGTCTTTCACTGCAGATCGGCTCAGGGCAGTGCAAAAGAACAGCTACAGTTGCAGCACATGGGGCAGGAGGATGGGCTGGCTCTAAAGCAGCAGCGTGTGCAGCAGGCCATGAAGCCCTGATACAATTGCAGTTTTTCAGCAGCTTTCAGTGCCCAAGATGATAGTTGCACTGGTTTTGTTTGTGAGCATTTTGTTTAACTATTACTAAAAGTGCCTGTGGTTGTTAAAGAAACTCAGTTTGCCTATGCTAATTTACCTCCTCTTGTGTGTGCCTCACCATGCATGAGGCATTCAGGTACACCATTACAGGCTGCTGCTTTGAGCTCTGTTGCAGTGCCCAGAGCTCTGGCACTGGCTCAGGTGGTGAGAGTGGCACCTGGCTCAATGGTGAGTGTGGCTGGGGCTGCAAACGGCCCCATCCTTCCCGCTGTGGGAAGCTGGAGGCTAAATAAAGCAAATGGCAGGAATAGAAATATTGTTTTTATGGTAAACTGGATTGTGTCCCTGCCTGTGAGAACCTCTGTTTGGCAGCCTCCCACCTGCAGAGCACTCAGTATCCCACCACTTTAAAAATTTTCATGTGTAAGATAAATCCTCAGTTACTGTGCCAGAGTGGTTGAGTAAAGCAGGCTGCAGGACGATGATTTGTGAGTTGTCGACAAGGAACCATCATTTTCAGCACCAGGTGCTAAATGGGTCTTTAACCTTCACTGAGGGGCTCAGGCTCATGCATTAGTGCTTTACTTGGTTTGCAGTGTTGCAGGATGAGCTGTTCCCCCAGGGACTGACCAGTACTGTGGAGAATGATCCCTGACTGATGATGAATGCATTGCTTTCCAAGCATAGGTAATAGCTCCTAAATTCCAGGCTGTCATGGGATCTGCAGTAAACTGACCCTATGGAGAAAATATACAGATAATGTCCAGCTATACTGAGAAGAAGAATCACCCTTTTCATCAAGGGCACGTGTATAGGGAAGTTATAAAAGCTTAATAAACAAATAAGTTTTATTAATTGATGGTTAACTCAATGCAGATTGCTTTTACCTGTTTGAAGGGCCATCCATGTCACACTTGGGAGAGATGGGGCTGCAACAACCCCATTTTTAGTGTTTTCTTGCTCTCTTTCATCTTCAGGATCAGTTGGTAGTTCTGGGAGTGGAGAGTCATCTCTGTGTCTGGTTCAGAAGTCTAGATTTGTTTACTCTAAGGAAGAGGTCATACGAGTCCAGTACAAACACAATGGCTTTGTTCTGTGAGATGCTTCTCTTCTATGCTTTCTTTCATACCATGCTGTCCCATGGCATTTCACAACAACAGTGGGGCACACCAGAGCTGAAAAAGATATCTATCCTTTTATTTCTAGGACCCAAGATCTAGAGGCCCAGTTCTAATTCTTACAAATTAGAGGTTAGCTATGTAAAGGCAGCACTTTGGGAACAGAGTTGGGGAGGGCAGCCTGAAGGCAAGAGTCTAAGCTGAAGACATGCTGAGGTGTGAGGTTGTTGCTGGGGCTGTGTCATGAGCCAGTTTTGAAGTTCTTAGAAATGCCTCTGCACGAATTAAGGTGCAAACAAGACCATATGCCAATGTCAATAGTATGGTTTTATTTGATAGTAAATATGAGAGAGAGAGAGAGAGAGAGAGAGAGGAAAGGAGAGAAAAAGGAAGAGAAAGAAGTAGAAAAGAGGTAGGGGGACAGAAAGAGAGGCAGAACAAAGAAAATGTCCCCATCACATGGATCCAAACAATGCTCCGTTGATCCTCTCCAGCTGGTCTTCTTGGCAGTGAAGTTCACCCTGAAAAGTATAGAATCCCATGGGTTAATACATGCTCAGGCCAGGTGGGAATGCCCAGGTACATCCCCCGGGGGCAGGGGCAGTCTCTAGCAGCAGACTCTGGATCTGTTACATCATTTTGCATCACGTGCAGTCCTGTGGTGCAGGGCCTCAAGAATGAGTCTGGAGCACGCTTTGGGGGGTCTTTGATGGATTATGACACCCCCTCAGCTGCCCCTCACGGGAGTGTCCTGTGGATGTGGCCTGTGGGGTTGGGGGTTCCACAGCTGGGCTGGTTTGTGTAAGGGAGGATGGGTGTTCACTGCCTCTGACCAGAGCTTACACCACACACCCAAAACCTCCTCTCCCAACTTGTTTTGAGGGGAGTCTGTAAACCTGGCTTCTGCAGGCTGTGGTCTCCCCCACCCCAAACCCAGCCAGAGATGATTCTCAGCACAGCTGCTGGGTTTGGCTTTCTTGTGGATGCATTCCTTTCCCTCAGCCTTGTTTGTTTCTCCCTAGACCTGAGATGATTGAACAATAGTGTCCCCTTAATACCTTATCTAGGTGACTTAACTCACAGTGCAAAGTTCCAGTCAGGCATCCTCAAGGAAGCTTCTGTGGTTGTAGCTTCTTTATACAGTTTTTGCTGTAATGAGCAAAAACCCCTTCATAACAATAAGTCATGAACCATTTCAGTCCCTGACAAACTGTGTGCCTGTCTGCCCCCACAGATTGACCAGCTCAGAAGCAGAGGGTAAAGCTGGAGAGCAGGGTTTTAGTCTGCATCACTTTGTAAGCCTCCTTCTCTGGGACATCCATCATCTCTCTCAGTCAGTTCCTCCAGAACTTGTGTTTATTCTGAGGATATCTGTTTTGTTTCTTTGCTTGAGAGCTTGTGCTGAATTTCTGCTAAGCCCTGTCAAGGGAATGACTTTCACTTTTGATTGCCTGCTATGAACAGTGAAGTTCCACTTCACGCTTCTTGGATTATGTCTGCAGAAATGAAACTGTTCTTGTCTCTGCTTATCTTCTTTGCTCTCCTTTTCTTCTTATGCTGTGAAAGCAGCCAGAATGCATTTTTGCTTATATCCATGGTCTCTCTGGATTAGATGGAAATCTAAACTCATGGGGGCAAGAAACACCTCTAGGAAACAAGTGCAGGGCCCTTTGGAGTACAGCTGGTTTTGCTCCACGTGGTGCAAGTGATCAGTAAAAACTTAAAGACTTACATCATGCAAACATTTTAAACCAAACTGCATGTTCTGTCAGCTCACTCTGAGCTGGTGAGGCATGATGAACATCTTGATGGCTGCTTTTCTGCTTGCTCCCTTGTTTTTTTATAATTAGCACCTCACCTTCCTCTGCAGGGTTTCCCTTTCCCCAGCTAGTATGCCCTGCAGGGTGGGCAGGTAGAAGCCAAGCCACAGTGGTGCTTCTGGCTCAAGAACTGGCCCTTGCAGCCATCCTTTGGGCTGTGCCTTGTTCTGCTTGAGGATCTCGAGAAGCTGCAGAAGTGACTGTGGCGTTGAACCCCCACCGTCGCTGTCAGGGAGGGAAGTGGTGGCTCTGACATAGCAGGAGAGTGAGTTTGCTGCCTGCTCCCAGCCGAGCAGTGGTTGGTTTGCTGGGCTCTCACTGGGGCCAGCACTGGGCAGCCTACTCCCCCAGGGTCCCTGTCCTGGTCCCCGGGCTGCAGGGCTTTTGCACCTTTTAAGTGCTTGCTGCTTTGGCAGAGTTTAGATAAGCACTGCTTGCCCATTTTCTTTCATACAGACCAGTCCGAGAAACCTTTTAACTGGTGTTATTTTCCATTATAGAATGGTTTGGGTTGGAATGAACAGATGATCTTGTTCCTGTTCCTCCCTCTTTCTAAACATTTGCATTTCTGTTGATGAGGATTTGCAGTAATGCAAAAAGATTATCTCTTGATGCATTCCAGGATAGAGTAAACACTCTGTGGAAGAAGTTTTCTTATAAATAATCATTTAGTCCCCCTAATTTGAATGGAAAGCAACATTTTACTAATCTTTTTAAACTGTCAGCTTAATTCTGGGTTTGTTACCAATGTAAACTCTTGTCTCTGTGGCATTCTGGGTGATTTGCAAACAGACAAGTTAATACATACTGTGCTCGGCACAAGTAGGCAGAGGCCAGTAGGTTGATGAAATGTCAGCACTCCTTACCTAGCCCAGGCAGATTTCAGCATGCCTGGAGTTGCAGGTGATGTTAATGCAGTCTGAGAGATGCTTCTAGCAGTTTGCATCATGGACTGTGCAATACATGCAGTCAATAGGCTGTTAAAGAGGCTGCAGGCTTTCTATGGCCGGGTGATTTCAGATAATGCATTAAATACAGTTGGGAATGATAGGGCTAGCTAGTCCTGCCACAGACTGGCTGTATTTTACCTGAAGATCTTTCAGCTGTGGTTTTTTGTCTGCATGGTGTATATTACAGATGTGCACAGCTTTTATCACCCAACAGGGACAGCAGTGCACTGTGTCACTGTAGGAAGAGGTGGTTGTGCCCTGCAGATTCAGTTGTAAAAGCTAGGCAGGAATTAGGAGCAGGGCATATTGTTTCAGCCTTTTAGATGGAGAACTGGGATCCAGTGAGATGCTTTGCAAGATGACCTGTGGCAGACACTGGTCCCAGCCCCCAAAGCTGGTATTCTGTGCCCCAAATAAAGCTCCTCTTTGCTGGAGGTTGTTTAAAAATACATGTCAGTGAAAGAGAGCTCACAGGCCTCCTTGGCTGAGTGCCCATAGCTAATCGCGAGAGATTTCACAGTGAAGTCTTTCAGAGTGTCTGTTTGATTAATGGTTCATATTTTGCTGATCTGAGACTTTTTATTTTATTCTTAAATTTAATACATATTACTTATACGAGTTAAATATGTTTTAATTCCATCTTAAATCCAGTGGAACAATCTTTACAGTGGAGTTGGCTTTTTTTTTTTTTGCACAGCAGCAGCAGCAGCATGTTTGCAGAGGCTCGTGCTTGGACATGCAGCTGGTTAGTAGGATTCTTCACAGTCCTGTTGTATGCACTTCCCTGGAAGTCTCTTAAAAGTAAGAAACCAAAGAGCTCAGAAACACCATGGAACTGAACCTCAGTGCATTATGCCTCAAGGCTCTGAGGGATAACCCTGCTGCTCTCCCAGGAGAGAGGTTTGGTATGTCAGGCTGTCGCAAAGGTATGTGCAGAGAGGCTGGGTGGGAATGGGAATGCATGTTTGGGTCCAATGAGATGACCTTGTAGAGTTCAGCTGGCTTCCCTTGGCCAAAACTTGAGTGTGTCAGAGTGAAACCTGAGTTTTACAAGTTCACACAGTCTGTATGCTGCTCCCTTCCTTTTAAATTAAACATCCTTTTCTTTCCCCTGGGCAGGAAAACCCCCAGGCGCGCTCCCATTGTGGCTGCAGTGTTTGGGGACAGGCTGTTTGCTGCAACTCCGGCACAACTGCAGCAGCAGCGACTGCAGTCGGTGTTGGATAAACAGTGCCCCTCCAGCTGTTCAGCTGTGGATTCCTGAGGATGCCTTTTCCCCCTGCTTTGCATACATGCATGAGGAATCTCCCACTATCTAAGTACTGCCGTGCCCGAAGGGTGCATTAACAAGGGATTTAGCAGTTGTGCCATGTTTGCCTGCAGAGCTTTGATCTTGAGAAGGGCACTCAGCAGCAGCAACACCCCTGCAGCCATATCAAGTGCCTTTATGCCAAGCACCTGGGGCTGGAGGCTCAGCAGGGAGGAGCTTTGAAATGAACTAGGGAGTCTTTCTCCTGAGAACCATGAACCTTTGTCTCAGTTAAACGTGTGTTTGCTATTTTCCAGTGCTACAAGTGTAAAATCCCTTAGTGGTTTGTATAGAGGAGAAATCTCTGACAAATGCAAGTAAACCTATTGCTTTTGACACTTGCTGCTCTTAGTATTTTCAGTCCTGAATGACAAATGGACTGTATTCTTTGTGGTTAGCACGGACTACTTGCAGAGGAAGTCTCATGCATTCACTTCTTCACGGCTCAAAACAACTTCTCAAGCCAGCTTTTCCAGCAAATTTCCTCTTTCTGAAGTTAATTTTTGAAGATGATAATAGCTAGGTGGCAGAAGTCCACAAAACAAGGCAGTATTCCCCATGTAATAATATATCTTAGTACATTTGGTAAGTTTTTGTAAGCTATTCCTTCTCCCCTAACCACACTACGTTAGTCCAGACCTAACACTGTCATGCCAGCTAATTCGTTTTCATCTCTTCTGCTTCCTCCTTGTCCTGCTTCCTTGGGTTTTTGTTCATGTTCACAGGAGCAGCCCTGCCAGGCTGTGCTTCCACACTGGGCTGCAGTCACTGCCTTCAGAGCACCGCTGGCAGTAGTGGGGTCTGCTGTGTGCTGCAATGGCTTTTAAAGCCAACAGGGCTCTCCCTGACCTGACATAGTGCTCTCCAAGCAGCTGCATTTGGTTTTTTCCTTTCCCACTCTCCCAGGGTTGTTTTTGTTCCTGTGTGTGACACCAGTGAAGTGCACAGCATGCTGCCTTCCCATCTAGGTAGTCCAGGATTTGGTTTATTTATAGGTCAGGAGAGCATGAGTGGCATTTCCAGGTTTAGGGAGGTGGAAGAGAGAAACAACAGAAGGGAGCAGCTTACTAGCAAAGGAAAGGTTATTTGTCAGATTATGTCTCTTGCTCTTCCTGGAGCAGGAGAATCATTTGTTTTAGAGGACCAAATCAGCTCATTTGTTTTAGAGGACAAGCATGAGAAAGGCAGAAGTGCTGGCAGTGCTGTGTTTGTCAGGGAAGCTCTGTGTGCCGGGATCACAGAAGCACAGAGGGCCCTTGCCTGAGCCGGTAGGGTGACATGATATGAGAGCTTGTGGTGTGCCACTGAACTGATTTTATTTCTGCATTCAGAGGCAGTGTGCCTGCTTTGGCTCTCTTCAGGTTCAGAGATAGGAAGTGTAGGAAAGAAAATACCTCTGGCTTCTGGAAACTTTCTTCTCTTTCATGTAGCACATAGTTTGGAAGCAAAAGTCTTTGTTGCTCTGCCAGTATGGCTGTTAAGAAGAAAAGATAAAAATATGACAAAGAAGATTTTAAAGGAGCACCAACGGGCAATGATCTTACCAGTAGATAAAAAAACCCTTCAGTTTTTCTTCAGCATCTCTTATGTAGTGCTTCTCCCCCACACTCTTTATTTTCGTCTTCTGAGCTATCACTATGAGATAAAGAAAAAAAAAACAGTATTGAGAAATTTACTGTCTGCAGAGAATCACAGACTGTCCCTTTAAACTACAGAGAAGCCTTAGTGGAATTTCTATTCTGGGAATAGTTAATTCTGTTTGAGGTTGGGCAAGAGAGAAGCGCTCACAGGCTTAGTTGCAATATTTTTACTCCATTTGTTTTTTCTCTGAAGTATTTGCCTGTCTCATTTGATGGAAAGTGCAATTATTTACCAATCCTCCACTAAGGAGAAGATCTTGAAGAAAAAAGGGTGAGAGAGAGAGAGAGAGCAAGAAAGAGAGAGAGAGAAAGAGAGAAGAGTATTTGTAGCTGTAGTGCTGTTATATAATGGCCATTATGTAATGTCTGTTGGTGCCAACTAAAAATATACTGGAAGATAACTTCCAATTCATTGAAGCATTTAACTAGCATCGTCCCAGGGTTTCTGATTCTGGATTCAACCCCTTCTGCAGATGTTGAGAAGAGTTTACAAGTCCCCTAGGTAGCACAGCAACCTGTTGTCTTTGATCTCTCTTCAAGTCACCTCTCTGCACACCCCACTGACCATGCCATCAGTTGACACAGCCTCTCTCCTAATGCTTTCTTGAGCTGAGCTTTAAATATCCATGGCAGACAGAGTTTCAGGAGAAGCTGAGCATAAAGCATAGCAGGGATTAGATTTTGCAGCAGCCATTGAAAACTTGACGGCTTCATAGGCAGTGTTTTACAGGAGGTTGTTCTCCTGTAGCTGAGCTGCAGCTAAAAGTACCTTGCCTTTTTCATCCTTCAGCCTCCCCTTGAACTGCCAACAGGACCTGCCATTGTTCCCAAATGCTCAGTCCACCTACAATTGCAGAAGTGGGCTCCCCAAGGTGCCCATACCTGGCCCAGCTGTGATGCAGACCATGGCTTGCCCTTCCTCTCTGGAGCACAACGTCGATGTGGCTGTGCAGAACCTGGAGTACCATTTCCAGAGGCAGAGTGGGCAGCCCGGGCTGAGCAGTGCTGCGTGGTGGAAGTGCCCTGGCTGGGGCTTGAGGGCAGTGGCAGCTTCTCTGGGGAGGGAGGTGGGCATCAGCTGTGGTGCCCTACACAGGGTGGGTGTGACAGCTGTGGTCTCCTTGACACAAGGGAACATGGCAGGCTGCTGAAAGTTACCCAAGGAGGAGCAGCAGGGAGGTGACCCAGACAGCAGCAGTGAGCTGCACCACTGATGGGGACCCTGCAAGGTTTCTTGGTTTTGACAAGAGAAGCCTAAATAGTCCTGGCTGAAAAATCCATGAGCAAAAGACCTCTTTATATCCAGGATTTCAGTCTGCACAGAGCCTTACAATATTGTAAATAACACGATGTATCACAGAACTGTGTGAGTTATTTAATTAAATCCTCATGGTAGTACTGGGGGAGGGTAGTAGACATGTTATCACCAGAAGTGAAGCTGAGCTGTGGTTGAAGTAACTTCACGCAGAGGGATTCAGAAGGCATTGCGTTTAGACTCCCATCTTGTGCTGTAATTGATGTAAAGCATTGCCATTTCTGTTCCTCGTTATTGAGAAGTCATGGTGCTGTTCTGTACCTAAGCACTAAAGCTGTGATGCTAGTGTCAATGGCATAAATCTGTAGTCAGGTTTGTTACTATAGTATATGCATCCTGTTAGTGAACAATGCTTGAGGAGACTCATGGCTCCATTGCAGGCATAACAGATCAGGAGAAAACAACTGTCCAAGCCCTCCAGAATCACTGTTTCAATCCCCAAATGGGATCAGCAAGGGGTTTTGTATTTCAGAAGAGCAAAGGTTTAGTTTGTGTTCAGGACTTACAGAGTATTTGTTTTGCATGAATTTTTGCAAGAAGCATCTTTCGATTGCATCCACACAGAGGTTATGCACATCAAGTGACATGTTTTGCTCTTGAAGGTGCAGAAGAAGTCATTAGTACCTATAGTAGTTATTGATGTTGCTATTGCTTTATTACATCAACAGAATGGAGTGGGAGTGCAGGTAACTGCTAATTAATCTCAATTTCTTCTGCAGAAACAGAAAAGTTGACAAACCTAGTGTAGGGAACCAATGGTGCTTTGTGCATGCATTGGCTGCATATCAGCTGCAATGACAAGGACAGTTATGTTGTGTCAAGTTTTAATAAGGGGAAAATCCTCATATGTAGAACTAAGATTTTACCCAACAAGTATTTTTTTGTCTGCTTGCTTTTAACTGAAGCAGCCTACTTTCTGCCACATGAATGTGCTTCATGTCCTAGCTCCTGGTCACATGAAGGAAGCCTTTCTGCTGCAAGATGCCTGTGTAGAAAGGGCAGTGGGTACTGGGTTAAAGCAGTGGATCAGCACATAGAAATCATACCATGTTTTAACCTGGTTGTGTGTTGATGCTTGTGTCTCTTAGTTGTTGAGTGATGTGGATGCTTACTCAAAACCACAGCAAACTGGATGAGTGATAATTGTTTTGCACTCTTGGATACAGATTTAGGACTCTACAGACTCAGGTTAGCATGATTTGCTTTCTGTGGGGTAAGATATGGTGTACAGTGCTTATTCATTTATTTGTATGAAGACAGAGAGAGAGCCTATACAAAAGCTTTTTGCTGAGGTGTGTGTGAGTAGAAATCACTCTCCATTTGCCTGTGTGTCAGATCACAGGTGGCAGACAGTTGGAGAGGAAAAATGTAAAAGCTGTGGAAAAAAAAGAAGCAGTGGATTTACTGCTGCCTTGCTGGTCCAGCCAAGCACAGTTAGAGCAATACACTCACTTTGGTGCACTCCCCTTGGTGACATCAGCAGCATATTAATTGAAGACACAACCATAAATGTTTTCATGCCAGGAAAGAGCTGGAGGTGTGAAACATTGAATAGGTAACAAGATCCACTGTCCTGCACATGCTCCCCTGTGAGAGATGCACAAGGGCAGCCAGCATGGAGCAGATGCTGGACCATTGACTGTGCTTGGAGAGCTGGAAACCATTGCACTGGAGGTCCTCAGTGTGCTTTTAATGGGGCAAATCTGGGGAGCTGGCTCTGCTGCATCATGGTTTTATATGCTTATGGGCAAGATGTGTTGAGGAAAGCATTCATTACATTCTGAATAGGCACAAATCAACCAGGCAGTACTGTATCAGTGATATTGTTGTGTGGGAGTGTTACTTAAAACAGTGTTTCATCTGGAAGCTTTGACCAGCTCTTTGACTGGGAATCAGCTGGGTTTGTTATTGTGCCCATGTTTAAATTGTGCTTTCCTTTAAATGTCTTTAATCTACATCTTGCATTAAAAATCCACTTAATTTTATGGCCAGAAGATGCCCTGGCTGTTCCTCCTGTACAACTGTTTCACCACCAGATATGCCATAGCCATTAAATTGCATGCTGCAGTGACCTGCATATCTTTAAGCATTTAAATGCCTTCTGTAAACTGGGCTTTCAGGATTAGTCATCATAGATTTGCAGCATCATTGGTGTGTTGCCAAGGACCCCAGTTTTGTCACCATGACTACTGCCACAGGGTTACTGAGAAACACAAACTGCAGGAAAGTTTATTCACGTGCCAGAATGTGAGTGGGTGAGTGGTGATGTTGCACCCACCACGGCCAGAGGAGCACCTGGTTGTTTATACCCAGCACAGCCTGGAGGTGGGCATCCAGAGGGGAGAAGATGCTGTTATCCATCCAGGGAAAATCACCATCATACTTATTTCTTGTATTGTCACTTGTGTGCATTCAATAAATAGTGTACTTGGAGAACATTGGGAGGTGTGTGCCTACTCTCCAAAATGCTCTAATCCTGTGGGGCTTATCCCTTCCCAGGAAAGGCAGTCCTTCACTGTGGGGTGTGAAGCTGCAGGAGAGCTGATCCTGTGATGAAGTATTTGTCATGATAAAATCCCCTGGTACTGCCTAGTGAGATGAGTGGTCATGAACTGTGACGTCTGGAAGATTTTTTTTTTTTTAAACCTGGGCACTGAAAAACGGAATTCCATGGTTTGTCTCCAGTGGACAATATACAACCCAGCTCTCCTCTGCTATTGCTTCTTTAAATACATGCCTGCCTTGTGCAAGGGGAATCTCCTGGCCCCTGTATTCATCTTCTTGAGACATTAGGGAATTAAGTCTTTAGAAACAGCACTACTGGAAACTCTTAAGTGCCATCTCTTCCAGTTTGGTGCTCTTCTATTATTTGAAAACCCATCCCTGTAGCTTTCCTCTGCCTCCTCCCACAGCATCTTCTTGGACATCCAACATGTATACTTGAGTTTACCTGGGGGAGCTCTTGAAGAGAATGTGCCTTTGGTAGCATCATGTGGTGTGTTTTTCCCTACACTGTTGATATTCGTGGCTCCTCTCATGTAGTTGTCTCTTGTTCCTCAGCATCACCTGGCTTGTTTCATAGCAGCTCAGGACCAAAGTTGTCCTCCTGGCTGAACCTCCTCTCTTCTGGTACATGTCCTGGACTCTCCTACAGAATCCTTCAACAAAACAGTGCCAGAAATCATCGGTTCACTGGCACCTCATGGAGGAAGGGCCCAAGTTTTGAAATGTTCTTTTACAGTCCTTGGAGGGGAAGGAAATCCAGGGAATGGTTCTCAGCTCCCCATCAACTCTATAGGCACTTCCTCCTGCCCCAGGCAGGAGTGCTGATAAACAGGCTGCCCAGCAGTGTGCTTGGTGCCAGGCAGGAGCAGAGCCCCTTCTCAGAGGGTGTTTCTCTTCATGCGTGAGTCTGCCTTTTCCATCTCACCCCATCCCATCCCTATCCCCATCTCCTCCCACAAAAGCTCATCACAGCTCTTGTAGTTGAGCATCTCCGTAAGGCTGGCTGCCCTGTCTGAACGTGGGATCCTCCCTGTGCTGTTCTACCAGCTCTGGGCCACCAGCTTGCCATCTTGGCATGAATGCCTGCGTGGGTTTTTTGTTTTTGAGAGAGATTCTTTGAATTCAAAACATAGCAAATTCTTGGCAGAGACAGCTGATGGATTTTGCTCTGTGAGGGCTCTGCGCCTGGCACTTGCTCTTCTGTGGTCCTTCCCTGACCTTCCAGCAACAGTGCCAAAAACCTCTGTTGTGGGTCACAGATCAAAAATGCATAAATAGAATGAACCAATTTGCTGGGGTCTAAAAGGGGACAAATGTTTCTGATGCCAACTCACATGTGTGACCTGAAGACAAACTGTCTGTCCTACAAGCCTGCTACTCCCTGAAAATGGGGCTGGTCAGGAGGAGAGCATAGCTGTGTGCTTATGTGTTCTCTAGAGGAGCATGTCTGGTGATGCACATGATGACATTACATGTTCATGTGCTAATGGCCCACCACAACCCAACTGCTTCCTCCGTTTGGAGGTTTCCCACTTAAACCATGCTGGTTTCCCTGTTATATTTTGGTTTTATCTCTAATTTCCCACAAATAAGCCATCAGGGAGTTCTTTTACCACTCTCCTTCCTCTGAACAAAACTGCTTTTGCAGGGTATTTTTACTTACGCAGTAAAGTGCTGGTTCAAGGTCTGTGTGGGTGACTAAATGCTATTTGCTTTCCAGTGTCAGTCCCTTTCCATATTTGTATTTATCTTTACTGTTCTGGAGAAACAGGGGGAAAATACATGTTCACTTCAGAACCATCTTGACATAAGTAAATTCTGTGCCTGTTTCTTCCAAGGCTGTTTGCACTGATCCCAGGGTGGAGATAAATATGTAAAATCCTGAGCTATCGTAATCCTGTTTGGGTGAACTGGCTGCCTCCAAAGTACACTGCCTCGTGTTGAAAGCATCTAATTTTTAATTACTACTAATGCTGCTGTTTCAATGGCACTTAGCACTGGATTACTCGAAAGCCTGGCTGTCTCCGGAACACCGATGTTATCCATAGGCAATGCAGAGAGGACTGGGGTTTTGCCAAGCCTCATCCAGCTATGCAGAGACAAGAAGAAACCCTTCTGTGTCCTGTTTGCTTCATTTGCAGCTAACCCTTCAGTCTTGGTTGGTTTTATCCATGGTTTCTGGCCTGTGCTCCACCTCCATCTCTCTGTATCCCGACGAAGGAAGCGCTGTGATGAAATGTTAATGCTCGGATTCTAGCTGTGAGCAGCAGCGCTCACATCCTGCTGTGTCATGTTCCTTGTCATGGGCTGCAGTGCTCGGTGGCTGGGGCAGGCTGCCTTCCCTTCCCTCCCCGTGGCAGCCACTCTGCAGGCCTTGCCACAGCTCTGGCACTGGGATGTGGGGAGCTGTGCTGGGCATTTCTCCTGCCTTGCCTCTCTCCCAGCACTAAAGACCTGGTTTGCTCTATCTCTGATGCTCCTTATCGGCTCCAGCTTTGTTTACTTGCATAATTCTCTCAGTGTCTTATCAGATTAGCATGCTTTCAAAGTGTTAAGAGCATCAGTGCCTCAAAGAGTTTTGCAGTAGCTTGCCTTGGCCTCAGATTAGATGCAGACATAATAATAGAAAACAAAATATAGAATAATAGAAAACTGTTTGGGTAGAGATGGTTTTCTTTTCTTCCTGGATTAATAATAGAAGCATGGAGACCTGTTGAAAAGAGCTGGGTTTTCTCATGTAGTTGCTTTAATCCTAGCTGTGTCTCTGATATCTGACTGTTCTATGGGTTCGAGTTGAGGAGTAGTGGAGAAAGCCCCCATGTGCCATAGCAAAGGCCACATGTGCTTCTCCACGTCATGGGAAGAGAAGGGGATTCCTGTTTGTCCCTGTGGTTGGGCAACAAGGCCCATCTGAGCAATGTCTTATTTCTCCTGGAGGTTTGGAGATGTGATTTGTGTAAAGAAGGGCTGTGAAAGAGGTTTTACTGGAGCCAGCCCCCATCATCCCTGCTTCCCTCCCTCCCTCCTTCTCTGAGAGCAGCAGTAAGGCATGCTGCATATGTGTGAGCACTCTGTCAGCACATAGGAAATAATGAGGTTTTCCTGTCCCTAATAGTGGCAGGAATAATCAGACCAGTATCTTCCTAACATCCCAAATGACAAAGGTGTGTGTGCTGCTGAAGGCCATGGTTGCAGACAGCCACCCAGCCCCTGTGAGGATGCTCTCTCCTTTGAAGGGAGCTGATCCTGAACCTGGTTACAGACCTGGACACAGCCCTAACCAAGCTGATGCCTGCCTGAAGTGTTTTCCGAGTGACCAGTTTGCACCTTGTGCTCTCCCACCTCACGCAGGGAGGATCTGTTCACACAGCACTTTTGCCTTGCTTGGAGTGCTGAGTACAGCAGAAAATAGGCATACAGTATAACTAGGGAGGCATCTTTACTTCTGGATAGGAAAAGTGTGGTGTTCATTCCATGTTCCAGCCACATACCCATTCCCAGGATATAGTCTCAGCCCCTCCAGCTCCCTCTGCCCCCCATTTGTCTGATTGCAAAAGCATCCAACAGCCACATTCACACTGCAGCTTGGGCTCAGCCAGTGCCAGGTGTTGACTTTTCTATCCACAAAGATTTATTGTTATTCCTACTTGCTCTCACCCTTCCCTCACCATCTCCCTTAAAATTCCCACCCCTCAGCTTGCTGAATAATTTCAAGGTGCTAATTGCCCCGCACTGCAGCTGATCCATTGATCTGGAACACAAACAGTCTCAAGGTAATTTTCTGTCTGAGCCAGTCTGGGGCTTGTGCAAGTGCTGATGTTTGTTTCCTTGTTTTTTAATTTCCTGCAAAGAAAAGCTTTTGTATTGCTCTCCACAAGATGCCTGTGCCTCTGCCTCAGCCAGTGGCTGGTCTGCAAGGCCACGTGGGGCTTGAGGAAAATTGACACTAACAGTACCCGATTCTGTGTAACTGAAGTCTGTGGGTGGAAATTGATAATCCTGCTCAGTCATATTGTGTCCCTCTATCCAAACTGTTAGCCTAGTCCTCGAGGTGTCAGGTGGCTTCTTTGCCCATCTTTAGTCCTGCATTTGGGACAGACTGGGAGCAACTCAGACTCTTTGTCCAGTTATAAAAATGCTTGTTCTGCTAGATAAATACTTGGAGGCAGAGGTTGCTGGGGTTGCACATCTCTGAGGATTCAGACATCCCTGTCTGTAACAGCTGACAATAAAATACAGCATGGGTCACTACTGGCCACTGGGAAATGCATCCCGCACAGCAGAGAGTTAATTTTCCTATGGCTATTGCTTCCAGCAGCTTCAGCAGAAGCTGTGCCTTTGCAGGGTTTGATCTGAGGCGTGGGGGTGTGGGATGATGTAATGTTACCAACTCCTTGCGCTGGTGGGAGGAGGTGAGGTAAAAAATAAACTCATCTGCATTTATTGCTCTCTCCAGCTTGTATGCACTGGTTCAGTTTACCTGGAAGACTTTGCTTTCGTATTTTTAAATCAGTGGTTGTTTTTCTTACCAGGGTAAGGCTGGTGTGGCAGCACTGGTGGAAAGCAGGACGGGGCCAAAGGGAGCACCCCTCCAGTGCTGGCAGGGCTGCACCCCTCCAGGGCAGGGGCAGGATGAGCTTTGCAGTCCCATTTCTGGAGGCAGTCTTGTCTGCAGGTGGTGTGTGTGTGTAAGTAGAAATGAGTAGCAGTTGTCTGCCCCCGAATCATAAGCAGGTTTTGAAAAATTAAGTGTAACACCTATCTCCCTCCAGAAAAGCAGCCCCTTCACAGAGTCTAAGTGGCCCGTTCCTCAGACCCCTTTGGATGAAATGCTGTAGGCTGAGCCAGAAGGGAAGGACAGCTCTAAGGGGACATGTAACCAGGTGGAGGGGTAGGAGGGGAGAGGGAGTCTTTGGCATTATTTGCTGTCCTTGCCTCTTTCCAGGCTGGCTGGTAGTTCCTGTCCCTCTGCCAGAGCTGTTGCTTTGGCAGGAGGGGAAGGTTCACTCCCAGCAGCATCTCTCACACCATGCCTTTGAAGGGTGCTGGCTGGAGTGACTCAGCCATTGCTTTAAGGACTTCATCTCTAGAAAAGGAGGATCTGCCTGAGTGAGCGTGTGCAGCCCTTACAGCTGTATACTTGGCTTTTCAGAAATGGCAGGTTGATGACATCTCTGGAATAATTTGGCACCTCCCCGCCAGGGAAGGATTTTCCCAGTTCAAACACAGTATTGAATATTCCCTGTGTCCATCCACAAATTCACAGATAGAGTAGGAAAAGGGGAGTAGAAAGATATCTCACAAACTGGAAACTGAGCTACTGTGAATCCTTGTCCCAGCAGCACCCCATGTCACCTGCATGCCTGGCACTGTCAGGGGATGGGGACACATCAGAGCTCAGCTGGCCTGCACAGCTGGCAGCTGGGAAGGTTCTTGGTTTTTGATGATGATGGGCTCAGATGACAAGAAGACAACAGGTGTAATTCTTGTGGTGGTGTTGGGTAGCCAGCACTCCCAGGTTTCTCCCTGATTTGTCCACACACGTGCAAATATGTCTGCACTGTCCTGAAAGTCACATTTAAACTGATGTAATTTTTTTGGGTGGTGTTATGGATCCATTCTGTAGTCTCAGAGCAAAATGGGAACACTCCAAAAATGGACCTGTAATGGACATCTGTCATTGGACACGATTGGAACTGCTTCTGCTCTGACTCGGTGTGGTGAGTGTGGTGTATCCAGAACATCTCCAGGAGGGAAGTCTTCTCCTCCACATCCTTTAACTGGAACAAGGGCAGGCAGCCATTTAACAAAACAGCTTCAAAAGCTGGAGATCTTGATGTTTTCATGTAAAGTTAATGAATGTTAAAAATGGCATTTCATATTCATTTCCCTGCCTGAGGCCTGCCCGTGGTTCTGGACGTGACCCAGGGTGCACACAGGACTCCCACCGTGGCAGAACACAGGACTTGTGTACCCACCCAGGACACAGCTTCACCTGACTTTTCTGCTTGCTACAACCTTCATGTCAGTCCCAGCTGAAGGACCACAGACAGTCTGGAAGGCTTCCACAAGGCCAGGAGAACAGTATAACAGCAGGAAAATCCCGTGCATACACTCATTGGATGCTAAATACTTCAGCCAGGGAAGGGAAAGAAATGGGCACATGAGTTCTTGTGGATCTTCAGAGATTTGTACTGTGTGCCTCTGGTGAAGCAGCTGTAGCAGGTCAGGTAGATATGCAGAAGAACATGCCACTGCTTGGGTATGTGGTTAGTACAGGACAGGCAGAGACTCTAGGTGGTGTTTCTGGCCTCTGCCTGTAGCAGTGCAGCACTTGGTGGTTGTTGAGTTCAGCTCTTTGTCAAGGGAGAATTAGGGATGCTAATTCTTTGCTTGAAGGTGGGGACGCTGAGGTTTGGAGGAATATGTGCTGGTTTTAAAGGAAATACATTGTGTTTCACATGGCTGAATATCTCTCTCTTGCAAGAGAAACTTGCATTGCAAACACATTCTTTTCCCCTTGGGAATTTCTGACCTTTCTTTAATCAAACTGCTGTCCAGATGAAGACCAAAGGAGTCACTTGTTTTGGGTTTAGGTTGGAACCTAATGGAGAAAAAGCATCTACTTGGGTTTCTGCAGCGATTGCTGGTTTTCCCACTTCAGAGGGATAGGAGAGGCAAGGACACCCCTCACCTCACTGTCACAGGCACTGCTGGGGATGGCTCTGAGGTGCCACCCTGCTGCAGTCCCAGGAGAACAGCATTTGGGAAAACAGCATGGAATGGAAATACCAGCACACAAGTAAAGCAGAGCTGCTTCCTTTAAGTGCACAAGGGTGGCTGACCAGATCACACCTCCTGAACTTAATTTTGATGCTATTACTGTAACACCCAGGAGCCACAACACTCTGTGATGCCAATATTTCACATACTTCTTAGTGCAAGAGAGAAGGACTTTGGCAACCAAATAGTTAATGTGAAAGGGAAGCACCGTTATGGGAGAGGATGTGATGTGCTCAAGGTCACCTCACAAGCTAGTGACAGAGTGAGACAGGTAAGTCTTATCTTATGGGGCCAGACCACTGTGGTGGACTCACAGCATCCATTTGCCACTGCCCCAACATTCCTGCGTGTGGATTGTCTCTGTCTGGCAGGGACAAGGCCTGTGAAAGAGCCTGCATCTCTACTTAAACATCAAGCCAGAAGCCAGCTGGGCAAGGAGTATAAAATAGTCTGGAAGAAAGGGAAAAAGGCTGCACAGAAATGGTGCGTTTATGAATGCAGCACATTTCTTGCCTCTGTTTCTTACAGTCAGCAGGAGCAGCAGAGAGTGTTAATATGGCTTTTGCTGCTTTTTGCATTCACAACAGGCTCCAGCAATAATATTCACTTTATTTTAGCTCTTCTCCATAAATGAGCTTTTCAGTTTCCTCTGGTTGCCTGTATTCGGACAGTAGAGAGAACCTGAACAGCTTCTATTAGGTAAAAGTCACTGGTTTGTCCAGTCCCAGTGGTGTGCCAGGCGTATTGGATTGCTGGAACTAGCCCAAATTCCTGTCTGCACCCTTGACTGGGAAACAGGGATGGTGATGAGCAGGGGACTCCAGAGGTGTAAATAGATCAGTCAGCCACATGGCGTCATCTCTGCTCTGTACAAATATAGCTGAGGACATGCTGAGCAGAGAAAATAATTTTAATTAGCACATGCTCCTTCACCAGCTCTGGAACTAGCATAAATACATTCCCACTTCTGCTGCTTTTAGCAGACTAGCTACTAAACTTTCTAGGATGGTGCCACACCTCAGGATCTACCTCATCTCATTCCTCAAAATCTACGAAGGCCATGCCAGCAGAGATGAGAATCCCTTCAGCATCCACTGAGAAAGTGGTGCTTGTGTTCCCAGACAGGGAAAGAGAAGCAACACCATACTGTCCTCCTGCATCATCCCAGGACATGGACATGTGCCTGGGATGTCTGTAATTGTACCATTAGTGGTAAAAATACAGACTTCTCCATCTTTGAACCTGACACCTCCAGCACTTTGCTGCCAGACTATCCTATCTCATGCAGATATGTGGGCAGATGTATAATAGTGGAGAAGCTTTACAGCAGTGTAATTTCCCTTCCCTAAAATTTTTTATGGAGAACTTGCTTGGGAGCTGCTGGATCATAGTGCCTTCAGAAGTAGTTGTGGTCTGGGGGATAGTGGATGGGACGTTTTAGGAAAAGTAGGTACTTTACTTGAAAAGTTTCCATCTGTTTCAGAATATTCATTTGACCCTGCAAATTGTTTACATGGACAGTGAAGCTTCAATGAAGATGGCTGAGCTGATACAGTGTCTGCTGTAGCTCCTGAGGTGGCTGTAAATACCCAGTATTAAATCCCTTGATGTGTCTGGTTAGGAGTCATTCCTCTCTCTTTGAGAACAGGGCTTGAAAAAATGCCCCTGGTGACCTCAGAGCTCTTGGGAGCAGATTTTTGAGTCTACTAATTTTTATAAAATAAAGGTGGGACGAATGTGTTCATAATTTACCTCCAGTAATGGGCTTAGAGAACTCCCTTGTGTGTGACTAATAACAGTGGTTTCCATTAAATGGACACAGGACCCAGAGTCACATGTGTAATTCCCTGTGTATGAATAGTTTCACATGAAAATTGAAACTGGGTATTGTACTGGGTAGAGCTTGAATTGAATTGTCAGGACAACATGAGAAAATGGCGCTGGGTATGTTCACCCATTCTAGTGCAAACCCATAAATAGCTTTTATAGTTAATTACTCCATAAATTGAAAGAAAATCTGTAACAGCAGACAAGGACTAGTGCAAGATAAATGTCATGCAAGAAGTGAGGGGAGATGCACTGCTCGAAGTTGCTTTGGGAACACTCCTGGGAAGTGTGGGTTTGGAGAGAGCTGGTCCATACTGCATTCTCTGAGACAGCTGCTCAGAGCTCAGGGAGTGGGACTTTGACAGGCTCAGGGTGCTTGCATTTTCCTAGAGTGCACTCTTGTTTGCTTACTTCTTGTTTTAATTTTCTTTGTTTTCCTCTGTTTGTCTGTCTTTTACAGTTTGATAGTTAGAATTAAATTAAGAGACCCTTGCTTTTCAAACCTACCTGATTATCCCTAGCATGAACAGCTTCCTCCCTCAGAGAGAAAGCAAAGATGTCCAAAGAGGCCAGAACAAAACTTACCAGTCTCTCGCATTCTAACCCGTTTTTAGACATTCAAATCTTTGTGCAGAAATTTTTTTGTGCTGCTTTGCATTAGCTGTGAAATGCTTCAGTTGTGAAATGTATATAAACCTCCACTGAACAGGTCAGCTGGTTCTTGAGAGCAAGGTTTAGAAGAAATAGGGAGTTTGTACCCACTTTATGGGTAGGAAACTGAGGCACAGAAACCTTGAGGCCAGATGTATAAAATGTCAAGCTGTTACTTCCTCACTGCAGAGTGTGTGAGTTTATGAACTTAACAATGCTCTTTTGACAGTTGTGTGAGTGGGATAATACCTAAATAAGAAAATGAGATGACAGGTTTCACAGCTTCCCGTTGAGGGTATTTGAAATAAAAAAACCCTCTCAGTTTTGCATGCTCTGTTAGGAGAAAGTGTCAGAAACACAGAGGCACACAGAGATGGCAAGGTTCCCTGGCTGTGGATTCAGGTCCTGCAGAGGTGCCCAGGCAGATGCCCAGGTGCATCAGGAGCAAATCTGAGATGCACAAAGAGCAAAAAAGACACAGAAATTAAAGTTTGAGTCTACTAGTTTTTATAAAATAAAGGTGGGGTGAATGTGTTCATCTTTCCCTCCAGTAAAGGGCTTAGAGGACTCTTGTCTTCTGTCGCTGTGATCCTGGAGAAACCTGCTGTCACATTTGCTGGTAGCACTTGGTATCTAATGAACACGTGAAGCTTTAACAATCCCTGCCGTGCACGGGATGTCTCGCTGCCGGCTCGTTCGTGTGAGCCCGACCCGAGCGCTGCAGGCAGAGACGTGGTGCTGGAGGCACTGCACTCCTCCTGTCACAAGTCATGTTTGCAGGGCTGGCTTCTGTTCCTGCCTCTGGCACAGCACCTCTGGTTGCTCAGAGAGGTGGTGGATGCCCCATCCCTGCACACATTCAAGGCTGAGTTGGATGGGGCTTGGAGCAAACTGCTGTAGTTGAAGACATCCTTACCCATTGCAGGAAGGTTGCACTAAATGGCCTGTAAAGGTCCCTTCCCACCCAAACCATTCTCTGATTCTCTGATTCTCTGATCACCTCTGGTATTGTCCTCTGAGAAGGGTGACAGCTGACCAAAACTTTAGCATAAATGGATAAAATAGCAAAAGGTGCTTGGTTGTGAGTGTGCTGACCTCTCCACAGGACGAGCTCAAGCTTGTTGGCATGGGAGATGATTTGAGCTGGGTTGGAGCTGTGGGATTTTCTTCCTCCTCCTGTGCACAAAAGCAATAACTTTTTGGACCTAACCATCATGTTTCCCAGCACAAAGCTAAGTGATGAGCTTTCATCTTGCTTGGCTGTTGTGCTTAGATAAGTCCCTTGGTGTGGGGGTGCTCTGTGGCACTCAGATCAAGCTCACACGAAATACTTTCTGCCAGGCACCACCTCTCTCTGTGCTGCAAACTGCCCACGGGATCTTGCTTAGAATTTTTGTGGCAGCAAAAATCTTTGCTCACAGTTATTAAGTGTGAAGCTGGTAGCCTGTGGTTTGAGACCAAAAGAAAGGCTGTTTGCATCCTCTGAAAAGTTACGATTTGCAGTGTAACATCCCCAGGATGTTTTTGCTGCCCTGGTGGGCTCCTGTGGAGGAAGCGCAGTGCAGGATCACTGGCTTGTCCATGCAGCAGAGCAGGGCAAGCAATGTGGCATTCTGCAGGAAAAACTTCCGTGCTTCCAGAGTAGCAAGGACCAGAACACACAAAGCTGGCCATTGGACCAGCTTTAGAGCTCTTTCTGGGTTTTAGCACCCTATAGAAACTGATAAGTAAATATGTTCATCCTGCTTTAACCCCTTTCACACAGCTTTCTGGAAGTGAGAAACACAGTACTCGATTTCCCAACATTAAAGGAATATTCACTTCACCTGATTTCTCGAAAGAAACGAGGTTCATGTGTTATCTTCTACCCACTCTCCCCTTCAGATTTTGAGCTCATGTGGCCAATTTCCACAGTGCCTGCAAGAATAAATTTCCCAAAATGTTTCCTGAGCAGAGATATCCAGGTCAAACAGATGTGTTTTATGCAGGTGTCAGGGGAACCACACCAGTTGGGTGCTGGCAGTGGGCTCTGGGCACCCCAGCTCCCTGCTGGTGGCTGGGGCAGGGCATGCTCTGCACGGCAGCCCCCACCTGCAGCAGCCAGTGGCCTCTCCAGCCCCTCCAGCGTGGTGAGGCTGAGAGAAGTCAGAAAGATGACTAGGCTTTGGATCAGGATCTTTGGATCAGGCTTTACAACCTCAGATAATCCCTCACATCATTTTAAGATGGCATTTTAAAACTGCAGAGCAATGAAAAGCTTCGATTGGGGAGTGGGAAGAGAACCCATTAATAAACATAAAGATCCTATTAAATATATATATACAGATAAACTGTGTTGCCACTTGGTGGCATTGGGTGACAGCTCTCCCAGTTTATCATGACTTTTGCAGTTGGCAGCACTTTTATTTTTAATGACTTACCATTGGGGTCCTGTTATTGCAGGAGCCTTTTTCTCTATCTTTTTAATGAAAGCCAGAGTCTAGCTGACTTTTTTGCAGAGGGAAACTGTAAAAGGTGAAATAAGTACAGTGTAAGGTTTTTAAAGCCAGAAGTCTGGTCAGAAAATCCACAATATTTTAAAATTTCATTATTTTTTAATATTTGGAGTTAACTGTGGCTGCAAGCGTAAGTCTCATAATGATGAATCAAATGAGCAGTTGGTTCATTCAGAGTACCCAAACAAACCAGGGAGCAGCACATCACTCAGAGTTCTCTGATGTAATGTAAAAAATTGTGTACTGAGTGAAGGTAAGTGCTTAGGAGTTGATCCAACATACCACACCAAAGGAACAAACCAGCTGAAGGTCTTCATTTCTCTCCAAGCACTACGATAAATCCATCGTTTATCTGCAGTTCCACTTGGAAGCTGAGAGGTGTCCAGAAGTGGGTATCCAATTGCCCTGAAGTTGGAAGAGTCCACAGAAAACAGCTCACAGGGTGTCTCTGTGGAGGAAGGTAGTTAACAGCACGTTGTACAGGACTCACCCAGCTATGGGTGTGGGTAGGTGCAATGCATTTCTGCTGTGGAACTGTGCATTTTCCAGTTATTTCCCCTTAACTAGAACCTTTTCATGAGAAATGTGACCCCATTTAAACTAGGTACAGAAAGGGAAACAAAGTTCTGGTGGTGTTGCCCTTTCTCAGCATTTTGCACATTTTCCATTGTTCTTTTGGAGAGGTAGGGCTCCCTCCCAATGCTGTGCCTCCTGCTACGCAGGGTGTGTGAGACTGAGGGGTCTTCAGGGTAGAAAATGTAGGCAGGAAAAATGTTTGCCTAACATTGTGCAGACTGACACTGTCAGACTGACTCTTTGGTCAGGGTTGTAAACCAGGAGATCTTCCTTCCCTGCTTTCTGTGACTTCCTTGGCTGCTTGCAAAGACCAGTGAGCTGGAATCTCATAATCATTCCAGTATCCTCCCAAGGATAGAGGTGTCACATGGAGCACCCGCTCACAGTACTTGCAGCATTGCATTGTGCTCCAGTGGCAGCAATTCAATCCTTATTTGGGTTTCAGCCAATGTTTGTTGCCCTCCTTGGAAATGGTATTGATTATTGGAGCTCAGGAGCCAATTATGGCCGATATGATCCTCACCACCTCACATCCCAGGATAACATGTGCCATGGAGGCTGCTCTGCTTCAGCTGGGGCTGCCAGATGGGCCAGTGAGGCTCTGGACAGACTCCATACCTTGTAAATCACCTGTGCTGTGAATAAGCAATTACTCACGCCCTAAATGTTATTTGACATGTTGGCTGGGTTTGGTTTGCACAGGACTGACATTAGTTTGATACCTGTGCCAATGGAGAGCAGCTCCACAGGCTTTTGGAGCCTGCCAGCACTTGGTACCCAGCATTGCTTTGCTAGGGAAAATCATCCTGAGCTATCACAATGATCACATCTTGTTGAGTCTGGTGATGTTCTATGCCAGAGACCATGGATGGAATGACAGCTTGAGTCTGGAAGCCTGCTCTTCCAGACTGTGGTAGTTGTCATGTTGGGCAGAAATGATGGGTACGGAGCCTGCAGGCAGCTGAGCTGCTCCTGGTGCCTTCTGTTAGCAACTCTGCAAAGCCTTACACAGCAAAACCAGAAAAGTCTTAAGGCTTCACCCAATGAAAGGTTAAAATGAAAACCCTGATTGTAATAAACAAAGCCCAAATCTCTGACCTTTTAGAGGTCTTTCTCAGCCAGAGTTGAGATGTCCCCTATGATCAGAAGTGGGAGTGACTGCATTCTGATAAACCAGTTGCAAGAGGATCGTGAGAGCCCAGCAGAGAGATTTCTGCCTGATGGGAAGACAAGGGATGTGGCAATGCTGAAGATGTAGGGGCCTGGAGCTCTGCTCTCCTGTGGGGAAGGTGGTGGTGGTGGTGATTTGGTACTGAAATGTGGGCAATTCCACATTTTGCTCTTTATGTATTACCTTATGCTGCCTCACTGAGTCTGTGCTAATGTTACAACTGGTGTTTTCAGCTCCTTTTGGGTTTGCAGCATTCAACAGGTTCCTGGGCAAAGCACCATCCCCCATGGCTTATTTAACACTATTTAGATGAATGTGTTGAGCCTCCAACCTGGGTTTGTTTCATTAAAATTTGGGCTGTACTTTTCCATCTGGCTGCCTGGTGGAAACAGTGTCCAAAAGTGGTATTTCAATCACTTCCTATATATTTTTCCAAGTTAATTGAATCGTGAGAAGCAGGTTACTTAAGCAAATGCAATGGCCCTTGTCACACTTCATAGGGCCTGTTAAACACATAAACCCAAAAATGATTAACACTTCTGAGTAATTGCAAGTGCAGTGAGCAAATCAGCCTTCCTTCCCCCTGAGGAAGAGCTTGATGAGGTCTTCTTGGGGCAGCTCATCCAGCGCAGCTGCTGCTGGAGTGAAATGGGGTGATGCCTCTGTCCACCGTGAAATACTGCATCTTCCATCACATCCCTAGGCCAAAATTGTGTTTAAACGGGTATTTAATGAACTGCAGTCAGTGTCACCTGTACAAAGCAGGAATATCATCTACTCTGTTTATAGAGAGGGAAGTGAGTTGTGCTCTCGCTGCCAGTAGTGAGTCATTAGTGGATGTGGGCACACCTGGAATGTGTCCACTGCAGGTGGGATCCTTTGGTGAGAACAGGACCCTAAAACGTGTGTAGCTCAGCAGCACTTGTTTTGAGCTCTAGCTTCTCCATGCCAGGTGATACAGGAAGCTTGGGTTTGCAGGTGCTTTTCTGATGCAAAGGGCTGATGAGAAAATGTTATTTTGCTGTAAGCAACATTCACTGGTCTCTCTGACGTAACATGATGTTGATTAATGCACAAACCTACCCCCCCTCCCTGGTGTCTAGTTTTCATTCCATGTAAGCTCTGATTATTAAAAAAGAAACATTGGTTTATGAAGCTAAACATCCAAATGCAGAAGCAGAACCCTCAGTGTCCCCACTGTTTGCAGTGTGTTTGCTCAGGGTTGTTTTCATGCCATACACAATTGAGGTTATTGAGAGCAAAATGAATAGTGTTTGTTTTTCAGTTAATTTTGGGTTTTCAGTGCTGTCACTGTCTCAGGGAAGTGCTGCCTGGAGGATTCAGAGAGGGTAAGTTTAGGAATTTATTACACGGTGGCTGGGGCTGTACAGAAACAACTTCCAAAGATCTCACTGAAGGAGAAGGAAAGGATACTGCATGGAGGAGCCAGGAGTGTGTGGACATGGAGACATGTGAGCACTTGCCTTCAGTGCCAGAGCACTGACTGCAAGAGCAGCCATGCTGGGGTTTATGCTTTTGGACTCCTGGGCTGCATCTCACCTCTGAGCTAAGTATGTTGGCCTCCCCAGGGATGTCTGCTGCGTGCTTGCTGGCTGGATCTGCATCTGGGATCAGGCTCCTTATGCCAAGTAGATTTAGCTGGGATTATGCATTTGTTAGTCTGGATCTGGATCTGAACTGTTTGTTTCTATAATTTGCCAGACAAAAATCCAAAGTCCAGAGAATCCTAGAGCTGTCTATGCCTTCATTCCAGAGTCTGCATCTGGTTTTCTGGGCTGTTCATACCTTAAGAGATTTTTAAAACAGTTAATAATTTGTATTAAATGGTTTAGCTGCAGATTTTTAACTACTTAACCACAACAGATTAGAAGCAAGTGGAATGGGATTATTCTTAGTATTTTCCATTTCCAGAGTAATTTGCATTACCTTAGTATGTGCTTACCTTGCAATCCCTCCTATGTGTGTTACACCATTCACCCCTTGCAGGGATGGCTCTTATGCTTTAGAGATGGAGGCAGGAGCCCACAGGTGCATAGGGTGCCTGCTCTGCATCTTCAGAGACTAGGGATAGTGCCCAGGCTGCTCTGTCAACCTCCATCTCAAGTCCAGGAGTACAAAATTTGGGTTTAGATTAGAGTGGAAAAACGGGGGGAAAAAAAAGAAGCCAGAACAGCTTGAGTAAAATGTTTGGAGAAATTGTATGGTAGAGATTTGAATTAAGTCAAAGACCAGAGGGAGAGTAACCAGTAAACCAGTAAAGTAAACCAGAGGGAGAATCCCCACACAATTACCTTGAGACAGATTTCAGATCAGAGTTAAAATGTAATAGAAAGATTACAATAAATGCAGTGATACACAGAAGACTGGCTTAAATCCACAGAGCACAGCCTGGCACCCTGTTGGTCAAGGTGCTGATCGCAGCCCTGTCAGGTGATGGTTGCAGCCCTGCTGCAGTGATGGTTGCAGTCAAAAGCAGTGGTCCTGTGGAGGTTCTGGTCTTCCTCTGGATCGGTCTGGTGGTGATGGTGGTGTCCCAAGTCCCCAAACCTTGAGATTATATACACTCAGATTGAGGCAGGAATGCTCAGTACCTCCCCCAGGGCAGGGAGTTCCATAATGAAATGATGTAATACTGTGAGGCTTAGGCTATTTTTGGGAGTCCTTGGTGGTCAAAGTTACAGCTCTCCTATTCTGGTTGTGCTGGTTATGGCCCATTAGCAGAGATGACCCCCTTCAGGATGGGTGGGACTGTGCTGGTGCTTCCCCAGCAGGGAATTCTCACAGCTGAGCCATTGGTGTGAAGAAGAAGAAACACTACCCTGCCTCAAGGGTTTGCCTCTTCTCCCTTATCTCATTTAAAACCCAGGTCTAGCCTGAGGTGTCAGGGATGTGCTGGGCAGCTCCTGCAAGCCACCCACCATTAACAGTTTGTCAGGAATGATGCAGAGGGGAGTAGCATACACAGTTTGTTTACATCCACATTGGCACTCTCCTTTTGTAACCAGGACAACCACAGGCTGTTCCCACTTGGGAAGGTCAACAGAGCTGGTCACTGGCATCCGAGTGAATTGCTGAGTTTCCTGCAGTCCCCTGTGTTGTCCTTGACAGTCTGTATGAATCCTGCCATGGAAATTCATGCAATCAGTACATGAAAGAGTGTCACAGTACAAGCCTGTGGAGCAGCATGGGAGGCCCAGGAGGTTGGCTGGATAAGGGGACTCATCTCACTCCTCACACTGAGGTCTGTGCTAAGCACATACTGGCAGATAGTGGACCTGGCTCTCTTTGCCTCTGAAACAAACCTCTGTCCCCCGCTTCTGTCTCTGCAGAGCTTCCTTCCTCGGAACACTTGAGCGTGGCCGATGCAACATGGCTTGCCCTCAACGTGGTGTCTGGCGGAGGTGGCTTCTCCAGCTCCCAGCCCATCGGCGTGACCAAAATTGCCAAGTCAGTCATAGCACCTCTAGCTGACCAAAACATCTCAGTGTTTATGCTCTCCACCTATCAGACGGACTTCATCCTGGTAAGAGGACATGAGGGGACCAGGCAGAGTTATTGCCACCAGGTGAAAGTTCATTTGGGCAATTCTGGGAACAAGATGTCTGGGGAGTGGCAGAAGTACCAAAGCCTGGTTTCCCCAGAGCTCTGTCTCTTGTAGTTAGGCCCTCTGACATCTCAAGAACGTTTGCCATGGGATGAAGCATTTGTTGTCATGGGTTGGCTGGTGTCTAATGAGAGTGCTGAGCCTACACTACAGTCTGTCCTGCAATGGAGATAATGACAGCACTTCCCACCACCACTCAGACATTGGTTTTCCAAAAGTCAGAGGAACACAGTGTCTGCTGTCAGGTTGGCTGGTGATGGCCAAGAGGCTCCAAGGTTGGTTTGGGTATAGACAGACAGACTGTCTTTCTGTCTCACACACGTGTGTGTGTGCGTGCACGCAAGGCATAACCTTACTTCCTGAGAAAACAAGACTGAAAAATAGGCAGTGCTGAGTTGCTGAAGGGATGCTGGAAAAGAGGTGAAGCATCTCTGCTTAGAAATCTCCACATTCTTTTTACAGTCGTGAAAGCACTCTGGTGCTGAATCCTACTGATACTCGCAGTGATGTCACCAAGTGTGCCTAGATAGTAACTATGCACAGGCTCACGCAGGAGCCATGTGCTGTGCAGTAGAAGTATGCACCCTCCACTGCAGTGTTTTGTCATTCCTGGTGCACACCATCACCAGATGATCCTGTTGTCACCTTCAGGTGCGTGAGCGAGACCTGCCCTTCGTGATGCACACGCTGGCTGCCGAGTTCACCATCCTCAGAGTAGTGAATGGGGAGACAGTGGCTGCCGATGACTTTGGGATAACAAATGGATTTGTCAAACCAAAACTAGGTAAGGACCAGCACGGGCTCAGCTTGCCAGGGTTGTGGTCTCCCTGACACATGGGATGGAAGTCCTGCCTCCTAGCTTCCTTCAACATTTGGGTAAATATTTATCCTGTTCTAAGATGATGATCTTACAGACCTATCCCAGTACAACCAAGGATTTGAGTAGGTTCTTAACTTTCTGAGCAGTGCTGGTAAGTTTGGCTGAATTTTGGCATTTTAATGCTAGTTTCTCTAGAGGAGACATGCCTTATATAACATATAAGGTTATAGTTCATTGCAGTTGCAAAAATAACGTTGTCTGTAGCCCATATTTCCATGCTTCAACGTTCCAAAGGAAAATGGCTTCTCTAAAAGCTTGTGTAAGTATTGCAGTGATGCACAGAGAAGATTGTTTTTCAACTTTCACACTTCAGTGCCAGTGAGGATCAAGGCCACAATGAGCCCAGGGCTGTACAGAATCTTAGGATATTTGCAGGCTAGAGGAACAAGCATTGAGCCAAAGGGCACAATCAGGAAAAGGAACAACTTATATACATATGTTTACCTACAGACATGTAGTAAATTGTGTGTAATTTTTTGCCCATAACCAGACAAAGCAGGGATCAGTTATTATGAAGTCCCACTCAGTTTCATCACTCAAGAGCTAACAATCATCTTGTTTAAGAAAACGAGTTTGGATAAAAAAGCATCAAGAAAGGGCACAGTGAAACACATGCTGATTATGCACAGATATGCAGTTTGCTGTGTTGCTCTCTTTACTAGTTGCATGCCTAAATGCTGGCTGCTTCTCAGCCACTGGCTGCAACATGTTAGACAAACTGCTGCGTGGCAGCTGTTTTTTAATTTTTCTAGATGTTATGGCAAAATAGGTCCCCAGAAATGAGGGAAAAGAGGATGGATTGCCAACAACCACAGCTGGAGAAATGCCTTCCATAGCCCTGCCTTTTAAATGGTGGAAGCCTGCATTTTTTCCCACTTTTCAGTTTCTCTTAGCACCTCCTTTAACTTGCCCCTTGTCTCATGTGGATGCACCCAATGGCCTGAAAGGCCCTAGGAGCAGAGAGGTGGGCAAGCTATTTAGGGTAATACCACCCTATAACTCAGGGAGACCAGCACAGGAGCAGATTGTCCACAGGCCCCCCATTCCCTGTCTGAAAGCCACCAGGGCTCCAGCAGTGAGGCACTGCCTTACAAATACTGCCAGCTTTCCTCTGTGGCCGCTGCCAGTGCATGGATAACACGGCTGATGGGACAGGAACCTGCTGCAGATGTGCCTTCATAGCTGTGTGTGTCTGTGTGTCTCTTTCAGTTCAGAGGCCTGTCATTCATCCCCTTTCCAGTCCAAGTAATATGTTCTGCGTCACCAGCCTGGATCCAGATACCCTTCCCACTGTTGCTACACTCCTAATGGATGTCATGTTTTACTCCAATGGGTAGGTCCTGCAGGGAGATGGGCTTCCAGGAGAGGTGTGCCCACTGTCTGGAGGCACAGATTCCCACTGCTCCCCTGGGATGCCCAGGGATCTGCTGTGGCCTTGTGCTGCTCCAGTGCTCTGCACTGAGGGAGGGAGGGAGGTTTCACAGGCTCAAGAGGTTTGTCCTGACAGGTGGAAGCCAAACAGGTGATTGAGGGTGCCCAAAGTGCACCCTCAAGAGGGTCTGCTGGCTCTGGAAAGCTGAGTGTTTTCAGAGTGAAGCTGAGTAGCCATGTGGTCAGTGTGCTGCATATCTGCACAGCTGGCTGGACTGCTGCCCCTGAGTGCCTGTGGCTCCTGGCCCACAGCCTCTTGTGAGGGGACCTTGAGGCAGGGATAGAGAGTTTTATCAGTTGTGGGGACTGGATGGTTTTCCACCTGCAAAATAAAAAAAAACCAAGTCAGTATAATATGACAGGACTCAGGGTCACTTCCCTAAGTCAGTGTATGAACGTTTCTGGTTTCACTGGCTGTATCTGCTTTAAAAACCTTTCTTTTGTGCTCTTCTAGCCACAATTAATGTCTTTATCTTCTCTTTCTTCAGAGTAAAAGACTCAGTGGTCGGCAATGAAGACTCGGGACATATTCGCTTTTTCTCCTTTTCTCTCATTGAGGGTTACATCTCCCTGGTCATGGATGTCCAGACACAGCAGAGGTGAGCTTTGGTCTTAGAGTAACCTGGACCCTAAAAAAAGGGATGTCCTCAAAGGAGCAGGAAGCAGCTTAGACTCCTCTATGTTAATTATTTGGACTGTCTTTGTATGGGTATCATGGGTCTGTACACCCTGTCACTTTTCTGAGTAAAATCTGGCATGTTAGTTCCAGTGTCTAAATTTTGGATTTGTCTGTCCAAGCCCTCAGTGAAATCACAAATCACAAAGTGACGTAGGGTTATCTCACTTTCTAAAGAGGAGCACTGGAGCAAAGTGATTTTGGCATTTTTATTCTATTGTTCATTAGCTGTGTGTTTCAGAGCAAAACCCAAAAGGAAAACCTGGTGTAGATCTTTGAAGTTCTCCTGCCAAAGGCCAAAATCAGAGTGGGGATGTCAGTGGTGCGGTCCTCCTGCTTTGCTTTTACACATGGATGGGCTTGGTTTGGAGTCTTGTTATGGTGATAATGTCCTGAGTCATCCTGTGCAGCAGGAGCCCTTGACTTGTTTGTCTGGCAAGGAGGGAGCCAACTGGTGAGCAAACATCAGCCTCTGTGTGTGTGTCTGTGCTTCTGCAGCTGTGCAGCACAGGAGGCTCTGAGGTCTGGAGGCTAGAGCGGATGCTGCACTCAGCAGTGCTTAGATTTGCTTTTGACATACAGTGCAGTTTGGGAGCAAGTCCCCTGTCCCAGGGACTTGTTTTTCAAGTTATTAATTGGGCTCTTGAAAGTTTCTTTGACTTTATTGGAGTAAACCTTTATCTGTCTTTAAAAGGAGCCAGAGGGCTGGTGCTTCAGCCTGGGGTGTGGGAAAGCTGAGGGGCCAGTTCTTCTCTCTCAAAGGCTGTCTGCTTGACCTTGGGCAAGTCTCTTAGCCTCTGTCTCCTTTCCCCTGCTAAGAAATAGAGATCTCTGCAGTGGTCCCAGAGACCTCCCAGGGATGGTATGGAAAAAAGCACTGATGGTGCTCAAACACAAAACCAGTGGTTACTGTTCACATTCCTGAGAGCAGGTTTGGAAACATATTCCATCCCTAGGTGTTTCCAAATGCAGCTCAAATCAAACCTTCACAGTCTCGGTATTTGTAAAGCTGGGGCACAGCTTATTGCTTAAAAATCTTTTCCCATGCCTCTCAGGGTACCTGTGCCCACCTCCAGCAGCAGATGCTGTTTTGCCATAGGACAGCTGGAGGGTCAGGCAGATGCACCTGCCCCACCTGCCTTGAGTTTTCCCAGTTTGCCTGAGCTACTGCCCCATAATTGTTGGCTTCAGATGACTCAAGGATGCAGGAAGAGCAGATTCCTCACAGGCAGAATCTGACACACTGCTGTGTTTTAATTGCTGTGTTTGGTGTTCCCTTTTTTTTACAGATTTCCTAATAATTTGTTGTTTACAAGTGCATCTGGTGAACTGTGGAAGATGGTGCGGATTGGTGGGCAGCCTCTTGGCTTTGGTAAGTAACATTTGGGGCATCAGTTGGTGTGCAGGCAGGCAGGCAGTCACCTCAGGGCCTTCAAGGGCTGTGGAAAAACCCATCTGGGGCTGAGGCTTTTTAAGAGCCAGCAGCTTAACGTGACTTTGTGAGCTGAGATTTTCAAACAGAAGTCTGACTCCTATTAAGTTTGACTTTAATATACTCCTCAAAGTGCTACATGCTCAGCAGTTCCAGCTACATTGCATTTGTCTGCTGGACTTTGGAGGTGGCTACAGCTGAGGTTCTGGGTAAAGAGAAAAACTGGACAAAAAGGTGGCATGGAAATGCATTGTGGATTACTGAAATTGGTGGTCAGAAAGCACTCTCATACTCCAGTGCAGAGCTTGGGTAATTCTGTGGTTCTAGTAGGCTTTTTATAGATTTATAGCAGTCCAAGTGGAAGTCTTGGTCACAGATGTGTTTCACATCCAGTGCTGCACACATTTTCTGTACTCATAAGAATATTGATCCTAAGTAGCACAGAGCAAATGCTTCATGTCTGCACAGGAGTGTTCTTGTTATTTCTCTGTCCCCTGCAATTTTAAGGGTCTGATCTGAATACTGCAACAAAGGCCTGATCTTCAGGAAATGCAATGGCTCCTTCCCGTGGGCTCTGAACCAGTTACAGAATACAAGCTTCAAGAACATTTCTGAAAAACGTTGGGCAAATTTTTATATCAAATTGCAACTTCTACACCAGGCCACTAAAAGTAGCAAGAAGAAAATTTTCGTGTACTTTCTTTTTATGCATCTTAGAGGCAAATATGTAGAAATGGCATGGTATGTCATTGATTGCACATCAGGACATTGACCAGGCCCCTACATATTTGATGTTTAAATATGTTAATTTAAAATCAAGTTGAAAGGTTGAATTTGGATCAGTGAGACTCCAGGTTTCGTCTGAAACAAAGTACCACTGATCTGCAACAAACAAGACAGATGAAGCATTTGAATTTCATTTAAAGCCCAGAAGGCCAACCAAATAGCCCAGATGGCCAATTGAATCCCAGGCTGCATCCAAAGGAGCATGGTCAGCAGGTCAAAGAAGGTGATTCTGCTTCCCTGCTCTGCTCTTGTGAGAGCCCAGCCGGAGTCCTGCACACAGTTCTGGTGTCCCCAGCACAAGAAGGACATGGAAGTGTTGGAGCAAGTCCAGAGGGGGCCATGAAGTTGATCAGAGGACTGGAGCACCTCCCCTATGGAGACAGGCTGGGAGAGTTGGGGCTGTTCAGCCTGGGGAAGACAAGGTTGTGTGGAGACCTCACAGCACCTGCCAGGGGCTGCAGGGAAGGCAGAGAGGGACTTTGCATCAGGAACTGGAGCGACAGGATAGGGGGGAATGGGTACAAATGGAAAGAGGGAAACTTTGGGTCAGATATTAGGAAGAAATTCTTCCCTGTGAGGGTGCTGAGACTCTGGCACAGGTTGCCCAGGGAGGCTGTGGATGCCCCGGCCCTGGCAGTGCTCAAAGCCAGGCTGGATGAGACTTTGAGCAGCTGCTCTAGTGGGAGGTGTCCCTGCCCATGGCACAGGGAGTTGGGATTAGAGGATCTTTGAGGTCCACTCCTACCCCTTATGATAATTCTGTGGTGAAATTGGTGTGAAATCCCTTTTCAGGGGCTGTGGTGGGCTGCAGCCTAGGAACCATGTGTCCAGGCTGACTAATGGGTCAGCATCTCCTCTTTCAGAGATTCAGGGCCAAGTGTTCAATAACAGAGAAAAATGGATGTTAAGGCTATATGGGGCTGGGTTTGGTGCTTTCTTCTTGATCATTCAGTGCCTTTCTCTGGACCTCAGTAAATCATTCCAGTTCTAATGGTTTTGTGCCTTTGGAGAATGCACATTTAGTTTTATTATCTTCTTTTTGCTACAGAGAAGTGCACAATGTATTGTTGTGGCCCAAAAACTCCATTCTGTGAGAAGGAATACATTTTATTACAGAAATTCCTTCTGACTGGAGTTTGTGAAGATAAATTTCTCCTCATGTAGGCATGGAGCTGGTGAGCCCTGAGAGTTTTGCAAGCCACCCTAGGCAGTGTTTGATTTTTTGTCTCCCCACAGATGAATGTGGAATTGTTGCTCAGATTTCTGAGCCTTTGGCCGCAGCCGACATCCCAGCCTACTACATCAGTACTTTTAAGTTTGATCACGCGTTGGTGAGTATGAATACAACTTCTTTGGAGCAGGGGAGATCTTTTCCCTGGGAGAAACCTCATGATGAGAATGTCACTTCTCACCTGGATAGCTTGTTGGAGTGCCTTTGCTCCAGTGCAGCCCAGCAAACTGCTGTCTCCACCCTCCTGGCTGTCACTACCCTGGGTCAGAGGCTCCTGAACCAAGCTCAGCCCTACCCAAAGCAAAGCTGTGTTAGTGAGTATTGCTCTCAAAAAAGGCTGGTCTCAGTCCTTAAAGACCATCAGTGATGGAGACTTCACAACCTCCCTGAGCAGCCTCTTCCACTGCATCTGTGTCTTTAATTAGAAACAGCCACAAACCCTCTCCATCTGCTTCCAAAAATAGTTGCAAGCTTCTGACTCTCAGGACAGTGCTGTGACAAATTCACCCTTAAGGGGAAGGTGCTTCCTTAGGTGCTTCCTTCCCCTTAAGGGTGGGTCATCACAGGTGCCTTTGTGTGGGGAACTTCAGTAGCAGACCCCTGCCTTCATCTCTTGGTGCCTGCATTGTCCTAACCTTTGCTTTCTGACACCCATCTATTGGCTCTGCTGTCCCTGCATCTTCCTGGTTTTTGGTAAACAAGCAATAATTGCAGCACAGCAAGGGAAGGCAATTTTGAAGCAGATAAGGTTGTTCCCATGTTTGTTCTCATGAGTGCCCTCATGCAGCTGCAGCACAGTCATTATCATGAGGGTCGTGCTATCCTTGTAGAGTTCTCTTCTTTTTTATACTGATGGATATTTTACTTTCTAGGCCTACCTCTGCTCTTCCTTTGGGAAGAGGACATCCTCAAAAATGAGGAGTTCCCCTAGAACGGGAAAATTGCTATGCCTGTAGCCACAAACAGGATGGCATTTGTCTTGGAACCCATTCCCCTGGTCCTGAAGGAGGGAGTCAGCTGCTTTATGCTATTAATTTTTTTTCTTAAATGTGCCCTTTATTGCATTTTACTTCTCTTTCCATCACTTGCAAATTCACTGTTCAGGTCCTACCTTTGTCCTGTAAAAGCTCTAGTGAGATCAAAGCAGGTTTGGGGTTTTTTTAATTACTTTGGTTTTTCACAATTGGTGTGAACCATTTGCAGCTGATAGGTCATGTGTGTAAAGAGTAAAAGTAAATATTATTTTAGATAGCAAAGGTCAAAGTGTTATATATGTTTATCTTATTTTTTTGAATATTAACTGTGCTGATAAGATAAGCTAATAAAACACCATTTAAAAATCAATACTGTTAGCTTTGCCTCACATTTCTGCCCATTGTGTGGCCCCAGGTGCCTGCTTTCTGTGCAGAGCACAAGGTGCAGAGTGCTTCTACATACCAAGCCACATCTGGAGAGCTCTGCCCTGTCAGTTAAAATAGATATTTAGCTGAAAACTTACACCATACAATTGCAATGACTCTGCAGGCAGCTCCACCTTCTCAGAGTGCCTCATCCTGCTGCCTCCAGGCCCTGCAGGTCCTGCCTCCCAGCAGCTGGCAGGGTGTTATGGGGCCATGCAGGTCTGCAGGTCTTCCTTACTCAAAGCAGTATTTTAGAGTTTTTCTTTGCTACTTGCTGTTTTCTTCATGTATGGTTTTAAAAGCCTTTTCACCTGGACAGTGCTGTTCTAGTTGTCAAACCCTTCCATCCTTTGGAAGGTGCATTTCAAGCCCTGTTTTGCCTGACTTTGCTCTGGTGGACTGGCTGGGGTGGATGCTTGTTGGCTCTAGGGTGGTTTTGTTGGCCAAGACCCTGACCTAGATTTTGTCATGTTTTCCCTAATTTGCTACCCAGATACCTTGACCTCTTGTGACATTTCTCAAGGTCTAAGTGTATCTTGAACCCTTTCTCTAAATTCTCCCTTTCTTTAACTAAGGTAGCTCAGTACCTGTTGTTAACAATTTAGAGCACTGTGTAAAAGCTTGGTGTTCCCTTTGGTCTGATCTTTTGTCTCCTGTGCATCTGAAGGTGGTTTTTGTTGCTTAATTTTTATTTGACCTGAGTGTTAATACTCAGGTCTTCCTGCCATGCTGTAGCTGTAGACGTTTGCCCTGGTAATCAGGACTTGTGCTTGAGATGAAATCCCTTTGGGAGACAATGCTGAGATGGGAAGCTCCAGGTCTCTGGCACGTCCCCTGAGTGATGTGAGGTCAGGCTGGAGAGAGCCACGGTTACCAGCTCCCTCTAGAGAGAGCAGGGAAGAAGAGTCACCTTTCCAGGTACTCTGCTCTTGCTGCCTCCTGTTCACAGGTGTCGTGCTCTCCTTCACAAGCATTTTGCTTCTGAAGAGGCTGGAGCTGTGTCTGGGATGTAATTTGGGGCTTTGCTTCTGCCTTCATGGTCAGTGCTTTGATGTGTGCACTACCTGAGGAGTGAACACAGTGCACCAGCTGCCTTCCTTGGGACAGGGGTCATTTCCAAGGGGCAGAGAGGGGGATCACTCCTCCACTGGTGGCAAACTAGGATGGGTCCTACAAATCAGAACTGTTTGCACATCTGTCCTGGAGAAAACCCTGCCAAAACATTTGTGGGGTGATTGATACCTTTTCTGTGCTGTTAAGCAGGTCAGGCATTTGGCAGGGAATGAAGGACCACTGTGTTTCATGGAGAAGATGGGTCTGTGCAGGTCAAAGCCAGCTGGCCAGAGCTGGCCAGTGCTGCTTCCTCCTGCTTCTGTCCAGTGTTGATGAAGCCTACAGGAGAGACCTGTACCACTGAGCATCTCTGGGGCTGACTGGAGGAGTGTGGTTTAAAATTTGACTCCTATGCCTTTTCTCATTACCTTACCTAGAGGAAAAGAGTCAAACAGCTTCTTCCACTGCAGTGTTCGGGATACTGGGAAAAACGATGGAGAGGCAGTGGGGAGCCTTGTCTCAAAGTCCTGTTCCCTGTGGTGGAGGTGTGCTGGGGTTTTCCTTCTAAACCAGAACAGTTTGCTGTATGCTTGTTTTAAGATTATTTTCTTCCTTTCCAAGGGACTTTTGTTCACACATCATCAGAGCTGATTGCAGTTATTCCATCTTCCTATTGGAAAATTGAACTTTTTTCTTGTTATTTCTCATGAGTTTTTTCCTCAGTTTTGTTAAAAGCCTTGCAGAAAGACAGTCCAGTTGTATTCCCACTGTCTGAGCTCTTGAGTGTCCAGTGAATTCAGGTATTGTACTCCTGGCCTTAAATACCTTGTAGAGGAGAACAGTTCCTTCTTCAATTTACTTGACATGAATTATTTTGGCTTCTTGCAGCAACTTACAGATAATTTATTTTTCCCTCAGTCCTCTTTCCACTTTTCAAGAGCTGCCTGTTCCCTGAAGAGTTTGTGTGGTGGTCAGACACACTTTTTCTGTCGGATGTAACTTTACTTGTGATGTTCTTTTCTACCGATGACAGTCGCTCTGAGATCTTTTGCATCTTCTGTTACAAGAGGTTTTTCTTGCACTAAGTGTGAAAAGACACCCACTGATGGTATGGATATCTATGGTTAAGTCTCCTCACAAGACTGGATAAGAAAGCAGAGATGCACCACAAGCAGATTGGTGGCTCTCTTCCTCTTTTGATGGACATGTTCTCCTGTCACCCACCATGGTCGTCCCATCCACTCTTACAGGTCCCAAAACTTTAGGGTGCCCTCGAGAGCCTCTTGGGCACCTTGCATGAGTGAGCTCCTGGCATACAAGTGCTTCACCAACAAAAGGAAGGGAAAGGAGGGGAGAGGAAGAGGAGAGAGAAAGAGAAACCCCAAAACAGTTGCCTCCCCACCAGCACCCACCATACAACAGCACCCATCTGGATCTCACAGTGTTTGCTCCAGGGGTACCGTGGGTGAACGGGGGTGTCCTTGCACACAGAGCCCTTTCTCAGTGGAGTTCAGGTGTCAGCAAAAAACAGCAAAGTATCTGCCTCCTTGGGACTGGTCTGTCTTTGTCTCCTGCCTCTCTTTTTTTTTTTTGTCGTCCCTTTTGCTGGAGCATGACGTTTCTTTTTGTTTTCTTGCAGGTACCTGAAGAAAATATAAATGGTGTGGTCAATGCACTCCAAGTCAGTCAAGCTGAAAAGCATTAGAAATCTTCTGAGCTGGTTCCAGATGCTTTTTATTATTATAATAATTATTATTATAATTATTATTATTATTCTTTTTTTCTCACAGTATTTCTTGAAAAATCTGATTACAGAGAGTGACATGAAAAGAGACTGTGGAAAGTTGAGCAGAAACAGCTCCAATAAGCCTTTGTTTTAATTATTATTATTATTGTTGTCGTTGTTATTGTTATTGTTATTTTATTAAATATATGAATGAGGGGTAGGAGGAAAGGGAGTTCATATGGTTTCCTGATGTTCAGCTCCGAGGTGAAGTGTGACCTGACTCTGCTCTCAGTGTGGAAGGAGCTGCCCGGGGACACCCACTGGCAGCAGGGATGGCTGTGGGGACACTGCCAAGTGCAGTGGGATGGGCCAAGAGTAGATGGGCAGGCCACTGGCTCAGAGAGCCCTGAAAACCAGAAACAAAAACAAATACGGAATTAAACAGAAAAGACATCGCACAGTGCTGCCTTGTCTCCTCGCATCAGACTTCCTGAGGACTGTCCATCATTGCCTGTGCTGAGACAGGATGCAAAGGGTTCTGTTTCCCCTGACAGAACAGTTTGGTGTTGGAAAAGGGGAAAATATCCAGGTGTTTGACATTTCTCCTATTTCTTTCTCCCTGCAGTCCAAGCCTGGCTGCTCTGAGAAAGCCTGGGCAGGACGAGCTCAGCCCTGGCCAGCTCCTGGCAGATGGTGTCACCCAGACCTGTGTCTGCATTGAAACTTGGCTGGTTTTGGTCATTTTTTTCCAGTCACTCTCTCACTGTTCCCAGTATTCTCCTGCCATGTCCCCTGCTCCAGGACAGCTGTTGTCCCCTTACCCCACATCACAGCCTTCCCCAGCCCTTGTGCCCCAGGGCCAGCAAGAGGAGGAACACCTCTTTTCTCCTGTCCCCTCAGGTTTTTTCCCATCCACTGTGCACACATGGGGAAATAAAGGATTGCCCAGGGCCCCTGAGTAGCTGCTCTTGCACATCTCAGGCCACCTTGGCCAAGAGCCACAGCAGGTTGTCCCTGCCAGGGCCAGGAGGGTGCCTGAGTCCTGTGGGTACCCTCCTGTGGTTTTTCATCAGCTCCTTCATCACACAGCTGGAAGTTGCTGCTGACTGGGGAAAATAGAACGGTGCCAAAAATGCCTAAAACCTGCTAGCATCTGATCTTGTCACAGGAAGATGATGGGGCTTTTCCCACAGGGCAGCAGTAGTGTGTTTGCTTCTGGCTTGTACCACAGCTGAGGGCCAGCAGGAGCCAGGCATCAAGGCCCAGAGTGGCACCTGTGTCCCTGCTGTGCCCACACCACTGCCAGCACCGGGGAGGACGGCAGGGACCAGGGCCAGAAGAGAAGTGTTAGCCAAGATGTGGGTGCCAGCAGTCTGCCCCACGTGTGACCATGCAGCAAGGGGTGGTGAAAGGAGAAGCTGTCTGCAGAGGACCTTGCTTTTGTGATTAGCAGTCCCAGTTTATCTTGCGTTTCTTGATTTCTTCCACTTCAGTCTTGACATAAAGAAATTGCAGATCTTGCTGTTTTCCCAAGGGCTTTCCAGCCACGCTTCAGAGACAGCCTCTAGCAGGATTTTCCTGAGGCTGTGCCATAGACAGCTGTGAACCAGGATTTTGCATCAATCTGGAGGCAGTAAGCAAGCACCTGGGATCATGCCATGGGCATGGTTTGTACTGGTGTGCAGGACATGCAGACACACAGACACAACTTGCTGATTAGTTTTGCATTCACAGCACTGGAGGGCCAAGCAGTTGTGGTTTCTGATGCTGCTGGATTGAAACTGAGTTTCAAGTCTGATTTTTTACCAGTGGGAGGTTGTGTGGCATCTAGACAAGGAGTCAGAGCATCCATGGGAAAAAGCATGGATGACTTTCCTTGGCTGATCCTAGTGGAGCTAAAGCATCCCTGCTGAGGAACACTGAGGCACGTGTTCAGTGCCTTACCAAACAGGATGTTTTGCTGTTCCTTTCCATGGGCTTTCAGAATTGTCCCATGATATGTTTATATTCACTCCAGACTTCTGGAGTAAAGGTTTATTCCAGCTGTGGCACTGTGCATCTCTGGATGTTTGTTTGGAAAGATGCTCTGGTCTCCTGCTGCAAGGACACAGGCACAGCTGCACGGTGCAGTGTTGAAAGCAAGGAGATGTTTGCTGTGGCTCTGCCCAGTGTTGTGGGCACTGAGCTGGGCTGGGCTGGGCAGCAGGGCCAGTGGTAGCTTTTCACCCCGGATACTGTGAGAGGGTTACTCCTTGGGATGGCAGATTGGCATTCCTTCCATGGATAGGAAGGAATTAACTTGAAACAAGCAACAACTCTACTGAGCCTTAAATGAAAGTGAAAAAAAAAATTGGTTTTAATTTTCTAACATTGCACTCAGGCTATTTTAGAGGCTGATTTTTTAATTTAATTTTTTTTCCCAAGGGAGTCAGCCTTATATTCGTGAAATCTGTAGAAGTCTTTGTGGTATTTCATACCTTCCCAAAGCAGGTTGACATCCTGACGTGGGAAAGCTGGCCTGGAAAGTTCACAGGATGTAAAATGCCATTGAGGGGCTCTGACGCTGCCACCAAAACAATTTCCTTTTATTGTTTTGTCCTGACATCCAAGGAGATTGTTTCAGACAACTTGATGCTTTCCCTTTAGTGTTCCCTTCATATTTTTGCTGGTGAGAACTGAGGTACTCCAAATGTGGCCAGAATTGGTGGAACCTTGTCCCTGCACCCTGAAGTCAGCATCAGTGCAAGCTTCCACAGCACTGCTGCTTGTGAGACCTGCACTGCAGGAAGGGGTCTGTAGGGCTTTGTTAAAAATTTTCGTAGGAATAATAATACCACCACAGTATTAACACCACAGTGCTTAGTGAACCCAAAGTAGGGGGCTCTTAAAGCTGCTCCACAGCTCCCACTCTCTTGACACCCAGCCTTTGGGGTGGGGAAAAAATGGCAGAGTTTTTTCATTTTGTTAAATGCCTTATGATAATACATGTGAGCATCCGTGACATGATGCTGTTCAGAACTGTGTGGATAAAGGAGGAACGTGTCTCAGTAAGGCACCCTTGGGCTGGGTGCCTGGTTACCTGTCAGCTGCCAGTGCTGCCCCCAGCATCCCTGCTCAGCTCTCTGGGCAGTTCCACCTGGCCATGGCTGCTAATGAGGGATTGCCTCAATGCTGCAGGCTGCTCCCCTTGCCCTCTCTCCTCTCTCCTCTTGTTGCACAAAAATTCACCAAACAGCAAAATGAAGGTGTTTCCAGCCCTGCAGAAAGGGGTAGGTAGGGGAGGACAGCATAGCCCTCATGCACCCTCTGTCTTTCTCCAAGGCCTTTGTTTTCTTAGAAGCCTCAACCTTTCCAAGTTGTGTGTGTTATTAAATAGGGTTTTGTCTTTTTCCCTCAACCAAATTAGAATTTGTATGCAAATTCCTTTCTACTGAGCAAGTATGTGCATATGTTCATCTTAATGTAGTGTTTCCATAGAAATCCTTAATGTGTGTCTGTTGTACACCTATAAATGCCCGTGTTTGTGTCTGTAGGGTTGTGTCCTGCACGTGGTGTGGGCACTCAAGCAGTACAGGTTCACATGCACACACAGTGTGAGTACATGTGTGCACACTCTGGGCACACACTCTGTGTTTATCTGTGTAGGGAGTACTGTATATGCACAGTTATTCACCATATATTTTTAATTCAAGTAACGGGCAATATTAATATTAGTTCCACTCCTGGTTTTTCTCTACACATGTTTAGTGAAGAACAGCACTGGAGTTGACCTGGAGCAAAGCTGGGGCTCCTCTGCTTGCTGGGAGCAGCACTGGATTTCCCTCCTTGCTTCAGAAAATTCTGAAAATTCTGTTCCTCTCCAGTTTGATGCCTCAAGCACAGAGATTGTAGGAAATTCACTCCTTTTTCTTTCTATATGTTTTAGTTGCTGCCTAAATTGCCTCAGCCTTTAAGGCTGGTCCATTTGCACAGTGCCCACCCAGACCCTGGCTGGGGGTTTCCAGTGGGGCTTCCAGCTCCTGCAGGCACAGAGCACGATGCCAGTGCTGTCTGCCTTCCCTCAAGCAAGGCAGGAGCTCCTCCAGGCTTCCTGCAGCCATGGCACCAGCATTCCCTCTGAGCTGGTTCCTGGTGGCCTTCCCCAGCGTCCCTGCACAAGGCTGGGGCAGATGCAAGATATCCTGGTGGAGGTGTCTGCCCAGGGCTCAGCGGGCAGCCCATGGCTAGAACAGGGCTCTGGTATTTGTTGGGAAATTCACATTTGTTGGCCTGTGAGGAGCTGAAGTTGGTGGCTTATTTTTAAATAGATGGAAGTGTTGGAGGGTGTTTTCCTGTTAAAAACAAAAGAGTCTGCTTGAACCCAGTCACTGGAAGTGTGTGGTCTTTGCATCTCGTTGTTGGAGATTTTTGCTGACCAGGGGTGCTGTTAGGGCCCATGTAGGGAAACATCCCATTTTCCTATTTCAGTTACACTTCACCAGAGGTGGGTGGGGGTGCTGCCTTGCCACCGACCTTCTGGCACTTTGAGGGTGCTGATTTTTCAGGCTGCCCCCCAAATGCACCCTTGCACAGGTTTGTGCAGCCCTCAGCTTCGTTCCAGGCATTGAAGTCAGTTTGTAGTTTCTGCAGTGCTGTGCTTTAGATGGCGAGAGGTATCAGCCTCTCACATGGGGAGGTTTTAATGGAAATATTTGGTTTTGCTGGAGCACTGAGATGGGGGCACCTGCAGTGGGTGACATAAGTATTGACTCACTTAATGACAATTTGTAAAGCATTCTCATCATACAAATATTACACTGCTGCTTCGAAATTTGTTTTAAACTCCAAGCTCTGTTAGCATTCCCAGGGCACAGGCAGGGAGTGCTGCTGGTTGGAGATGAATCAACCCTCCTCTCATGAAAAGCTTGTTGGTGTCAGATCCTGCTGTGGAGGACATGATACTGAGCAGGGATTTACTTTGTAAGACGTGCCGTGCAGAGTTGGGTGTAGGGACTTTTAGGACTGACACTTGAAGGAAAATACTGCTGGAAGGTCCTGATTGCTTTAGCCAATCAAAGCATCCAACAGAAGTGTATCAGGTTTTATTCTTCTGAAGCATGATGTGTTGTCCTGCCATCACTGGGAGGAAATAAGGAGTGCAGCACAGGGGAGTGTGTGACAGAGGAGGTTGCTCAGGCTCCAGAGTAGCTCTCTGAGCTCCAGTTTTTTCCTTGGTGCTCTCGATCCTCTCAGGCAAGTGTAGACCCCTGAGACAGGCAAGGCAGGGAGCAGCTCTGCTCAGACTCTGCCATTGCACTACAGTTGCAGGATTTCTGTCCTCAAGCATGAGCTCCTGACACATTCCCCCACCAGCTGCCCTGCAAGTCTCACAGTGTGTCTGTGAGGTGAGGGTTTAGCAGTGTGACACTGACATCCCGTGGAGGTTGGGAAGCTGTCTGGGACATTAAAGGCTGCATTGCATGTGCTTGATCAGAGCCCGGCTCTGAGAGCAGTTTCCCATCTTTTCTCAGCTCTGCTATACAAAGCTTGAGCTTTTGCCTTACAAAGGGAGCCCCTCCCTGGTGTGAGCTGATGTTGCTGTGACTGCCTGGCTGCAGAAGGGCCAGGGCTTCAGGCCGTGGGGTCAGCCCAGGCTCCTCTATTCCAGAAGGGATCTGGGTCTGACTTGGCATTGTCCCACACATCCCTGCTGTGGCAGTGCAGGGTCTGCAGAGGTCCCTCTTAGTGACAGGCGTGCGAAAGGTCAGGGAAAAGCAGGGATAGGTGGAGTGCTGAGTGATGCAAAAGAACGAGTATGTTCTTTTTTAGTTAGTTGTGCACATATGAATATATCAAAGTTTTGCTTGTTGTGAACACCAAAGCATTTTCATTCCTCTTTTTAATTCCAGCAGATCACCCTCCCTGCCCAGCCTCCATGCTCAGCCCAGTCTCCCAGGGGATGCATTTGTCCCAGTCACACCGTCCCAGCAAGGGTGGGTAGCATGACCCCTTCCAAACCCCCGGTACTTAGAAAATCTTCTGATGCTCAGCCTCTCCATTGGGGAAGACCCCCAAGAATCACCATGTGTTTTGATATAATGGTGGTGTCAGGTACTGTGGCCAGAGGGGTTAGCCCCATCTTTGTGGTTTTCCCCATCCATATACCCACACGGCTGTTCAAGAGCTGATGTTGGACCAGGTCGTCCAAACTCCTTAATTTAGAGGTCAGCAACTTGAATAGGAGGTGCTGGGTCCTGCATTGGCACAGTCAGTGTTTGCTGAGTGTAAATATTTCCATCAGCACTGATTAATTGGTATTTTCTGGTAATGACAAGGGAGAAATTCTTTGTTTGGCCTCAAGCTGAGCATTGCTGGTAATTCCTGAGAGAGGGTGTCCCCCAGCAGCATTCAGTTATGGACAAGAAGTCATTTTTTTATGAGGATTTCTTCTCTCTCTGTTACTTCAGCTGTTGTGGACATCTCCAGTAAGCAGCTTAAGGCATCTCACTTACCTGTTCCAGTCCTGCCTGCAAACATTGGATTGGATTCAACTTTTATTATCTGCAGGAGAGTAAAACTGAGTAATCCTTTGCCAAATAGTATTTACACAGTATAGGATGCACTGGGGTGTGTTTACATTGGCTGAAATGTCCAAACCTGCCTCCAGATTTCCATACCTTCTCCCCACGAGCGCATCTGTCTGTCCTGTCTGTCTGTACCCTGCCATATGTCAGGGGCCAGCAATATCCCTCAGACATCCTGGCAGCACTGAACCGGTACTGAAACAATCTGCAGCTCCTCAGCAAGGCTGTGGGACCTTCCCAGGGCACCTGGAAGGGAAACACTTGACTGTGAAGATAATCTTGAGTTACTCTGCTGTCCTTGGCCTCCTTTATTTAATCCTCATGAAGCACAGCTGGGTTGAACTAGCAGCTCCAGTTAGCAAAGGTGACGGAAAGAACGGGGTTCTGCAGTGTGAGACGTGCACTGGAGGCTGATCAGGAAATCCTGGCTGCAGCAGTAGTAGCCTCTGCAGACACTCTGGTGAGCACAGAGCAATGCACAGCCCCTGTTGTATTGGAGGGGAAATGGATGATGTATGTATCAAATACATTCTCATTTTAGGGTGTGAATTTTAGGGTTCAGTACTTCTTTGGAACGTACATAAGCCAAGATCCTTTCCTGGTCTCTAGACAGCCCTGGTCATTTCAGGTTCAAAGCCTGGGAGTTAACGTTACCTTGTTATTGCAGATTACATGGAATAGCTTCCCCCTGCTCTGTAATTCTCTTGCAGCCATGGCCTGTGCTGCTGCATGCCCTGAGTTTGTGGAGAGTCTGGCCACGAGGGAACACAAACCCCAGGCATCTCCTCCCAGCTGAGAGTGCCCAAGTTTTGCAGCCAAGGCACAGGGAGTGGCAGATGATTGCAGCCACACACCTCCTCCCCTGCCTGCACAGCTCCAGTAGGGCGACGGCCAGCCCAGCTCAGCACTGGCCCAGCTGTGCAGAGCAGGAGAGTTGCAAAACAGCTGTTTAATGCCTTGGGGTTTTGTTTTCATCCGTTTTCAGCTTTCTGCAAAATCCGGTAAATGAACTGTGGGTGGATTTTGGAGCAGACATGGAGAGAGATGCCCATCAGGCATCTGGCAGGATTGAAATTTTGAAATACGTTTGAGAGCAGAGCAGGAACACGCTCCTCCTCTGTCCAGCTCTGTCCTCTGCCTGTACCACAGGAGAGCTGACCAGGTGCCCTGTCCCTCTCTAGGCCGACCCAGTGGCTTTACTGGGGTGCTCCCAACCCTAAAAGACTATGTCAAAAATAGGGCTCCTTTGATCCTTCATTTTGGGGGGGCTGTTTGCTTCTTCCCTCCTTGTGTGGCTGTGGCAGAGGCAGTGTCTTGTTGCACAGCACCTTTGGGAAGATGCCACAGGAAGCTGCTGTTTAGAGTCCCCTTGCTCTGGCTGGCTTTCTGCTTCTGTTTCAGCATCCTGAGGATTTAAACCAGCTTTCTGCAGTTACAGTAATAAGCTTTTTTTTTTTTAATTCCCAAAGGATTCCTACTCGCTCTTTTGTAACTTGAAAAGCATTTTACAGGTACCTGATTCCCTGGTCCTTGTGGGAACACTTGTCCGGTTGGCTGCTGTGAGCATTTCTGCTCCTTTGGGCCCCCAAAGAGTTCAGCCCCATGTGCCTGCTGAAACACTGGAGCAGCCCCAGGTTCAGGCTAGCAGGATGCTGCACTGGGCCAGGTCACAGGGGAGAGACAGCCCTGGTAAACAGAGCTCCCTCATCCTCTGTGTCCTTGCTGCCTGCACAGAGTCATTCCCATCAGCTGGAAGGAAATGCAAAGGGAATGTCCCTTCTGCTGAAGAAAAGCAACAGTCTCCTCTGTGGATTTGTGGTCGTTGGCCAAAAGCAAAATAATGTTTGCCATGTGGGACATCAAAGGAAGGAGCCAGGGGTTCTTATATGTAGAGCAAAGGAGAAAAAAATCGGCAGCCTTTGTTGTAGCTGTTTCTTGCAATTATTTCTAATGCCAGCCTTGGGATGGGGTTGAATTTTTGAGATCACTGAAATTACCTAAAGAGCTGGTGGTGCTGTGGGAGCTGCAGACCTGGCGGTGTTGCCTCCAGGCAGGACCAACCTGTACAGAGAGCAGGACCCTCCCCACCACGGCTCAGCCCTGGGGCATGGGATGTTCCCCGGCAGCAGTATGCATGGACAGACAGGCACAGACAGGACAGAACCCCGCCTGCTCTTGAAGAAATCCCTGTTTTAATGTTTCCTTCCTGTGAGCAAACCTCTTGTTTTTCCTGGTGTCATGTGTTAGTGGGTTGGTGCTGGTACTGGAGGTTCAGAGTATGAGGAAGGTGGCTCTGGAGGAGGAGCACCCCATTTCTCCTTGAGCCATTAGGAACAGACACTGTCTGGTCCAGCTCGATGACCTCAGCCATTTTTTTAGTTGTATCATAGAACTAAAAATGAGTCATGCCCTCACTCTCCTCCAGACCCCACCTGCTGGGGTCCCTGCCAGTCCCATGTCTCAGTGCTTCCTTTCTCCAGGTTTTTATTTGTTCTCCAATTGTGAACTGCTCCAGTGATACTATGGCAGAACATCGGTGTCCCAGGGCAGTCTTTTCTAGGTGCTTCTGCTTGTGCTGGATCCAGGGCTGCCCTCACCTCTCACCCAAAATCCTCCTGCAACTATCGCTGAAATAATCCTGCCAATCCAATGGCTGTTGATAGCAGGGGTGTGAGAACTGCATCCAAGTGCTGTCAGTGCCCAGGTTAATGCCTGGAAATGCACAGGGTAGTGACTCTACCCTGCCTCTTTCCAGCCCAGGACTGGGGTGTCACAGCCAGCAGGGCTGTGTCCCCTGTCCCTGCTGCCTGTGGCTGGGCATTCTGTTGTCCCTCTGCTGTGTGTGGGCTCCAGGCTTGGCTTTGGGGCTTGTGAGACATGAGGCTGAGGAGCGAGGTGTTCATTTTAGCACAGTGGCAGCCATGCCTTCTGCCAGTGCATCCTCCTCCACGCTGCCTCTGCAGCAGCTGGGGGTGGCAGTGACAGAGAGAGGACACTTGTCCTGCTGACCCGAGCACCAGGACAAGCATGGCTCTTGGGACAGGCACAAGAGGAGGCTGCCAGACAGTAAGTCATGGTAGGATGCAGCTTCAGAAGCTCTGTTTCAGCCTTTGGAAGAGCCTGTCTCAGTCCCTTATTGCTAATTCCTCACAAAACCCATTCTCCCCTTGTTTTCATTAGAATTAGAGGAGGGGTGGTCACCTTACTTTGCTTTTCACCTGCTCCCACCACCGAGCCATGCCAGCAGCTCCTGCTGCTGCTGGGATTTGGGGCTTGGTGCCACAGTGCCCAGGGAACATCTGCAGCCCCACCTTGGAATGAGGCTGCTACGGCTGCACAGCACGGCACCGGCTCAAGCGGGTTGTCTCCCACTCTTTGGGCACCATGGGGCAGCCAGAAGGGTTGGTCTGGAGGGAGGAGTGGTCTCATTGTCCTCATCAGTGCTTAGGGCAGATTTTTACTTTGGTTCCTCTGGGCTGCGCTTCAGCGAGCCATCACCCCGTGGGGTCAGTGCAGGGCTCCAGCCCCACGTGAGCTCAGGGCTTGTTCCGAGGGCCGGCCCCTCTGGGGCCACAGCACGGTGCCACTTTATCAGTGCCTCAAGTGGCCGGAACAAGACTAAGCATTTATCTCTTTCTCCCCTTTATTTGGACTCAAAAAGGAGCCCAGATTCCCTCCAGATACCTAGAATGGCCACAGCATTTAACCCAGATTTCTAGAACTGCCAAGAGAGCAGAGATGCTTCTGCTGCAGAAGCTGCCCAGCTTGGATCAGGGTCTGTCTCTGTTCCCTGGCCGCTTGGAACAGCTGTGCTGGGCAGCCTGAGGAGGAAACACAAATCTTTAGGACTTTATTTAATAAGTTATTTGTGTATCATTTGCTGTCTAAGTGAAATACCATTTTTGACCTCAGACACCCACCAAACAGGCTGAAGTGGGGCTGGGAACCCCAAACTCTTGCATCCTCTCTTCCCTGCTCACCTCTCAGAAACGCCATGCAGCCTTCCATTGGGGAGGGTAGAAAAAAATGTGTATTTATTTCCCTTTAATTATGAGATTTGATGCAAACAGACGGGGTGGGAGAATCCTCCCAGTGCAGGGGCCTGTGGTACATCTCCTGCTCTGGGCTGCAGCCGTGGAAAGGCTGCTTGCACCTGCCATGTGCGCAGTGCCCGTGGGCTCAGGGGGGCCAGGCACTGCACGTGTGGGTGGGCAGCAGCTCCTGTGAGCTTGGGGGTACAAGGCACAGAGGAGCCTGAATGCATCAGTTGCCTTCATGGCCTCTGCATGAAGGAGGATGTTGCACCACCGGGCCCAGGGAGTGGTGGCAGCAGTTGGGAATCATGTACTGGACATGGTGTGGAGCTGAGAAGTGGCTGCTTTGCTTTCCCAGCAAGTGCACACACTGCTTTTCTTTGCTGGTCTTATGCTGAAAAGCTCAGATTTATGTACTGTATGAAAAATACAAAACAGAAAAAGAGAAAAAATCCTAATGTTCCAAAATAAATGACAGTATATTTTGTACTTTGTAAGGTAATTAAATCAAAAAAGAATAAAAAAGTGAAAACTTATGCAGTCTGCTTTTGTACTGATCAAACTGATGAAAATAAAGCAGAGCTTGGCATTGTCTACAAGATGCAACTCTCATTTCTTTCACCTACAGCCTTGTTGGGCATCACTCACACACACCGTTTATGAAGACCAGCAGACATCCCTGAGGCTCTCTGGTGTCCAGGTCCTGTCACCAGGTGCACTGTACCCCTACAGATGGTACCCACCACCATCTCCATCCTCCAGCTGTTTTCTGGAAACCACCAAACCTGCCCTGTCATCTTCCCTTAAAATAAGAGGTCAGTGAGAGGCTGCTGGTGTGTTTGCCAGACTCAGTTTTACCTGCTCACTGCAGAGTGCAAGATGCCCACGAGTCTGGACAGCCCCCACAGAGATCCTGGCAGGGGAGCAAACTCAGCCTCCTCATGGACTATTTCAGGGCAGTCACTGTGGGTCCTGAGTCCCAGTCTGCAGTGTGGCTGCCCCACAGTCTGCAAGAAAAAGTGTGTCTGAAGAAAAACAGTGAAATCAGAAGTATCATCACCTGATTACAGTTATAACCATTCATAGTGGATGTTTGAAGGGAAGCAGCTCATCTACCTAAACTGTAGTCAAGAAAAGCATCTCCCTTTCAGTGTAGTATAATCCATTGTTTATTCTTGTGATCAAATGTTAAAACATTCATGTAAGAAATTACTGTGGGATTGCTAATCTGGAATGCAGCCTTAATGCAGAGTGCTGCCTCGAGGGTTTCATCCAGTAAAACAAAAACCCAAATAATGCTACAAAAATAATTTTTATGAGTCATGGTGAAGTAATATTGCTTCAGGAATATTTTGAATGCTGAAGGCTAATTATTAGTTCTCTGACTCATCTGTTTTTGAAGGATCCTGTAGAGAAAAATCTGTTATAATGCAGCAAGTGCCTAAGATAATCTTTGTCTTACAGGCATTCATGTGTTTTATCCCCAGCGGGGCAGTCTGCTGAGAGATGAGACCAGCCTTGCTGTGTGGGGGCTGCAGGGCAGCCCAGGGGCCATGCTGGATTCAGCTCTCCAGCAGGGAATTGCCAGGACCCCTTGGGAAAGTGGGGTGTGGAGACCTGAACTTGTGCAGGTGCACTTGTGCCTGTACCTCTCACCCATCCTTCCAGCAGCTCCTCCAGCCCACTGTGGCAACCCTGCTCGGCCACTGCAGTGCTTGGAGCTGTACATGCACAGGGATCTGCACATGGGGACTGTCCTGATGCCCTTTTGGGCTATTTTAAGCCAAACACGCTGGCACAGTGCTGATCTGAGGGCAAATTGTGTAATCAATGCCAAATCAAGTAGGTTATTCGAGTTCTAATTTGAGCTGCTCCCCATGTGCATCCTTGGCCCATACACTCCCTCACTGCAGGTATATTTAGGGATGCTGGTATATTTTGGGCTGTCTACTTTGCCATGCTTTGAAGGACAAAATGATGCAAAGTTGCTTTGCAGCTCACAGTGGTGGTGACCTGAAGCTACCCCAGCAATGCTGGGCTCCTGTACGGCCCTGGTCCTGCAGGAGGAGCACAAGCCACACAGGTTGGATCTGCCTTCAACAGGCAAGGGGTGTGGTGGGGAACACGGTATTTTCATTTTCTGAGCTAAGACTGAGCCCATCAGCAACAGCAGGAGCAGCTCTGAAAGAACCGTGTTTTAGAAAGGGCAAAAACTGCTCCACAGCAGCAGCCAGAACAAAGAGGTAAGAATCTGTGAGAGACAACCATGGAGATACAAAGGTCAGCAGAGGAGTTGAAGCAGGTAGAAAAGTCATGGGAAGAGCTGAGCCTGGGAAGAAGGGTAAAGTGTGGGAAAGGCACTGTTAGACTTCTATTTAGACATACTAATTTCTCATTACCGTGCTCTGTTTCATTGACAATAAAATAATTTCCCCAACAGGAGTCTGCTGTGCCCATGACAGTAACAGGTGATGCCCTGTCCTTGTTCCAACCCACACACTTTCCTTCAGATTCTCTCTCCCGGTCCTGTTGATGGGGGAGGGATGACTGAGCAGACTGAGGGGCACCTGGCCAAGGTCAAAATGCTCCCCTCACACTGTAACCAAAACAAGGGTAAGTGCTCATGCTTGCTGGACTGCCCTCACTGCCACTAACCTTGTTCCCACCAAGCAGGGTGTCTGAGAATGTCCACAACCACTGTAATGAAGGCACAAACCCCCCACTGCATTAGGCCATACAACACTTCTATTTAGGGCTAAAGACCTCACTGACATCTCACTGACACATGGAATTTGCAATTTACTGCACAGCAAGAATGCAACACAAGGACTCAACCCAGCTCTTCACAAGGCCCAGCCCCAAGGTGCATTGGGAAACAGCTGTGAATGAGAGGAGCTGAGAGCCCAGCACTAACCAGCCCACCTCAACAGCAACAGCCATGAAGGGAATTGTTTGTAACACCTTTCTTACCACAGTCTTTGTTTTCCATGGTTTAGTAAGACTGATCAAGTTGAAAGGGCATAGCTACTCCCATGAGGCCAACAAGACAAGCTGCCCACACCACATGTAGAATCAGGTATAAATTAAAGCCAACCAAGTGGGAGTTCAGAGGAGTGAAGGTCTGCCAGTTTCACAGTAGCTTTCTGTTCTGCCTCAACCCACCCAAAAATACCTGCTACACAGGAACATCAACAACTCAGAGATGTGTCTCTATTCCATATACTTTGGTTCACTTTTCCTGTATTTTATGCAAAGCCCTTCAAAACTTATTTAATCAAGGTAAAGTTTACACATCAAGTTTTGGCACAGAATTTCATCTAATGAAGCCAAAATGTATGTGGTGTCCCCTGGGGCCATGGATGCAATGCCTGACTAGAACACTGTCGGGTCCTGCAGATATGGAGGTGCCTCAGCTGACAGAAGTGGTTTCTGTCATGTAAGTGTGAACCAAAATGCTGCAGTTTAAATGCAGATCTGCTCAATGCACAAGCAGATCATGCTCAAGAATATTCCTATTACTACTGATATAGATTTTATAATCACTTTATTGAAAACCTACTAGCTTCAATTTTGCCAAAATAGTTTGCACCCACACACAGAGAAAAGGCAAACAACTCTGCCTGATGTTTGGAGTGTTTCACAGGAGACAGTTTCCACACCTGGGTGTGAGTTTGGATAAGTGCCTGCTACAGATATGCACAGCTGTTGCACCCCATCTCTATCAGCTTACTGCTAAGAAGGTACCAAGGAATGAAGCTCTGCTTCTTACCCATTAAGACTCCTTCCCCTGCTAAGCAATCCTGAAAACCCCAGCTAACTGCAACTGAGAGCCATCGTGCTTTTGAAAACAGAGAGTGTGTAGGGAATCCCAAAAAAAAATAAAAGTGATGTGTGATCAGCACAAAGAGACAACGGTACCTGAGGGGCAGTGAGCACTGCTCACATCCATGCCTGAGCACTGATTTTGCAGGTAGCTGATCAGTGGCCTTGTTTCCAACCTCCCTTGATAGGCTAGATGGGTTTGTCACCATCCATCTGTCCTCCTGCAGCACAGAGAGCCTGCTGTCTTATTTAATAGTACTTACCCCTGCAAACAGGTTCTCTGTCTTTGAATGTGTTCCTTTGGTGTTCAGTCTTTAACACAGAAAGCTTCAACAGCCCACAGACACATTACTGCCTCCACACCAGGGCTGTGCATCTACCTGTGCATCCAGTTTCCACACAGGACAACAGCCTGGGCACAGTGCAGCTGAGGATGGCCACCCAGGACAGCTGTGCTGGGCTTCAACAGCCAGCATGACCTCCCTTCCACAGAAAAAATAGTAATAAAAAAACATCCAACATCCAACTTTTCCCTTGAGAAACAGTTTGGCTATGCTGGGCCAGAGCTGGTGACAGGAAATGTCCATGTATCAATGTCCTGTGCTGTAGATTTCATCCCATGCCAGTCTTCCTTAAGAAAGATGCTCTTCATGCACAGAGGGGCTCAACATCTTGGGGCTGGGCCTCAGATTCTCAGGGAGCTCATCACGAACGAGCCAGAGCACTCCTTGCATTTCCACTCTCCTCGGGGAACATGTGGAGCCAGGCCAGAGCATTCCAATGATGCAGGGATAACAACACACCCAGACACTGCTATGGCTGTCTCTGCTCACAGTCACTTGGTTTCATAAAATGAGTCTTCCTTTCCAAGAAGCTCGTCACCAAGTCCCTGCATTGCCCTGGCAGAGCTGAGGGCCAGCAGCATTGCTAGGTAAAAGACCTGACCATGCTTACCATATGATCAACTCCACATGCCACATCCACCACCTCACCGGGTACAGTCACCTGGATGAAACACAGGAGAGTGGGTCATTCATCAAGCTGGTACTTCGCACCTGGTATTTCCTATTTCTCATCCTCCTTCTGCTCAACATGCCAGCTAGTCTCACAGGGATCTGCTACAATGCAAGTGCCAACTTGAAAGCACAGAAAGAGCAAGAGTCAGCAGAGAAGCACATAAATCTTTGGAAGGAGAGAGTGGAGCCGGCTCACCAGCAGACAGTGAGGAGATTGTAGCCTCAGCCCATCTGTTCAGCAGCAGAAGCAGCATGACTGAACAGAGCGTAATCTAGACATCAGGAAGAGGATCTGCCCAAACACCACAGGGATTTGCCTCTTCTCTCACCAGCAAGAACTGGACAAAGGCAAAAGCTCAACTCTGCCTAAGGCAGTTTGTGCTTTAATGCTGAGACCAGCTCCTCACTCCTGAAGTTACAGCTTATTCACTCAAAACTGACTTCAAACTTGAGGAAAGCAGAATCTAAAAAAGCAAGTTTTTCCTCAGAGCTAAGAGAGAGGACAGCAGCTAGTTCTAGGGCAGGATGTCACAGACAAGGATCCTGGCACTTTGCCACAGTATTGTCAGACAGGAGCTGGCTGTCTGAAAGAGCATAACCCCCAATGTTCACACTTGGGGAAGTGAATTCAGAAATTCCACTCAGCCAGAGCAGAGTGATTTTAGGCAAATGTTCCAGCGCTGATCTGGTTTTGTTCATTTTTAAACGAAGAAAGCATACTACAGAAACACATCCACTGCAAGTTCAGACACACAGACAGGGACTCCAGGGTGGTCCAACTGATTGCCTCCGTCATCTCCTACTTGGCCTTCACGGAGACCAGGAGTATCTGCTAGACTGAATGCTGAACTCCAGAGCCAAAGACTCTTCTACACCACCGAGTCTGGCTCTCAGAGCCGTCTGGGAGGAAGCAGTGGAACTGGAAGCATCGTGGAACAGCCATGAACACAGCTGAGCCAGGATCTCCTACTGTAACCTGACAGTCAGTCCAGTGACCCACCACCACAGGGGGGAAGGAAGCCCTCCACTATGTGAACCTATAGACATTACAGAGCAAAATGTTCACCTAATTTAGGTGAGCAATGATTTGGACAGATGACCAGTGGTTTTCTTTGCAGCACATACAAAGAGAAGTGCAGGTTAGAAGGGGAAGGAAGAGACACTAAGGGTAGCAGGCAGATGCTGGTGGACAGGAAGGAGATGAGAACTGTTCAGATGTGGTGGCACAGCACTGGATCCTGTTTTAGGATCCAAAATCATTGCTGCTACAGCAGACTAAAAGGTTTACTGCAAACCTCCATCCCCAAGCAGGCTACACAAGGACCTCTGGAAAACAAAGCACTTCTACAGTAATCTTAGGCTTCCACTTCTTTCAGAATTACTCAACAAAATCACACAGCAAATGATGGTCCCTGCCCTCAGGATAAAAAAAACCAGCCAAAAAATATACTCTTGGCCTTAATACCACCATCCTTACTCTCCATGGGAAATACTGGTCTTCCAGTCTTCCAGTTCCCAGGCACCCTCTTAGGTTCTTCCCCCATACAAACAGTTCTCCTTTGTCTACAGAGGAGAAAAAAAATAGAAAAGAATGGAGTCATTAAAAAGGAAGAATTCTATTGGTGATGCTGACAAATGTGGCTACAGTGTTTCTGGGATTATACAAGCAGCATGACAGCTACCAGATTTACTTCAAGATACAATAAATGTACTTGCATTTGGAGAAAATAATGCCTAACGAGCAGTACAAGAAACAAGTTCTGTGCACAAGTCTTTGTTTCCCCCTCTTACATCATGTGCTTTGGAATTTTATTTGAAGAAAGAGTGCAGCAGCAGGAATTCCAGGGAATAATTTGTGAAGTGAATCATTTGTGCTGAAAGTTACACAGCTGCAGCTGATCTGTACCAGCTATCAGCAGAGCAAATCCAGTAAGGGAGGCAGTGAGATCTGTCCCAAGCATCACCTGGGGACTGCTTATTTGACTGTCTGACAGAAGTGACCTTCTAATGACAGCTAGGGAAAAGCAAAAACTTGTGTTCAACAGAGCTGAAGAGTTTTAAGCGCCTCAGGAAAACACACAGATCTCAGAAGTGTCTGGATCAGCTCCACAGCAGAGACAACCAAAACACAATCTATAACATAAATACAATTTAATCAGAACACCATTTCTAACTCTGAGCACCAAGGGGAGCCACTTACAAGCACCCTGAAACCAAACTGGCAGTGTCACAAATACTGCTTGCTCCAAAAGCACCCAGCTCTGACACTTCCCCTGCTGGCAGCCGGATCTCTGAACTGCTGACCGATGTTAAATGACTTTCACATTTCAAACCCTTCAAAGGCTGGGAACCCACACAGGGTGCACAGAGCAGAGTACCAAACCCTTTGCATATTAAATACTTGGGTTTGCCCACCTCAGGCTGCTGATTCAGTTGGCCAGAAATGCCAAGAAACTCTGATATCTAGCTTCATTCAGACTCAGTTTTAGTTTGTTCATTTATCACATACATTTCTGCTGCTGCTGAAGGACAGCAGACTGACTCATTCTATAGAGGGAAATGAAAAAACCCTCTGGATTTCCTGTTTGAGAAACATTTTTTGTGTTGGACAAATAACACTTTCTTAATTAAAGCATAAGTTAGCACAAAACGTATGCCAGAAACCATGCTGACACCTGCAAATGTGCTGTCTGGCTCCCTGCTGCTGCACTCCAGTGTGCCTTCCGTTTCAAGAAAGATGGGTGCATTTTTGGGGTTTTTTTATTTGTTTGGGGTTCTTTTTTTTTGCTTTTTTTCTTTTCTGCCAATAACACAGCAAGATGACCTCTCCATGACAGCAGGATGAGAAACTTACTTGTAAGTGCTGCAAACTGGCTGAGTCCACAGCGAACATGAGCAACACGGACGTCCGGACTGAAGTCTGACCAGCCAAAAAGGCTAGGTGGGATCATCTCTGGCACTGCTGTCTCTGTTAGGGTTGGTCCTTTCCCAAGAATTCCATATCCCCAGACAAAAACATTTCCTTCTTCTGCATTACAATAACAACACATTCTGTAAGAAAGTCTGTGCTTGTGAAATTCATGCCACAACCAAGAGTTAATCCAAAGGGATTAACCAAAGGGATATTTTCCTTTCTTCCAGTGCAATCTAGCATTTTTTGATTATTTAAAATCTACAAATAATGCATTCCCATCCAAATGCCTCAATTTTTTTCCTAAGATATGCAAGCAAATCAAGCCTCTCAGGCAAAACTTTCATGGGGAAATAATTGCCAACACAAGACAGAGCTGGATGAAATACTTCAGCTTACTGACTGATGGGACAGAGGTTGAGAGTTTATTATCATGGCTTTCTCCTCTGACACATGCCCAAACCAGCACCTGGATGTCACTCTGCCTTGCATTCTGCCTTAGCTGGGTGCCTGGGAAAGGCAGCAGTTGGACAGTACAAGAAAGAGTAAGCTTCTATGTCACCTAGCTCTGTTCCCTTCATACTAGAAGTGTCTGGTCATCACAGTAACCCCACTATAAATATGAACATCTTCCTTACGATAATCCTTCAAGAAAGTAATACAATCCCCTCCCTCATTCCTTCATTCAGCAACCCTCCAGCTATGCTCCCCAGCCACTGACAGTCCAAAGAACAGTCACTAAGCAGCACAGCTTCACTGTTCTCAGAACTCTCTCATCCTAGTTCATGATTTATAAACACGTCAGATTCATATGGTGTCTGAAGGGTTCTACTTTCTCTCAAGTGTTGCCTTACTTCCTCCCTATATCCATACTCACTACAGGCCCGTAAGAGCAGCAAAGAGAGATCAGAAGAGGGGCCATGTTCTTGCCCTAGTATGCAGAAGAGCTCACAACAGCACACACTGGAAGCAATGCTCTGCACTAGCGAAAGCAACCCCTCCAGTACATTCCTAAATCATGTGTTTCTCAGTCTCCCAGCTTTCCTCATAACATTCAGTATTTCTCTGTTTCCAGAAAACAAGATACGTGTTTCAGGATATTGCAATCCACCTACTGTGTGGCCTTGCACTAAAGTGGATGATTCTAGAAGTGAACTCACCTGTTAGCACAAGGTTGCCAGTCCCTCCACAGGCAGCCTCCTTCACCTTCCCAATCTTGAATGGCAAATGCCTGGGAACATTTACCTGTACAAGATTGCAGAAGAGCTGTCAGAGACAAGGTAAACTGCAAACAAGGCATACATTGGATTCCTGATACAACTTTTACCACCTGAATAATAATATGAGTGCAAGTCCCAAAATTAAAAAAAACTACATGGAATTCATTAAGGCAAGGACAAGGTGGAAAAAGTTACCTACTGGAAAGCTTACATGCACAGCAACAAAGCTGGGAATGACTAATATCTGCTTCTTATCCCTGGCTTTTAAAGTCAGATACAATGGGGAAGTCAATAGGTGAGCATGCCTTCAACTTTTCACACTGGATTAGATCACTAAAATTCCATCTGCAGTGGTATTTTTGAACACACTACAGAAAAATCACTTAAAGAAAATCACACAACAGATACATACACAGCTTGACATATGTAAACAACAATCTTTGCTTTCATAGCTCTGCCATTCTACACTTTGGACTGCATCTATATTTTAGCTAAGACTCTCATTTTTGGCAAACAAGCCATCCATCTATTTCAGATGCCACCGACCTCCATCACGTACCCAGCCAGGAAATCTGCTACACTGCACAACCTGGTCATTGTCCTCAGGCCTCATGGGTCTCAGCATTTAGCCCTACATTAAGGTTACATGAGGAGACACACGAGAAAAAAAGCTTTCCAAAATTTTGCTAAAGCTGTTCTAATACAATTGTCTGCTCTTAGCCTTCTGCCAAGAGTAGCTTGAGTATTGATTAACTTCCTGACTCCATTTCCTAAAGTAGCTGCAACATGAGACCATCTGCCTAATTACCTCACTAGTACAATGCCTACTGTGAAGTCAGCACTCTACCAGTGCCCCATGTAAGTTTGCTCAAAAAAACCTTTTATCTGTGAGACACTGGAATTTGTCTGAGACTCGGTTATAAACCCACTAAGGATGTCCATGAGAAATTCACCAGCATACAGGCTGACTGGAAGGGACTTCCAACGGCCATCTGGACCAGCACTCTGCTCCATGTAGGACCACTTCAAATCCTAGATTAGCCAGTCAAAAGACTAATTCCTGAAATCAGCAAAAGCACTTGAGTTGGGTCTCAATTTGGTGCTAAGTCCATGGGATGGAGAAAGAAGAACATGGGGTTCTTAGACTAACAAACTGGGGTGAGGTGACACAAACTTTTGCCTATCAAAGCTGGGAAACATACTGGCCCCTGAAGTTACACACACATGTCAGACAGGTTGGTTTTGTAAGCTTAGGTGAAAGCAGCCTGCTAGTGGTGTTTGTATCTGCTGTCAAAAGAACCCAGAACAGGGAGAAGCATGTAATTTTTAACTCTGTGCACAGCAGCTGAACTGAAACATATAAAAACACACCCTCAGGTCAACTGACCTGTGTGGTTTCTGTGACAGATGCCAACTGCAAGTATTCTGAATTTCCCCAACCAAAGACATCTCCTTCATCTGAAACAGCCAGACAACAGTCTCCACAGGAAGAGACCTGGATAATGTTTACTCCAGCAATGTCACCATGCAGCTTAGTAGGAACACTGGTGATGTTGTAGTGTCCAAGACCTGAAAGGAAAACACGTTGAGATTATCAAGAATTTTTTTCCAGATACACTTTTAATGCCTGCATAGGACCGTTTTTGTCATGTTATAACAAAATCACTCTTCCTCTGAAATAAATCTTTCTGTCCATACTGCTTAATTACCAGCTGCAACAGACAAGCAGCCACACACACCACTTCCACTAGCCAAAGCCACCTCTCTGGAGTACACAACAACTTTATACAATCACACCGTGAAGAGTCTCCTATCTCTTGTCTGCATGGACCAAAGTGTTTGAAGAACAGTAACCAAGCCAGGCAGATATCCCAACAGAGATGGAGTTTCACAAACTGGCTGCATCCTGTCTTCTGCAAGGAGAGCCGGAAGTGACAGCACACTGCAATCAGTTAGACAACAGCAGGGGAAGTGGCAAAAGAGGCTGGGAAGCAAATGACAAATTGCTGCCTGGAAAAGAGACCAGAATGCAGATGACAGAACGCTGGGTTGCAATATATTGGCACAAAAGAATCATGGGAAGAACTCAGCTTTGGGAGCAGCAAAAGGAATAAACAGTAGGAATGTCTGTGAGGAGGAAGTTCTCTGCAGCAAAAGCCACCACAAAAAGGGTCTGTGCAAGCATCCCATGCTAAAACACACAGCAGCTACCAAAGCACTCATCAGTTCTAAAGAGCACAACAGACCCTGAAACAAGAATCAGGAAGGCAAAGCTGCCACCAAAGTGAAGAGCAAAGCTGCCCATGTCAATTCCACATCCCCTCCAAAGCTTTAAACAGCAGACACGCTCTCCTCCGACTGCCTGCTCGGATTGCCAGGGCAGCTTCCCAAAGGCCCTCCGCAAATGAACTGCACTGTCTCACACAACTGAAACACAGCAGCCCCTTTCTGTCCACACGTGCATGACAAATACACATCGCAACCTCTGAATTAGGACAGCTTGCTGTATTCATTAATTCCCTGAAAAGCAAGCTGGGCTGAGCTCCTACCTGTTTGTCCATCAGCTCCCCATCCACATGCATAGACTGTACCTTTCTTGGTTCTAAACAAACTGTGGTCCTGCCCACACACAACCTGCATACAAACAAAAAGTCAGAGCTAGTCAGGAAAGGTCACGTGTTCAGACTTGATTTAGTGAAGCATTACTGGCAGATAAATTGAGCAATGAACCTCAATGATGCCCATCAGTTCAGATTTTGACCTTTCTCTCCTGATCAAATGGCTCTAGAGAAAGGGAAGGCCAAGAACCACAAGACACATCACAGAAAACAGCAGAATTTTCTTCACGGAAAGTGATGCTGCAGTTGATTTGTTCTAAGATCCAAAACCAGGAAAGAAAGCTCGATTCTGCACTACAGCACAATAAAACAGGAAAGAGTAAATAAGAGCTCCCCCTTCACAGGATGCTAACCACATGATTCTTGATGCCAGCTACAAACTGCTATGGATTCTTTGCCATGTAAGCACTCTAGGCACACAGCTGTTCTTAAATCTACATTTATGCTGAACTAGCCATCATGTCTGCCACAGGTCTGGTATGAATTAAAGCCAAGCAAAAAGCCATTCAAAAGCAGACATTAAAAATTAACCAAAGATTAAAGGGATTTAATCAAGAGAGTGACTACCAATATTGAGCACATAACTGCTGTTACCAAAGTACAAATACGTATCAAGTATTCAACCCCCCTGAAAAAAAATAAAAAGCATGAGAAGTCCAAACAAAAGTTTACAAGTCTAATTCAAAGCAGTTTTAGGATGAACCACAGCACAGTCTCATCAGGTGGACATAAATGAATGACCCTTCCTTGGAACAGGAGCAATGTTTGCCCACAGAGAATGGCTACACAGACATAAACTGCTCCTGTGCCTGGGAATGCTGCAGCCATGACAGGCGTTTCTGCTGCCCTGCAGTCCCTTGCCCTCCTAGGAACCTGACCTAGAGAAATGTTGGCTATTCTAAGTGGATGGTTTCACAGCTCATTTTTGAAAAGGGAAAGACAAAATTCAAACTCCTAAACAATATAAAAGTGACAAAGGGGAATAAGAAATCACGACAGGAAGACAGTAATGGAGTGGAGAGCCCAGAAATGAACACAGTACTCTGAGTGTGGCTGAGTAGAAAGGAAGAACCACGTCCTTGACCTGCAGGTAACACTCCCCCTAATGCAGTCCAGGGTATCATTAGCCTTCTCTACAGCAAAGGCACATTGCTGGGTCATGGTCAGTCTGGTGTCTCCTACGGCCTTTTCCACACAGCTGCCTCCCAGACAGTCACCCCGAGCCCGTGGTGGTGTCTGAAATTGCTCTTCACCAGCAACAGGGCTTGGCCCTTTCCACTGCTGAACTCGATGGGGTTCATGTAGGCCCATTTCTGCAGCCTCTGGATGGCAGCACCACCTTCTGGTTTATCAGTCACTCCTCAGAGTTTTGTATCATCTGCTATCTGCTGAGGGAACACTCTGTGATCCAGATCATTTCACAGTGAAAATGCAAACAGGACTGGACCCCAGATCCCTGGGGTACAGCACTCGTTACTGGTTTCACCCTGGCTTCGAGCCAATGACTGCCACCCTCTGAGCTTGGCTGCTCAGCTGCTTTTCAATCTGTCTTCAGGACTGACTTCAGATGATCCTCTTACCTGGACAACTCTGCTGTCAAATTCCTTCAGATGATGAATGAGATGGCTTCCACTGGACACCAAAGAACCACCAAGAAGAGAAAAGGCAACACAGAGGATTTCAGAAGACTGCAACTGAAAAACAGGAAGGTAAACCTGCCTCTACTGAAAGCCACTTTATTATCACAAGCTGAGAAACTTGTTCACATGTAGTTTCACTGCAAAACACCTGCACAAAGAAGGAACATAATTCTACATTCTCTTATGTAAGAAGTTAAAGTCACGTTTTAAATATAAGCTCTTGTGGAACTGGGGGTAGGAGCAACCCTCAAAGACAGTCCCTAGTCTAGGACGAGTAGGGACACTACATTATACTGCAGTACCCATGTAAACACTACACTTAACTAGAAATAAATATCCAGATATCCCAGAACACAGTAACATCCCTGTAATTTTTTCACAATATCAGGAATTGTGAACAATAAAAGCTATCTAATTACAGCTATTTGCTCAAGCTTTATAGACCAAGTGTTGTGGATTACAGAGCCATGAACAAAAATTTTTTTTGGTCCTGCTGGGAAATCAGAAACTCAACATATTCCCCCTATTCACTTACTTTATCATACAAAGCACTTTGAGCATATGCTTTGGTGCAACCCACAAAAAACCCAGTAAAGGAAAAGCACTACACACTCAGAGGCAGTTACAGCAGAGACTTAACAAGAGGATGCCTCTTGCATAATTAAATGGCACTTCTAACACCCTCAGGAACAGCACATGCACTCTAAGCAGCTAAAGGGAAAAAGCCCAGCTAACACCAATTACCTCAAGCAATTTATGAAGGCTGGGTTCTTTCCCTATGCCCTGCAAGAACTGTCCCATGCTGACATCATTCTGTACCTTGTGAATGTGGTCAGCAGAGTGCTAGTGCCCAGCCTGGGTTCAAAGCCAGGCTGCTTTGTATGACGCCTGCAGCACAAAACCCTGTTCACAGACTCCTTAATCTTACACGGCATGCTTGTACTGCCAGACCTTTTCCACCTTCAGGCTTTTCTGCAGGGTTGTTTTCATGCAATTATGTTTTCAGCATTAAGAAAGGTCAGGATCTTTGACTTCTTACCTGTAAATTTCATCTTCAACAACCTTCCGGCCACACTGTCCGTAAGAATTGTTTCCCATTGTGAAAACTGAAAAACAGTGATAAAACACACTGGTTGTATTACCTGCCCAATCCCCCGAAAGCCTCTGTTTAGGTCCACAAAACATTTTCACACAGTTTAAGTCTGAAAGGTGGAGCACAGCAATGCAAAAATGGGCATAAGCTTTTTTGAAACTAAGTCCACTTGAATTAAAGTGACTGAATCCATTTTCACCAACAACACCCAGCAGTATTGTTGTAAGCACAGCAGCAGTACCTGGAGAGACTGTCAGGAATTGCCTCGTTCACCCTGCCATTGTCAAGGAGACTCAGATCAGTATTCCCACAGGAGTGGGAATCAACCAATCAACCAGCTCACCCACTAAGAAGCTGCACTGGATCACTTGGTGCAGCACTGAAGCCACTGCACCAGAGAGTTCCCAGAGATGCGGAGAGACAATCCAAGAACAGGATCTTCTCTATAAAGGACCATTAACTAATTAATTCCTTTTATAAACATAGCACTCTGGGGCTTCAAGGGGAAGGAACACAGCAGTATTGGCATAGTCCCCCAAATCTGTGTTCAAAAACACACCTGAGTGAACAAGACAAACAGGCTGCACTCAGCCAGGCCTGGGGCTAGAGAAACCAACCTTGTAGGAAAAAAGCTCCCAACACATTTACAATTTGAGCCAAGCAGAGCTCATGGCTCTCCCTTGCAGAAGCAATCCCACAAAGGCCAAGAGCTGCCTGCATCCCATTTACAGTGCAGACAGCCCAGCTGGGATCCAGTTCTAAAGGACAGAAGACAATTTTTTTCAAGCTTTTAGTAAAAGCATAGCCAGGCATCCCTTGACATGATCAGCACAAGCAACACTGTACCTCCTTCATTATCTGTCAGGACCAGGGAATGGGCCCTCCCACAGGACACCTGCAAGACTCGAGTTTGCTGCGGCTTCTCCAGCGGTAATGGAATTGGAGATGGTTCCAAGACATATTCATAGCCCTTAGCTTAAGGAAGAGAGAACAATTTTAAGTCAGTAGCTTCCACAAAGTAAATTCAACATGTATTTGCTGATCCCATTGTACATTCACACACTCACTTCTGCTTTGTTATAGAGCAGATACATTTTAGAAAGCCAAGACCAAAGAGGCTGTCAGGGACTTATCACAGAGTGACGGAGAAGGTAAAAGCCATGGAGATAGCTGAAGCCAATAATCACTGCCTAATCAAAAGTCCACCACACCTAGAGGGTGAATGTTATTGAGGCTTCAGGTGGCAGAATTGTGAAACTGAGGCTTTCATCCACATGTTCAACCACTTCAGTGAATACAGCTGGATTACTGGAGCTTAACATCATGCACAAGCATTCTGTGCAACTGGGGGTGTTGCAAACAAGGTACAAGAGCAACAATCACAAAAAAATTATCAGGAAAGGTGAACAAAAAAATCTTAGTGCTTCATATTTAAAGAACAGTAGATTACAGGCGCTTTCAGAAATAAGGAATGCAAGAAAGACTAGCAAGGCTAGGTCCATAGGGAATAAGACATCTAACGTTTATGAAAAATGACATGCTGTACTTTAAAAAGATTTAGCAACTTGAAAAATATGTAATCAATTACAGGTAACTGGGAGGGGAGGGGGAAAAGAACAGCAAAACATAAATCAATACTAGGGAAAAGGTTAAGGGGAGATAAAAAGCCTTGATATCAAAGTCACTGTAGTAAGTGAAATCAAATCCCAGAGGACCCAAAGCAATATTGCACACAGGCAGCAGTGCTTTACTGGTTCTCACTGCCTTCAATAAAAATAAAAAACTAAAAAAAAAACCCATCTAAACTAAATTAAAAAATAAAATTAAGCAAGTCTACACATGCTCTTTTGCAGTAAGATACTACTGAATCTGAGGACAGGCAGCTTGCCAATGGCAGGCATCTGCCATGCAACAGAGCAGGAGCTCAAAGGCAGCCAACTCTCTGTCTAGAAACACTTGGAAGTCACAAAGCAAAGAAACCTTTTCCTCTCTCTGTTCCCTCCAGCAGAAAGACACAAACTACTGGGATTTATAGTAACCATCACTGATAGCTGAGGGGATTTGGAGAAAAGAGACAGTGAGGTGGCTAAGGAACAGGAGGGTGAGCATGAAATATAAGTAGTTTAGATACAAACATCTAAAAGTCAGAAGGCTGCAAACTCCCTTGGAAATGAAGCACCTACAGCAACACAGTGTTGGAAGCAGCAGGCACCAAAGTAAGTCTGTGAAACAGCTATGAGCAAGCAGCACATCCCAGAAGCAATCTTGTCTGGGGGATATTAAACATGGAGCAGTAGCAATCCCACTGATCTTCACCACATTTCCAACTGATCTTGCCAAACACACTCTCTTACTTAGCAGGGCTTGAAATGCAAAACTATTTAACCTGCTTCTGGATTCTCTGACAAAAATAATCCCCAGGTCAGATGAAAAACAAGATAATTGCAAGATCCTCCTGAGACATCAGCACAAACAGAACTAAGACCCAGTTAGAGCTGAAACCTTTAAAAGCAGAAGTCAGCAGAAGCTTCTGCAGCCCCTACATTTTGCAGCTGCTGTGTAAGCACACACTTGCTGTGTGTACACACTCTTACAGAACTACTCAGTGTGCCAGCACAAAGCAGCACCATTGCAAATCTCAACGTGCTGCACTGTAGCTGCAATTTGCTTTTGCTTCTCCACAAAGTTTAATCTTCAGCCCATATCAGACACACCCTATCTTGATGGATTACACTCTTATACACCATAATGAGAAAAACTGTTTTTATCATGGTTTTCCTCAACTGTTTATAGAGGAATGTCTACACAGTCAGCCATTCTATGAGGAAGGTTTGTGTTTTTCCTGTCTTCAGAGGAAGATGGCAATGTTCTGCACAGAAATCATCACCTCAAATGAGTCTGAGAGCCTGGTGTGTAAGACAAAATGACTGAAAAGCATGTTTTTCCTTCAAAATGCAACTTGCTATTAAAATAATTTTAAAAAAAGACCCTACAGCTTCACAAAAACCCCACTGACTGTATAAAAAAAAACTCAGTGAGAAAGAACTTTAGTTTTTAAGTGCAAAGGCAACAGAAGCAAGCAAGCTGTCCTGCCAAAACAATTTTATTAACTAGACTGTGTCTACTATTGAACTAGAGATTCAAAGCCACACATTAACCAAAATCACACTGCAGAATAAACAGCTACACTGATGTCTGGATGAAACTAGTAAGTGCAGTGTACAGAACAGAGGCACACACTGACCAATTACAAAGCACACAAAAATACAGATAAATTTCAGAAAAAGACCTGTTTAAAAAAATAAAGCACAGCCCGGGACTGCATCAAAGCCTCCTGATGTTTTTCACTCCTCCAAACACATGAAGTTTCCTGTACCACAGGGACACTGCAGTGCCACCCTGTAAGTCTTTAAAACACTTAAATCCTTACTTTGATCTCTTCTGCTTCTCTGGAATCCAAGCTGGGAATCCTTGTTGAGCCCCATGCCCCACACTTTGGTGATGTCTCTGGTATTAGAAGCCAGCAGTGTGAATCCATAACCGCAGGCTGCAGAGGATATCTTTGAAGACAGACAAAATCCACACCGTTCCATTAGAAACTGTGGCTTAGAAAAGCAAGTTTCACTCCATGCTACCTGTTCACCACCATTCACTCTTCATTAAGCTACATTCACATGCAGCCCAAATCCATGGCATGTATGATCTTGAAAAAATTATCAGAAACAGTCTTCTGTGATAAACACAATGGTGAAAATTCAGGTCCAACCTTTTTGCCTTACAGTTTTGGTTTTGTGTGCATACATCTTTATTTCTGCATTATCCTGGTCCCATTCAACACCACAGAAAAACCTGTTGGCTGACCTGCATCAGCAGATTAAAATAAAACCAAAACCAAACACGGAAAGACATAGAGACATTAAGAGAATAACACGTGCTACTCCTTTCGACAAAAAAACCCAGCGTAAGAGCCACATGAGGAGCAACTGCGGTCACTTGGTTCGTCAGCCCTGCAGAAATGGAGACTGTCAGATCTCACTGGGGCCCGCAGCTTCCCCCGAGGGGCAGCGGAGGCGCAGCTCGGATCTCTGCTCCGGGACCAGGGGCAGGACCCGAGGGAGCGGCTGCAGCGCTGCCAGGGCAGGTTTAGACGGGCTATCAGCGAAAGGTCCTTCCCCCAGAAGGTGCTCAGGCACTAAACAGGCTCCCCAGAGAATGGGAACAGCCCCAAGTAGCGTTTGGACAACTCTGTCAGGAGCAGGGTGCGACTGCTGGGGTGTCCTGCGCAGGGCCAGGAGCTGGACTCCACCATCCTGCTGGTTCCAACTCAAGATATTCTGTGAATGCTCTGACTTCCTCTGCACTAGACAGCAGAGCACAAGTAAGCCAAAGAATAACACAATTTTCAACACACGCTTCCCGTTTGTCAGGTGGAAGCAGCCACGGAGCCACTGGAAGAGGCCTATTTTATCTGGCAAATGCTCTTCGCACGCTGGCTCTCTAATGGTTCTGACAAATCACAAATACGTATTTTCTAAACTATATGCTACTATCGTTACAACAGCTACCATCCCAAACAATACCACTATATCGAAAAAAAAACCACTGAATCACGGCAAAGCCTTTAAACCCGATCCCTTAACGTCGCTCTCGACTGCGCTAAGCCCTGACCAGACTCCGGAGGCCGGCGGGGACACGCTGGCCGCGCCGGACTGGGCCCACCTTCTCCTCCGTCTCCAGGCGGTACGGCGTGGGTTGGATGCGCCGCGGCTTCTTCCAGCCCGCGTCCGGCTTCACGAAGCTGGGGACGCCCAGGGCGCCCGAGTAGCTGAAGCCCCACACGAACACGCGGTCCTTGCGCCTGGCCGCCTTCCCCGCGTACTGGAACACCGGGGCGGCCTCCTCGGCCTCCCGCAGCTGGCGGGAGCTCGGCGGCCCCGCCGCCACGCCCAGGCCCCTGCGGAGCAGCCGCCGCGCCGCCCCCGCCATGGCTGCCCTCAGGCCGCCGCCATCTTGCCTCCCTCACACGCGGCCCCGCGCGGCATCACCGCGCCTGCGCGCATGCGCCCGGCTCCTCTTAAAGGGGCAACGCCTCCCTCAGGGGAGGAGGCGGCGTCCGCATCCGCCCAGACCTCGAGCCAGAGCTGAGCCCACAGGCAGACACAAGCTCAAATCTAAACCTACACCCAGGCCTAGGCCTAAATCTAAACACACCCCCAGACAAAAACTCAAATCTAAATCTACACTCAGACCTAAATCTAAACACACCCTCAGACACAAGCTCAAATCTAAACCTACACCCAGGCCTAGGCCTAAATCTAAACACACTGCCAGACACAAGCTCAAATCTAAACCTACACCCAGGCCTAGGCCTAAATCTAAACACACCCCCAACCCTAATATGGACTTAGCGCCAGACCCAAACCAAGATCAAAACTCAAACTCAGGCCCAAACTGATAAGGAAGGTGTGTGCTAATGACTTTACAAACAATTCCGTGGGTGTTAACGCCGTTGAAATGGGCCGTGATGTCTCTGCTGACTTCGGGCAGCAGGTTTGTTACAGAGCCCAGACAGCTTTGGCTCCTGAACCAGACAAGTGGGTCTGCACAAGCCTGAACTTCTGAACTCAGGTACAATGACAGGTTCAGGGGGGATACGTGGTAGGCGGTGCAGGAGGGCTGTACCTTCCCGGTACCTCAGCAATGGGGAAGAGGGCAACATGCGGCCGGGAGTTTGGGATAACAGGAGGCTGCACCCTCCAAAACCCCGAGAGAGAAAACCTTGTGGCTGTGTCCTGTGGTGGACTCTCTCCCTTTATTCGAATAAAGTTGAAGGACTCCTCTGTCTCCCTTTTGGACATAAACCTCTGGCGTTTGTGGAATTTTCCTGACAAAACCTACACGTAGACCCAGTCCCATCCCAAACCCAAACCGAGATCATAACCAAACCCAGCCCCATCGGGCACAGCGATGACAGGGCTGGCTGTGGTGGCAGCCAAATGCAGCCATCCCACCACGCTCCCCGTGTGAAGCAGCCCAACATCCCAGCCCTGGCTTTCCTCTCCAGGGAGCAAAGCAGCCGTCTTCCATCAGGAAGCTGCCGTCCTTTCATCCCCCCAACTAAATTTCCTCACTGCCAACATCTTTTGCAAGAGACCCTTGCCCAGTATACCCCTGGGAGGAACACCTTTGCTGCTGCCATGCCCACGCTGCTCCTCAGGGTCTATCAAGTGCCTCTCCTTTATTGATGAAAACCACAAAAATAATTCAAAATACATAGAGGTGATAGAAGAGCATCTAGAGATGAGGACTCTTGGTGGCTGTAAGGAGCTGGTAGAGCAGGGCTGGTCCCTCCTCATGGTGCCATCAGGACACCTTGGGCTGGCCGTGATGGAGGATGAGGATGGGCGCTGGGCTGGGCTGATTTGGCCAGCAGCCTCCCCGGCCTGTGGTAGCTGCCAGAACCACCTGGATCCCTGGTCTGGCTCCAAGCCCTTGCTGTGCAGGAGCTGGAGGAGATGAAGCATTGTGTGGCTGGTGTGGGGGCTCGCAGGATCCTCACAGGATCTTCCTCCGTGTGCTCTCCGTGCAGCGGTTGAGGATGAGGTCTTTGCTGGGACGGGGAGGAACAGCAGGTTGAGCCTTGGGCTTGCTGTCCTCTGGCTCATTTTTCTCAACTGCAAGTAAAGAAGATGTACAGATGGGTCGGAGCTCTCCACCACACACCACCCTCATGAACATTCAGCAGCTTCCTACATAATGGCCACCAAAGCTCCTGCCTCTCCTCCTGTCCCTACTGCAGGTAATGGTCTTCCTGTAGGTGATGGTGTCAGGATGAGCCCACCAGTGCCCAGCTGGAAACTCTGCTCAGGGGAAGCCCATCTTTAGGTCTGCATGAGGTCTGCCCATCTTTAGGTCTGGGAAGGTCATGGACACTGCATGGGGACGATCAGATTTAAAGGGTATACCTCAACGTCTACCTCTCTCCTTCTTCATGAAGAGAAGCATTTTACAAGGGCTTGAACTGGCAGGGCAAGGGGGAATGGCTTCACACTGACAGAGGCCAGGGTTAGATTAAATATTAGGAAAAAATTCTTTCCTGTGAAGGTAGTGAGGCACAAGGTTCCCACCTTGCCTGGAAGCATGCAAAGCTAGGTTGGATGAGGCTTGGAGCAATCTGATCAAGTGGAATCTTGGAACGAATTGGTCTTTAAGGTCACTTCCTATGAAAACCGAATGATTCTTCATGCAACGCTTCCCTCTGGGGACTCTGCTGACAGCTAACATACACAGCTATTGCAATGGTAGTGGCAGCACAGGGGAGGTTAGGTACACAAAGGAAAGCACAGGTCCCAAATGTGGGCTGACCTCCTTCCAGGACCATATTCTGCTCTGTCTGACCTGTAGCCAGGGGTAAGAAACCTCATTGAAAGGAACGTCTCCCTGCACAGACTTCCCCCATAGGAAAAGGGCAAATGGGCATGGTGTGACCTCAGTGTGCCACCCTGCTCCAGCTGCCAGCACTGTTGGGGGCACGGGCCATGCCTGCAGGATTCCAGTTCCATTGAGACTTACTGAAGGCATTGGTCTTGTTCTGGGAATTTCCCCGCATGTTGCGCTGGTTCTGGATGTACTTCTTACTGTTCCTCCTGTAGGTCTCCTGGCTGATCTGTTTCCGGCTCTGCTTGTGGATGCTCTTCGCATTTCGGATGGTGGATCTGCAAGGAGTGAGAAACACAACTTACAGCTCTCATGCTGGCACCTCTCACACCACACACTTCTTTCCCCACACTTCCTCCTCTGCTTCACCCAAACCCCAGTTTCTGCTTTTGGGGTTTGCCTGGTGGATGCCAGCCCTCGAGGGCAGCCCTCAGTGAGACGCGATGTACGACACGTTCAGAGGCAGCTGGGTGGTGCTTGGGAAGCAAACACCGAAGGGTGAACCCTGAGCACAAGTCTGGAAAGTAATGATAGGGATGGTGAGGAAGATTGGGCGTAAGGCTGGAAGGATGAGATGGGCATGAGGTTTATCCAAGAAAGCCCCAGAAGTGATCTATAGCTCTTTGATGAATGAACATACTGCACCTATCCTGGCTACAAAACTGAGGTCCCTGGTGTGGGGTTTGCCATGGCTCCCTGATGCTCAAGGGTCAGATACAGGGGAGTGGAGTATGGGGCATGTGTCAGCATGCACCTGGATGTGCAGTGTTGAACCCACAGGAGAGAAACTACTGAGAGAAGTGAAAGGCTGAGTAGCATGGGGCTGCTGCAGGGGAACCCCCAGCACTGGGGACTATCCCCGGGCAGGCAGATGGAGGCCCCTGCTTTGTCTTCAGTACCATGGCAGGAGTGAAGTGGCCCCTGATGTCCACTCCATTGCATCATCCTCCTGCTCTTCTCAAGGAAATGTGCCTCTCTGCCTTCAGCCCCTTCCTGGTCTGAGCACATACCCCATGCCATACCAAAGCTCTTTCCCATAACAGCAGGTCACCACTTTTGCAACAGGGCTTGGCCTGGCTGCCAGTGTCATGGAGGCAGCAGTCATCATGGCAGGGGGACAAGCTACTGTCCTTGGAACAGGCCACCTCATCTCCCCCAAGGCTATCAGCAACCATCACTGTGTTCAAATAGGTGGATCTGGACCATTTTACACTGTCTCACACTCAATCCATGCTCCAGCAAAACTGGATTTGGAGAGATTTTATAGCAGGCCTGATGTGTCTTCTTGCAGAAAAAAACCAGACAGCAGCAAGCTCTTCATTTTTTAGCCATTCTCTTTGCATTGGAATTAATGAGTTATTATTGCTTTTTATTTTTTTAATCAAAATAAAATCCCTTGCATTAGCTCAAACCTTCCCGTTAGATTAGGCCGCTTTGGGCAGCTCCATTTAATCAAATCTCTCCTTGCCTTTGAAAGATTCAGTGCACACACTTAGGAAATAAGAAAATGGCCAATTTGGAAATTAAACAAGATTAGCCCAGAAAAGAAACTTTGCAGAAGGACAGGGAGAAATACACCTGACGGGAGAACCTGTTGGAGCAAGGATCATGCAGGCCTGCATCAGCAATGCTGGGGTGCCTGTAGGAGTTGGGGAGGACAGAGATGGGAGGACAGCCCTGGTCTGTCTTTGCCCTGCTGTCTTAGGTTACAATGTAAGATGTAACCAAAAGTACATGTTCTATTAGCATCTTCATAAGCTGTTAAAACAGGTGGGGCAGTGCTCTTTATCTCTTCCATGACTCATCCCTGATAACTCCCTCCGGGGGCTGTCTCTGTTAATGGGCCATCAAGGACCCACCGACTCAGAATTACATCATCCCATTGTGAGATGCTCCAGCGGGGGAACCAAGCATTCCCACCTGGATATAATCTGAGGTTTGGTACACCGTGGGCAGCCCTACCTACTGGATTCCCAGAGGACAAGAGCTACACAACCACCACTGGACCTTCAGAAGAAGACCAGACCCTTCTACAGAATCACTGCTTCAACAGAACCACATCCACCATTTAATTGGACTGCTACCATCACTCTGACCAACAGGGTGTCAGGTTGTATTCTGACTCTGTCAGTTTAAACCAGTGTTTTCTGCCTTTTTTTATTTTAATTTTTTTAATTTTTAAAATTTTTTCTGCCAATTTAATTTTCCTATTAAATAGTAGTTCTGACTTGGAATCTGTCACTGGTTTGTTTTCAAAGTAGTACACCTGCTTACATTTCTCCAGGCAGTTCCTCACTGACAGGCCAAGCAGGTGACACCACAACCCCCTGTCTGGCTTAGTTTCGTCTCCCTCAAGGAAGAGGGACATGTCCTTCTGCCCTCTACACAGAGCTTCTCCTACCTCCGTGGAGGAGCACTCCGGTTTCTCAGCTCACTCTTCACAAAGGTGTTCACCTCCCCGGCTTTCTGCAGGTACATGGAGGGGTAATAACCTGTAGTTTCATCCTTCCTGCAGTGCAACAAAAAGCAACATCACTTGCAGTCGTGGCTCTGCAACCACCTCCTCAATGCAGGAGAGATTTGATCATTCTTGTGGGTAGTCAGAGAATCCCAGAATGAATTGGCTGGAAGGGACCTTAAAGGACCTCATTCCAATCCCCTGCCACAGGCAGGGACACCTTCCCCTAGAACAGGTTGTTCCAAGCCCTGTCCAACCTTGAACTCTTCCAACTCAGGACATTCCATGATTCATGGTTCATGCCTGTCCCCTGCCAGTGCCATGTGGGTTACCTCTCATGTTCCTTGCAGCTGGGATGAAATTCAAGGTTTTGCAATGCAAAATGTGCCAGAACAATTAGAGGCAAAATAAAAGATGTATTTATTTTTTTCCATCTGCCTCCTTCTTGGGTATTTCTGAAACCCTCAGCAGACGAATCTCCAGCTACAATGTTTAATATTTTGCAAAGAACAGAGTCTGAGAAGCAGCCCTGCAATAGGAAGTGCTGGGCAGTGGCACCAAAGAGGCTTTCAGGGCCCTGACGTGGAGAACCATGAGCGCTCCCTTTGCTCTGCCTGAATGCTGCTTGTCTGACCTGTTCTTGACATCTCTCACCTGATGACCCACCAGCCATCAAGGAGCTTGTGGATGACTTCAATGGTATCGCCCTCCTTGAGGGTCAGCTCATCCTCTTCCACAGCAGTGTAGCTTTTCTGGACCGTGTACACCTCACCTACACACAAAATGTGGATGTGGATCATGTGCTGACACCCCAGGGATGGGGGCTCAACCTCCCCAGCCACTGAGGAGGCACCAGAGCATTAAAAGGCACCCTACATGCTAGGCAAGGCTCAGGGTGCTTCAAGTTTGGATTCAGACTTCCCCTAGCCTTGTCATTGCTCATGGCTCATCCCAGCCCCTTCACCATCTCTCCAGAAGAAAGCTTTTGGGTGCAAGCAGAGGAAGCACACCTACTGCTGCTGGAAAGCGTGTTCAGAATTTGGGTGGTGAAACAAGGCAGAAGGAAGTGTTGTGCTAACAGAGCCCGTTCCGGTGTTGTGAAACCCACAAAGCTGAAGCCTGTTGAGCAATTGGCACAAGTCTGCAGGATCCTCCCTCTGCTCCACGTGATAAAGCCCTGGGTCCTGGCAGGGTGATGCAGGGGTGGGGCGGGGAGTGGGGCCCGGTCCTGATAAGAACAGCACAGAGGCCAAGGGCTCGAGAATGCCTGCACCTGATTTGGATGCTGCACCGTGCTGTTCTGCCAACCCAGCACCTCAGCCTTCACCCAGCCAGCTCAGCACAGTCACAGGGTGAAGATGCACATCTGTGATCAGCCAAAACACAGATCTAATGCTGAGTTGCAGGTCATGGGAAGCTCCCAAGGCTGACACTGAGGCGCCAAGCCATGAGATTGATCCCTCCTGGCAGTTCCTAGAGCAGCATCTCCCTGCCCAGTGGTCCTGCTCAGTCTGAATTGCCCAGCTTTGCAGTGAGCCATCTCAGTGGGGAGCTGCAGCGGGCTGTGCTCTGATGCACACCCTGGGCGCCCCAACATTTTACCTGCATAGTTAGGCTCCTGCTCTTCAGACTCATCAGGACCATCCATCGGCTCCAGATAGGCAGCAGGTACCCAGCCTCGTTTATTCTTCAACTGACAAAACCACCAACCTGCAAGGAAAGCAGCCATGGGCAAGGGCAGAGAGTGTTGTGGGGACTGGCACCAGGTCTGTCCCAGCCAGGGCAGGTGCAGGCATCCCTGTGGCCGGGACCGAAGGGACAGTGCTGGGATCAGTGTCTGTTGACATGGTGCAACCAGAGAACTTGACCAGTTCATCCTGTTCCTGCTGGGCAGGAAGGCTCACAGGCTGAGGCATGGCCAGGATGCTGCACAGAACTGCCCCTCACCCTTCAGCCTTCACTGCCATAACTAGCTCACGTGCTGTGTTTGGACACAAGATGCAAGGGCAGTACTCATTCCTGCTGAAATTGTGGCAGGGAGGGGGCTGGCCCTCAGGGGCTCTCCAGAGGGGTGGACACATACCGTTCTCACTCTTCTCCACGACATCCACCATGTCACCAGCTTTGAGAGCCATCTCAGATGTGGAGCTCTTCTCATAGTCAGCGATGGCTCGGTACGTTTGCAGGACAATGGGGCCTGTGATGTCTGCGTGGGAGAAGTGACGGATGTTCCCTCCTCCAGGGAGGAAACACCCGATTTCTGGCAGGCCAAAAGCAACCCCAGGACAGCACAAAGTGCCCTCCCAGCCTCTTTCAGCCCCATAACAGCTGGATTTCAGGACAGTGACTCATTCCCTCTGAGGATTTGGCTTCCCCCTGGTGCAGCTCTGGCACAGCGACCATGCTGTTGGTGAGGGTATCTGCCATGGGATGGCAAACCCTCTCCCCAGCAGGCTTTGCTGCTGCCGAGGCAGCCACTTGCAGCCCTCTGAGACCTCTTACCAGTGGGGTTTTTCTTGGAATCCTTCGGCAGGAGGAAGACCTCAGGCTTCTTGATCCTAGACAGGTCAGAGCAAATGCAGTTCAATGCCAACCAACCCATCCATCAGCAGCGACACCCTCCCTGCAGGCTACTGCCAGCACCCAGGAATGCAGGATTTCCCTGAAAATAGCAGGCAGGTGGACTCACTGGCTGTCTGTGACAGGGTTCATGTCGTCATGACGGACCTTGAAGAAGTTGACCACATGCAGGCACCGGGAGATCTTGTGGGGCAGGTTGACCAGTGCGTAGCAGTACTCAGCCAGTGTGCCCTGCCTGTTCTCAGTTGAGCGCTGCCCATCAAACCACTTTGGGGCTGGGGGAGAGGAAAAAGGGCTCAGAAAAAGCTGACAGAGAGCCTTGTTTTTAATACTTTCCCAAGCACGCTGCTCTGAATCATTAATTTTGCCCTGCAAACAAGTAGGTCTGACCCCAAGGTGCTGCATGGCTGCATTGTGCCAATAAGGTGAAGGTCTGCAGGAGGACAGCTCATGCAAGCCCAGAAATTATCCTATTTGACTCCATTTCAGTTTTAGGATACCTCCTACATGTGTGTTCAGACTAAGCCCAACTGCTGGGCCACAAATGCAGCAGATGCACCGGGGCACCAGAAGGGGCTCAGGGAAGCAGCCTGCAGTCGGAGGAGATACGCTTATCCCCCCATCTCACTGGTCATGGTGTTCCTGACCCCAGAGCTCTGCAATGCTGCTGGCAATCCTGACCCCCAGCAGTGCTGAACCACATGATGGGGGCTGCTTTTGTGTGGTCAGTGGCACCCCATGCCCCCCCCAGCAGTCTGACACCTGCCTAGTCCCCAGTGCTCAGTTCCCCAGATGGAATAAGGATGCTTTGAACAGCCCCAGCATGGTGGGGGCAACACGTTGGGAGAGGCCCAGCATGGTGGTGTTAGTCCAGCCACAAGAGAGCCCCCCAGACTGGCACCCACACTACTGCATAGTGCAGGCTCTCTCCTCCAGAGATGACCACACCTGCAGCTCTTTTTCAGGCTCACTTCTGCCTCCTGTAAAGCAGGAAATTAAATAAAATGGGGAAGTTTTCTGACCTGCACCTTGCTTGGGGACAAAGCGTCAGCTGTTTGGATCAGGAGTTCATTCCCTGTCACTGAAGACATATTGCAGTGTTTCCTCTTACAAAGTATCTGTGTTGCCATAAGGGCATTAAGCCAACCCCGGTGATGGTGTCATCAAAGGAGGGCTCAGCTCAGCACCACTCAGTTCAGCCTCCCCAACCCAGACACTTTGCACCAGCCAGGGGTCACAGCTGATGCTTCTGGATGTGCCTCTGGGGTGCCCAGCCTTCAGAGAGGAAGAATGGGATCTGCAGGGCTGCTGAGTGTTGGGAAGAACCGCTGCCACTGCTCAGATCTTTCTGGGGTTTTGATTTCAAGTCTGGTGTACAGGAAATACTGCACCACACACTTGTCTGAGAGGCAGCCAGCACAGCTCGACCCACCAGGGACTTTCCCAACTAGCTGCAATTTCTATTCACCCCCCAGCCGCGGTGCTTGCCCCTCACCTGGCAAGTGTGGGATGATCCGGTTCTCTATGTTGATGTCCCCGGATTCAATGGGGAACATCTCCTTCAGCGCTTTCTGCAGAGCAGAGCCAGGCATGACAGTGAGGACAGCACCAGGGGAACACTCTGTGACACCCACTCCTCTGCCCCTGGCTTGCCTCCTTTCCTGGTGCTCACACTGCTGCCACTAGCATGGGTTGGCTGGATTCCATGCCTCGGCACTGGGAGAAACCTGCCCAGGGACACAGAGCCAATGGCTCCCACCTTCAAGGGGCAAAAGAGGTTGAAGGACTGGACCCAGGAGCCTCTTTTGAACCAGGTTTGCTTTGAGACAATTTCAGATTGAATTCACCCTCCTCTTTCCCCCCACCCCGAGCCCGTGTGTCCCGGCAGGACTCACGTGGAACTCATATATCTCAGTAAAGCGGCGGTAGATGACCTTTTCGGAGAGGTCATTCCACTTCACCAGGAACATGTAGACCTGAGGGGCAAAGCAGAGGCTGCAGTTCTGCACAGAAGTGGGACCCCACACCCTTCTGTGCCCGGGGAGCCCTGTGGACGTTCCAGTTTCAGATAAAATTGTATGTTTTCCTTCCACCACCCCTATGTGAGTAGCTCTGCCTTGCCAGCAAACAAACTGGGCACTAGGGGAACTTGGCATGGACGGAGAGGGGACGGAAACATGCAGGTAGGTGGCAAACAAAGACAAAAAAGCCCTTTCCAAGCCTGTAAAGTAACCAAAGGCTTGCAAAGGAGGTGCCTGAAGTCTTGTATGTTCAGGACATTTCAGTCTCTGGCTGCCTCCAGCTCATGTTATCAACCATGACCCCTTTAAATAGGATGCTTTTCGGCCCTCAGTCACATTTATCTAAGCAAATTTGTTGGCCAGGCTTTTTACCCTGGCCAGGCTTTTTACCCTGGCCAGTCCTCAGTCCTCACTTGCCAGAAAGCTGCTGAGTACTCACATAGTGCTGGCTGGGGAAAAACCTTTTCTCGTAGCCCAGCAGTTCGATGTGCCGGATGAAGGCGTCCCCCATTGCTGCTCCTGCCGCAGTGCTCTGCTCCGGACCCTGCTCCTGCCTGTCTGGGTGCTCTCCCCTCCCCTCTGCTCTGCTTTGCCTGAAAGCCCTGGGGAAGCGGAACTCCCGCTGCGATCGCACTCGTAGTGGTTTACCCGCTGTGGTTTGTACTTGGCTCGGCGTTTCCCATGGCAAGTTCCCAGCCCAGCCCCTCCAGTGGCTCCAGGACTGGGGAGGAGGTGAGCTGGGAGGCCTCGGGGATAATCTGGAGGCACCTCTGGAATCAGAGGACAGTGAAGGGTGAGGGCCAGGCTGGCTGCCCTGAAATCCAAAGGACTCCTCTGACTGCTGATGCTGCCCTGTGATGGCACAGGGTGCTGCAGCAGAGGGTCAAGGGCAGGTGCCTTGGCAATGACAGCCAGAGGCACCTCTACCCTCTCTATCAGAGCTGGAAGGGCTGAATGAAGCATGTAACGCACTCCCTGAGCCCCAGGAATGGCAATACTGTCTTCTGTGTGGCTGGGAATGGCAGGTGGGGAATCTGGGGCACAGCACAGGCAGGATGGGGCAGCCACGGGCTCAGTGTGCAGGAGCCCCTTGCATCATAATTTCCTTTCAGTCACTTGCAGCTTCTTCAAAATCTGCCACCAAAAGGCTCCCTTGAGGAGCTCCTGAGGACCTGAGCCAGTTTCAGCCCTGCTCACCACCTTACCTGGGTCCAGGGCTGAATGGGAGAGGACCCCGGGCATAGGGAAACCCCAGAGTGGGCTGGGGACAGACCTCTGCATCCTGCTGGGAGAGCAGGAGAGTCCCTTGCTAAGCCCTTCTGAAATCCTGGTGCACCAGCTGCATCCATCTCCTCCTCCTCCTCCATCCTCAGCCCTGAGCAGAAAGACCTGAAGGGATGTGAGAGCTGCAGGGATCAATCCCACCCTGCTTGCAAGCAAAGGTGTACCCAGGAGCACTTTTGTCCCCACCAAGGGCACCCTCAATTACAATGGGCACCAGAGGTGGGAGTCACCTGACAGAGTCAGGACCTGCTCTCCACAGGATCCTTGGAGGAGCCCAGCTCCAGGCAGCTGCCAACACTCAGCTCCATCCCTGACTCTGTGCTCCATCCTCTCCGGAAGCCTGTGCCCAAGTGCAGCTGATGTCCCCAGCAGGCCAGCACATTACCATGAGCTGGGTGTTCGGGCAAACCCAGCCCCATGCTCAGCCAGGAGCAGCGATGCCTCGGGCAGAGAAGCAGCACTCCTGTCCCCAGAGCCTGGCAGGCAGGAGCCCCGAACCACAACAGAGCTGACAGGGTCTCTCCCCACTGACCAGCAGCAGCAAACCCTGGCACAGGATCAGCCCAATGCCCTTGTTAGCTTGTAAAGACAAAAGCGTGCTCTGGCTGCATTAGAAACATCAATTACTAACTGTAGTCCTGCCCTGGAACTTGGGTGTGGTACTGGCAGCTGTGCAATAGTAAATGGTCATTTACATTCGGTTTCTTTTTATTTTAACATGGGGACTTCCCTATATGCAAGGCAAAATTATACAACCACAGATATTAAAAAAGATCCATCCAGAGCTGTTGGGATTCTGCTCTGTTAGTCACCAGATAACTGCTGCTTATGCCAGAAATTTTGTCATAAAAGCTAATTTCATAATTACAATTCTTTGTACTAAATTTAAAACTACATTACAGACAGTGCATTACTGGAAACCACTTAATTTACATGTTTCTTCCTGTTTCCTCATTCCTCATCTTGTGATGTGAGAAATGAGAGGGTTTAGATGCCACTGTTGGTGAAAGAAGCAACACACCACCTGTAACTCAGTGTGATACACTGCTGAGCATTCTGCCAAATGTCTCACAGCTAATATGTGTCAAGAAGCATGATTTTAGAAGAAAATTCTCAGAAGAGGAACATCCCATCTGAAGAAGCTAAGTTTATTGAGTTCATTAACTGATTCATGTTTTTGGGAAACAAGGCTGGGATCTGAATGCAGGACCCCATTCTGAGAGTGATGGAGAAGATCCATGTCCTCCAGACTGAGCTGGTGGCAGTGCTCTCAGCAAGGCCCCACTGCTTGGGAGTGGGAATGGCACACACAGGACTTCAGAGGATGGATTTCAGTCAAGGTTGTTGAAGATGGAGTACTGAAGGTTGAGTTTCTTAGGCAAATGGACTGTGCTCTTTTTGGCACTCCACCCAAAACTAGTACCAAAACCTCTTAGGATGTAAGAGCAGATGGAAGGAATGCCACGCTAAACTTTGTTCAAAATGAAATTTTTTGGTTTTGGTAGTTTAAATTTCAGCTTAATTCATTAGAGCCAAGGGAGGCTTTTCTTATGTCACTGATGGCAGACAGCTGTTACACAGTTACAGAAATGAGAGCCTGCCCTCTTCCTTGGCTGTGAGTCTCTGACAGGACAGATATGAAAAGAAACAAAGGAGAAGAGGTTCAAGTTTTATATGTGGAAAACTTCAAATCCCAAGAGAAAAACACTGGCCAGCAACTGCATCACAGAGATATTACACCTCAACTGGTGGTTATGCTGTGAGAAAAACCAGGGTGCCATATCCGAGGAATGCCCAGTTCCACCATGGAATCCTACACTACTTGGATCCAAAATTGCTATTTAAGAGAAAGGAGCCAGTCCACTGCACAGGACAGGCTTTTAAAGTTCAGTAAAACATAGGAAATAAATACTTGTCTGCTTCTTCGTCACCACAAACCTTCCCTGTTGGAACAAATACTAGTCAGAGCTCTGGTAAGTTGTTGGAATTTTATTTATTTATTAGCACAGCCAAGGCTTTTTAGGGTTCATCTCATATACTACTAGTTTGAAAATGAGTGATATTTTCATATACAGTCAACATCTTGAAAGTCTAGTAACTGTTAGGACTATAGGTAGATAATTTCTTAATAAAAAATTGATATTTGGAAGGTATAAATATTGGTGTAATTATTTTGTCAGACTAATTTCTCCCTACTGGATATAACTCAAGATGTCTGAGACCAAAAAGAGCCTTCAGTGTTGAATGCCAACGCACCCACCAACATTACTGCCCAGCCAGCAGTGGGCCAGACATGATGCACACCACGTAAGGACTCCAGTCCTTCCAGAAAACCATTGCAACCACTTTCACTTCATTTTCCTTTCAGCTCCTGCATACAAAGTTTCAGTAGAGCCACTCTGCTCTTACACACTTGACAAGGCAATACCCTGGAATTACTTCTTCTCCCAGTTCCTTTGCTGTGATGCTTTGCCCTCATTTTGAGTGAGCACTAACAACTCCACCAGCAAGAGATAGCTGGGCAGACAGCTGTGCAACAAGTGCCTCCTAAAGAGGGCTGTGAGTAAAGAAGGGATGAACCATCCTGCTTTTTCAGAAGAGGAAGTCAAGCCAGCTGAAACCTGGGGAAAGCTGCATTAGCTCATTTCCCCATTCTAAATATGTCCAGAAGCAAGTGTGAAACCTGGTCCTGAACTATTGCTGGAGGTTCATTAACTGAACATGTCTGTTCAAGTGATGAGCAGGCAAATGTGTCGGTGGTTACAATGTGGACAGTGTCCCCACAGCTGGGTAAACAGGTAAGGTACAGCAGGTGGGCTCATTCCATGGGGCTGGGAACAGCTGTCTGCTGAGGCAGGAAGGCAGCATGGCACCAGTCACCACCAGCTCCTGTCTGGAGAGAAGGAAGGTAGGACCAGGATGAGCGTTTCCAAAATGCCTCAGCATGGAGCTAACCCTGCCCTTGCTGACATGACCAGCACAAGGTCCCAGTATTGAAGTGGGAGCACCTAGATCTGCATGGAGCAATTGTGAAACATAAGCAGATGTCCTCTAGGTCTCCCTTGTCTCCAGAATGACAGATTCATTCTGGAGCTGATCTGAATTTACCTGCTGAATTTCAGGTTCCTCCCAGGGAACAGACACTGCACTCAACTGAATTTAAGCCTTCAAAATTTTCCTTGAAGGTATAACCACCTCGCCCACCCAGAACTGTATTTCAGTCTCAAAGGCATGGCTGGACCTTACTTCTTTGCTGGCAGGAAGTAACCATGCTGCAGCATGTTGTACCTGCCTACAGAATTACTGCTAGGACTTGATTTGTCATAAACAACGTAACTGTATGCTGCATGGACAGTCATGAAAAACATCAGAAAAGTCTTTATTTCTTCACCAGGGAATATGATTTACCATTAGGGCATAATGCAATCATCTCAAACTCATTCCAGTAAAAGAGAAACCTTTACAAATAATCAGCATCTTTAGAGATTATCATATAGCCAGAACTGTACATCTCTTATGGTTTGTAAAACTTAAAAAAAAAAAAGGTGTACATGAGTCTTGCATATTGTGGGGCATAACCAGAGCTACAGAGGACTTAATTTAATTGTATTCACAGAATCACAGAATATTCTGAGTTTTTTTACGTAATAGGACTTAGAGCAGGTTGTAGCATGTTTCCATAACTGGCTCTAGGTGAACAGAAGAGCATCCCCCACAGCCTTCAGCAGAAAAGCTCTCACGTGAGTCCACACAACTATTGCCTTGTAGGACTGCAAGACCAGACCCATCATATATAAACTGTGTGACACTCTGACATAACATGCACTTACTACTTTGAATTAACAGAACAAGCTATGATGAGGTTTAATTTCAGGTGGTATTCCACACACTGGAATACCGACCATTTCACAACCCACCTCATTCATGCACACTAATCATCAAGTGAACCAGTTTATCTTTTATTTAGGAAAAACATATTAATTATGATAGAAATAACAGGAAAAATTAACTCGAATATACAGATACTGTTGTCCAATTAGCCATTAAAGTAATAGCTGAAAATTAATGAGTTTGGGTTTTTTTTCTCCAAAGTAAACAAACTGAACTCTTTGCAGGAATTTTTCATTACAAAAGCTAATTCAGGTACAGTGAAATTCAGCTTTATTGGAAAATGGAGACAGCCTCAGTTAAGTCCCTGTTGATTTTAATCCCCATCACCTTCCCAGCATTGCTGAATCAAATAAATCCTTAAAATATATTCCAAAGTAAACGCAGACATTACAAATCTACAGTCATTCTTAGTTTTAAGTCAATTCACAGAACTGCTGAAAAAGTAGACATTTCTATCTAATAGTACAAAAGGATTTGTATAGAAGATACTTCTCTTATACAGTTATATTACACAACTCTAGACAGGCCTGGCAGGCTCTTCTCAGAACCGGATGCTTCTGACTAGAGAGGAGAGAAATTACAAAAGTAAGTTAGTTTCATTGAAGCCTTGTATCTTATTACAACTATGAGCAGTTTGTGTTTTATTTTCCAGTTCTTTAGGCCTAGATTCAGCAAGCATGCAGAAACTGAATATTGCTCTCAATAAATATGATACTAAACGTGTGGTCGAGTGGTCTCTGTCAGAATTTAGAATAAATATTTATTTTAGTATAAATTCAGTGGATGGCCTAAAGTATCCAAAACTCTGAACCACTGCAGTGTCAAACTGTGCAGCCATTGCTCAGACAACCTTTGTGTGACCTTTAATTGACAAGTCAGATTGTTTTTTATATCTCACTGGCTGCAGTGCTTCCCAGGATGAATCAAAATTTTTCTTTAGTATATTTTATCATGCCACATTCAGTTTTATGACAAATACCTCCAACAAAGATTTCACTGATTTAATAAGACCACCGTTGCTGTGCCTGGAATGCTCAGGGCACAGACAGCTGGGATGCTGGTTTGTCAGTTCCTGAAACTTTCTATCACATCATTCCATTGTCCCAGTGCTGCCTTCTGTGTCCTGGGCTGTGTTCATGCTGCATGGATGGAGGGCCATGGCCAAGGCTGTCCCTCAGCTCCGAGAACTTAGATTATGCCAGGAATGAAACCCACAGGCTCCAGGCTCCCCTAGCCAATGCTTCATCTAACTTTATACCAATCAAATCAAATTGCTGAACTACCAAACACTGCATAATGAGGAAAATATTTGGGTTTCAGTGTTACCAAAAGACTGAAATGGGAAGAAGTACTACCATTTTCTTTGAATGAAACCCAAAGGCTCCAAACCATGTGGGTTAGCATTTTAGATTTGGTGATGTGATAGAGTTGCTATTATTGTTCTCCACCACCAAAAAACATAATTTTTAGGAACAAGTGAAGTTAAAAAGAGAGTAAGAGAAAGATTTGGACATTCATGCATTGCAAATTAAACTAGGCTTTTCATAAAAGTTACCAGAAAAGAAAGAAAACTTTTAAAGGAGGTTGGTTTGTCATCACAGTTAATAGCTTTACTGAGTGTCCCAAGCTCAGACAATACTGTAATCATAGTGAAGAGCTTTCCTGCTCAATTACAATTTGGAAATATATGGGCATTACCAAGAATAATAATGCTTTTTCACACAACCATGCCAGAGCTTTTCATGAACACTAATTCCCTCAGCTTTCAGTTGCTCTGCTTCTGAGGTAGGTGATTACCATCACACATTTTTATTTTTAGGCCACATTTTTCTTGGACTGACTGCCTCACAAATTTGAACACAGCATGCTTTGTATTGTATTTGGATAAGAAAGTGCAAAACATCCTACATTTTAGATGTGAGAACTAAGATGCATAAAATAATTCACAACTAAAGTACTGGCACCTTCTGACGTTCAGTATTATACTTCATCTCCCTTTTCCCCAGCCAAACATATAAAAATATTATTCCTTGACAGGTGTTGACTTCAAGAAACACTAAATTCTTTTACCCAGTCTTGATGAGGTCTATGACATGAGGTCTGGATCTTGCTTTATTTGAGAATTTTCTTCTCTTTCTGTGTTATCTGTTAAAAAAGTAGTAATGAATGAAAAAAGTGGAACTTGCCCACCAATTTTGTTATTGTTGGACTTAAGTAAAAATTTATCAAAACATGAAAAGCATTAATTAACTTTTTAAACTCTTAATGATAAATAAAAACATATTCACAGAAATCTGATTCTATGGAAATTACAATTTCCACTGCAATGTAAAGCAGCTTAGGATCTTAGAGCACTCTAGTTCTTAATGAATGGAAATAAAATTGGCATTAGCAGGACTGCTTCTCTCTCAACTAGATACAGACTTCTGCATTATTCTATTTCAGTCTGTCCAAAACAAATTTTAACTCCAGCTAATTTTCAAAGCACAGTATCACACAGGAAGGCATTACGATATGTTTAAAAAGAAAAAAAAGTCATGTTGGCTAAAGCATTCATCACCTGTTGATACAGTTTGATTAGCTGCAGGGATGCTTGGAGGTAAATCAAAGGAATCTCATGTCTGTATAGCACTGTCCATAAGACCCAGAGCCTGATTCTGTTCTTTTACAAACAGACCATACGATGTTGGAAGGAAATTGGTTTTCCCCTGAAGTTGTTGGGAAGGTTTGGTGTGAGAGTAATTAATAACTACAAAGTCAAGCTGTTTCACCACATGATCATTTTATACCTTCCAGCCTGGTTCTGAAGTGATTTTGGGTTCTTTAGACACTGTATGCCTTTCCACAAAAACATTTCTGTTCAGTGACATGACAGGGAAACTGAAGTAATGGAGACTGGAAAGGGAATTACCATGAAAAACGGTACAGAAGAACAGGAGCATTGAGATTTGCTGCTTTCCCTTTTGGGGCAATGTAAGCAGGATTAGGGAATGAACTGAAGCTGAGAGTCTCAAGATGAAAAGTGCTGATGCACTGCAGCCTCCATCCCAGGGCTGCTGGCTATGCTGCCACCAAGCTGCCACACACACATCAGCAAACCCTTCTTGGGACCACTTGACACAAAGGCAGTGCCCCAGTAAACTACCACAGTACCTTGGATCCCCTGTGCCAACCACGGCAGAGACAGCTACGGCCATCCAGGGCTGTGCTGACAGGCTGGGGTAGAGCAGAGGCAGCATTTACAGGAGCAGAGCACAGCAGACAACAGCATCCCAGCTCTCAGGTGAGTTCAGTATTCCTAATGCACCAAGACCATGTGCAAAAACACAGGGGGGGGATACAAAACCTACAGCCTCCTTGGTCTTACATATGTCTACGTACTAGAAAACATTTCTTTACCAAAAGGGTTGTCAAGCCGTGGCAGAGGCTGCCCAGAGAAGTGGTGGAGTCACCATCCTTGGAGGGATTTAAAAGCTGTGTAGATGTGGCACTTGGAGAGATGGTTTAGTGGTGAGCCTGGTAGTACTGGGGCAACAGTTTGACTTGATGTTCTTAGAGGGCTTTTCCCAACTAAATGATTCTATGACTCTATCTGAAAAGGATACAACTCAAGTATATTCTTGGACAATAGGAAAGCTGGATGTTTTTCAGAGTTTATTGCCTGGAAGAACAACAATACTCCACTCCTTTGCCCCCAGTGCAGTTTATCCAAGCCAACATGGCATTCAGAATTCCTGAATATGGCAAGCACTCGCATCAATTGTAGAAACTACTGTGCTGAATAACTAGATGCATCATTCAGGATATGAAGAGTCACTCAGAGCCTATGTATAGGCATGACTCAACTATGAACAATTCATAAAACTCCTTCGTAACACTATTTAAATAGTAACTTTTGCTGCAAAGTATTTTTCACATGATGCAGCATGATATTACTATAAATGAAGAAATGTGCCAGGAACCAATAAAAGACCTTTTTTTGGTTTTGACTGACCTAACTTTAAAAACAGATGCACTATTTTTCAGCATTATTTAAAAATATTTGTTGATAATAATTGAAGACAAACACTTACCTCCTAGAGATACTTCTATATGGCTTGGTTCAGCTGACTCTGAAATGAAAAAAATTCAGTCAAATGAATATGGAAATAGTTTCAACAAGATGAATCAGATTCAGGAAATTAAGTTTTCCCTGAAAAAGGCACCTCATTTTTTTCTTTAACAATCAGACTCATATCTCTTTGTCTGAGATAAATTTGTATAACTTTATATAGTCTGCAACAAAATATAAGAAAAACCCCAAATATTTATTACATTCAACTATGTAACACTTTCTCTTCCAAGAAAGGCTCACCGTGGCAGACATATCACCAAGATCCAGCACAACATAACGTGCACTTGCACAGAATACACCAAATTTGGAACAGCTTAAAGAAATGCTTCACCTAAGCATTGTCTTTGATGGCAATCGTGTACTTTGGGGGAGAGTGGGAAAGTGCATAACAGAGGACAAGAAGTATGTTTTAATTCCATGCTGAGTTTTCTACTATCTCTGCATGGATTGTAGATGAACATGTTCTAGGAAAACCATTTAACCTTTTCAACACTGCAGATGTTAAGGACTGACAGACTACAGCAAGTTCACAGACCATCTGATCTCCTCCCTTCCACACCTCCACATGTAAACAGAGGAGCCAATAGCTTCCTTTGTAATAATTTTCCTCAGACAAGTGTCCCTTACTCTTAAAATGTTTATCAGTTGTTTTCTTTTAGTTTCCCAGTTTCTTTGTGTAATGATTTATTCAGTCAATTGCAAAAGTTTTCCTTGCACTGCACCAACTTAGGACACACATTTTTAAAAGGTATAGGAACATTTAGAAGCTGTATTGGATCAACGCAAAGGTGCCCAACCACATTTACTTTAGTTAATTCATAGCACAAAGCTAAGTTCTCCCTTCAGACTAAGACAGGTGATGTGTGTGCAGTCCCAGACGCAGTCTAGCAGGAGTTACAGGGCTTGACAGCAGGCAGAAATTCCATCCAGACCCCACTATGGCAGCAAACTTCACTTGGCTCAACATGCAGACATGCACACATTTGAGTTAAGCACACATCAATAAATGGATACTGAATTGGCTTTATACATTGCCCCTACTAATATTTCTTTCCAGCTCACTCATCATCCGCAAAAATCAAATCAGGGAACAGGCCAATGACACAGCTCAAAGAAAGTAGAGGCACTTCCCATTAAATTACTCATATTTAACACCTATAAAAGTGTTGCACACCATTTCTCAAAGTGAAATGGCTCATCATGAGCAGTGCATACCTAGGACATGACTACTAATGACATCTGCCAATAAGATGCAGAACTCCATACCCCACCCCTCCTGCAAGGACACACACTCTGCCTCACCTGGTAGTACTGCAGCTGCTGCTGACACTGTTGGTGGTGCTTCTGCTTCAGCTTGTTGCACCAGATCTAAGATTAGACATGATCATTGTTTTACTTCACAATGAAAACAGTTCATATGCAACATAAAGGACAACCTTTGAATCTGCAAATCCTGAAACTTGTCACATGAACAGGTTACTACCACTTGTGATTGAGATGTAGTTCAATTTTTTTCTGTTACAGGAAAAACATTCCCTGTCTTGCCTGCAAGCACCAAAAATTTCCTCTTAAGTTTCTACATGTTCTTCAGAAGAAGAATAAAGCATTATACTTATAAGCAGTAGGCTCAGAGCCTTTCAATCGTTCACGCTGGTATCCATCAGTATCAGATCATTTTGATCATAATTAGTGGACATAGATAATGCCCAAACCTCACATGGTCCATGACCAATCTGCTCCCACAGTCCCAACACACCCTGACAACTTATGCTGAACTGACAACAGTTCAATGGATTCTTTCATTTCTAACTGAATTCCCTGGAAATACTATTACACATTTACTTGCCTGGAAGGCCCCCCCTTGCAAAGAGACCTCTCTCCCTCTTAAGAAGTGCACCTAGGTGTGGTGAGCAGGTCAGTGGGAGTTACTGGCTAGAATATCTTCTTGAGAACACCTCATGGTTGCAGTGCATAGACCTCAGCTTGTTAGCTGGAGTACACTGGTGGCTGAATGGATTTGAACAAACACGGGGTCGCTAAGGCTCAAGCTGGGTAAGGCCAAATTGATGACAGGTTATTTGGCCTCTGACTTTCTAATCTGACATTGGCTCACAAAGAACATGACACTGTAGTGACAGTGCTTTGTGGTTTGTTTTTTCTGCTAAACTACATCTAACAACCAGGTCACAATTATTTCAGCAATCAAAACCACTATACCTTTCCCTCCCACTACCCCAAACAATTGCATTGTCAGGGCCAAATTGGCCATGGCACTTCAGCTACCTACACTCAGCCTCTCTAAACAGTTATAGTTTCAGCAGAATGAAGAATTTTTCACTGGAACAGGGTTGTGCAGCTACTGGAAAGCTCCTGCTTAATAACTGCCACTGTGATGGATCTAAACCTACAACGTAGCAACTCTCATGGAAGTCTGTTGCTCAGTCAGGATTCTAACTTTCTTTGGGACTCTACAGCTGAAAAATACAAAATCAGTGTTGTGCATTTTCATATCAAGTCAATGCTAATCTTATGCTGTTTAAATGTAAATTTATCCCCCTGCCCTCAAGTTAAGTGTACATACATGTTTAGTGAGGAAATCTTAACGAGAAATACACAGACAAGATTTATACAGAGACCTTAACGACTTGGGGCCTCTGTCACTAAGACACAATGTAGAAATGAATCTTGGTAGGGTACAAAAAGACATTTGTCATCAGTGTCTCATAAATACTTACTGTCGTTAATCACAAGTCCTGGAAATGGTCTGGAAAAAAAATAAAATTACTGATTCTAAAATGCACTGCATGGTGTTTCCTCCCAATGCAACCTCCCCATACCTTCTATAACAGGGGTCATGCTTAAAAATGAAAAGAAAGTCAAGTAAAACAGAAGGGATAGCAGCTCTTGGGCACTTTGGTTGTTCAAAACTAGCATTTTGAAAGGTAACTCACACGGGAAGAGCTAAACCCTTCCCTCGGTCCCCACTACTTAGCAAGACATCACCTCTCCTTCAGGGTTCAATTCAGAAACACACATCAAAGCCCTTTTGGTTAGAATATATCATGATTAAGGGTTGAGAATTAAGACCCCTTAATAAAATCTATTTAAGCAATTTCTCTCTCTAAAGATAAATCGAAGCTTTTACACTCCTGTGAAGTCATCTATGATTTCAGAAGTTACAGAAACGGATAAATCTTTATTTTCAACTCCTCCTTAGAATGATTACAAAATTTAATCTATTCTGCTTCATGCATACAAATTAACATTGTATATATGCGTGTGTGTGTGTCTATGTCTGTGGAGTATACACATAGAAATGAAATTCCCTTGTACTGTAATTGGCCAATATTGTATTTTTAAATATTGAATAGAAACCAGTGAGGTCTGGACTTCTCTCAAAACTTGATATAATGACTGGGAGAGCAAGGCTCAGAAAACTATAGAACTTTGTTACACATTATGATTCAGTTTCAACTCAAAAGACAGCTTGCTGTAATATGCAGTATTAATAATATGCCCTTTGTCATACTAAATTGGACATGTCCTTCTTCATTCATGCTAGGAACATCTGGGCTTCATTTCACCTGATATATTGTTATCCAGAAAGAGCCAACACCTGTTTAAAGGTGTACTACAACTTCTGTTCTCTCACATTTATTCCAGCTATGGGGCTGTGTTCACAATCTAATTAATGGCAGCCACATACCTAATGATAGTAAACTTGATAAAGTTTGCTGATTCCAAAATCTTCTTCATCGAGCTGATTTCCAGATAACTTGGTGCTTTAAATGCCACACCTGGAGGCATTCCATCCACCAACACACAGCCAGGGTTGTTAGTGATTTTTCTGTATGGAACTTTCACAGGAAAATTCATACCAGTGGCTTCACCTACGTGAGAGAGGTCATGCTTATTTTCAAGCCCACAGTATTTATGATTACACTGAAGAAAAAGTTCTCAGATGATTTAAGAAACAAAATGCAAACCATGCTTTCTATCAGATCTGAAACCAGGAAAATTCACTTGACAATGAAACGATTACAGTGTTAGAAATGAGGTTCTGGATTACACTCATGAACATGACTATGAGAGCATTAGTCACAACTCCAACTCTGACAGTTCAGCATATGAAGAACACAGATTCTACTCTTAGAAAAAGGTATAGAACAGGATATAAAAGGAGATAGCTCCATGAAGGAAAACAAAGCTTTTAATGCTATGAAAAGCAATTCAATGCAGCACAAATGAAGGAATTTCAGATAAGGAAACCCAGGTCATTACTATTGTACAATGCAAAGTAAAAAAAACCAAACAAAACTATACACAGCAAAAAGGCTAAGTTGCATTTTTGAAATTACTCTAAATTCCAGGTATTAAGAGGTCAGGATTATGAAGCCCTGAGAAGAACCATGGACTGCCAGCAAAATACATACTTCATCCATGTTGACACAGAAAACAGGAAAAGGGAAGGGGAACCGTGAAGCAATCTAGATTCTTAGGACTGTATTGTTTAAAACACCAAACTGCCTACATCACTTACAAAAGATTCTTTTTGAAGTCAAAACACGACATTCATATACAATTCTCAAATTTGTTCATTTTAAAGACCATATATATAATTCACTGAGAGTGAATATTCATTCAATAATTTCAGTATGAACAACATTAATTGCATCCACACTTATGTAAAAATAGGGAGTAAGAAGCAATTACCAAATTTCTGGCTAAAAAGATCATTTACTTGCTCTCTCAAATGTCTGGCTTTTTCTACTTTTGGCAGTTGCTCACTTTCATCACCTGGAAGAAATTGTTAGAAGAGCATGAGAATTAAGCACAAATTCCCCCCCCTGAAGCTTGTTTATCCCTGCGTGTTTACTCAAAGCAGATATACCCAAGAGCTTCTAAACAGGTGCTTTGTTCCTCATTTTACCAGTAACACAGAATTGTAGAAATACACACAAATAGATGGTTGCTAAGAAATTACAGAATCCTAGAGTGGTTAGGTTTGGAAGAGACCTTAAAGATCATCCAGTTCCAAACCCCTGCCACAGGAAGGGACACCTTCCACTAGATCAGGTTGCTCCAAGCCCATTCAACCCGGCCCTGAACACTTCCAGGGATGAATCTGGGTTTACTGTCTAGAGATGATTTTGTAAAGTAATTTAAACCAACAAACTGTATTTTACGTTCTTACGGAACATAGAATGGTATGTAAAGGTAAAAGCAAAGTGATCATTCAACAGATGGCCATAGCATGTAACATTCCTCAGGGTTTCCAGTGAATTCCAATGGAAGAAATGTGTGCCTGAGAAAGCAGTAATTGGTGTTAAGACAAAGCAGTTCAGCCTGCATAGTCATTCAATTCAGTCCAAGTACTGACATCTGGAAGTTGCCAAGAACTGCAAATCAATATCTAATTTATTGCATCAGAAAAATGTGGATACTTCTTAATGGGTGGTTGGAGTAAGAATATTCTAGAGATGCCACTGATGAGATATTAATCAGTGTTAGATAATATTTAACATCTCAGCAAAACCAAAAGGTAACTTATGTTCTTCGTTGACTGTACTTATATTTCAGTGAACCAGCTTGACTGTAGTAAAAAACTTCATCAAACTAAACAAATATCATGAAGAATATAAGCACAAGTAGTATGATGTGAAAGCAGCCAGTACACACCTGGTATGGTTACTTGAATGATGTTTAGGTCTTCAACACCTGCAGTTTTGTCCATTGCTGAGTTTTTTGTGGTACTTGTTGTATTGGCTTGACAGGATGAATTCTTTTTTCCTAAGAGGATTAATTTAGAAAACAATTATAGAGAGCTCAAAATCTTCAGTCTCATCTATAAAGAAAATATTGCAAACAACAAATATTGGCAAAGTTTCCAAAGAGGACCTAGTTCCAGTTCCAAAATGGGAGCATTTATTCCATGACCTACCTACCTGACACAATTTTCTACTGGCTATCTGCACTCCTGTCTCTGGCACATGTGTCATCTAGATGATCTACATATTAGGAGCAAATAATTTATCTCTAGACCTGAATAACTCCTGTGAATCCTACATTACTGGCTACATTTTGATAAAAGGTAGTAAAGAATACATTAGAGGCATAAATATTTTTAAATAACTTAAAAAAATTAATACTCCCTTGTTAGAGCTATATTTAAACTGTAACTGGTAAGTGCTTTTCCCATCTTAAAAACAAACAAGCAAGCAAACAAACTAAGCAATGGCACTGTAGAATAAATCTTTCAGGAATTTATTAACACCATGCTGGTCTCATAATTAATATTTAACCCTTGAAATAAATTGTTATCTAGAAAGTTAAGCAGTTGCAAAACTCACTTTGGGGGCTTTTAGCAGAATTTTCTTTGACAGCTGCCTCAAGCATCTCAGGCCTGTAAACAGATTGAACATTTCACATACAATAATAAAATTATAACATCAACATTAAAGAAAATCCCATTTTCTAAAAAGGGTAACAAAGTGATATCCTCTCAGCCAAACAGACAGCCAAGAATGCAATGACTGACAGACTCCACAGTGTCACACAATCACAGAATCACAGACTGGTTTGGGTTGGAAGGAACCTAAAACCCATCCAGTTCCATGCCCTTGCCATGGGCAGGGACACCTTTTACTAGGCCACGTTGCTCCAAACCCCATCCAACTCAACCTTGAACACTTCCAGGGATGGGGCAGCCACAGCTTCTCTGGGCAACCTGGGTCAGGGCCTCGCCACCCTCCCATTCAAAATTTCTTCCAAACATCTAATTTAACCCTACTCTCTGTCAGTTTAAAGCCATTCTCCCTTGTTCTATCACTCACTACATGTCCTCGTAACTTCTCTTGCCAGTGTTTCTGCACTGGCACAGGAGTATCTAAACCTATTCTAGGCAAGAGAAAGACAATTCTTACAGACCTCATTATATGAATCTCCACTCCTCAGCTCTCAGTACACAACCAGCAAGCTTTATGAGTAGCCCATAAGTGCTCCTTGCAGTAGGAACTAAACCAGTGATGTGATAATTGTGATGGGTTAAGAAATATGGACTTGCTCTCCCTCTCACAACAGGCTCTAAGAGTCTTTCAGAACAAAGAGATTACTGCATCTTGCTCCACCTGCACAAGAGCTTTCCAACCATTTTCTCAAGTACTAAAAATATTCCAGTGTGTATTTTATAGAGTAATTTAGCAACTTGGCAACACAATTTCATTTTTTGGTCTACATTTCAATTCTCATAGAACAGATTACCAAAGACATATGGGAGCCTTACTTTTTAACAATAAATTTTATTTTGGATTTATTTCTCAGGATCTTCTCTAGTCTTGGAATCCCAAAAGTTGAAGGTTGGCGGAATGGCACCCCCTCAGGTAGTCCTTCCACATAGAAAGCATCGGGCAAGGATTCAAACAGTGAATATGGCACCTTCACTGGCTCGCTGAGTCCCAGCGCTTCCCCTGAAATGCAACAGAGCAAATAAGGTACCAGTTAGGTAACTGATGTGTACAGAAACACATAAATGGAATAGAGCATTTGGCACATACATACTCAGTGAGGTAGAACCAGCAGGCTTTGCCTTTTTTGGTGACAGCTATGAGTATACAGGAAGAAAATTAACAGTTTCAAACACAACTAATTCTGTTGCAGTAAATCTCACCATAATTTGCTGACAATTAGTAATTTGCAGCCAGTTCACGCCACTGGCTTGGTCTGCATACAAGACTATCCAATCTGTATGCCACTTTGTTGAAGGCAATGCATTCTGCCTCAGTCTCTTCTGGAGAAGAGCACCAAGGGCAGGTGAGATTAGTGCTCTTGTTCAAAAATCCGTACTCAGAAGAGTAATGAGAAGCCATTACTTCCAAAAGTCATTAGTTTCCAAACAGCCTGCACTAGAAGAAGTGCTGGGATGTGATGGAGCACTTTTCTCCAGGGATCACCCACTTCCCATAACCTGTTTGGAGTCACTCAGAGTCATACAAAGTCCCACTTATAAGCAGAGTGATTAAAGCTTAAAATGTGGTGCCAGTATGTGGAATCACTCTGTCTGTGGGTCATTAAAAAAGCTGTAATCCAACTACAACTTCTCCATTTTCAAACCCAAATAAAATAACTAGTGGAAATGTGACACTGGATTGCAAGTACATGAAAATGAACTCAAATGGGAAACTGTAGAGTACACAAGGATTGCAGGACCTCTGGAATAAACATATGAACACCTCTCATACATCTAACTGCATGTTCATAAGAAAGGCATCTCAGTAAAAAAGAATCAATAAACATACCACATTTTTCACTAAAAAGATTTTCAACCTTCTGCTTTAAGTCAGTAATTTTGGCATTCCACGCATCTGCCAGGAGGAAATTTGAAGAATTAGATCAATATTCACACAATGAATCAGTCTTTGAATACTCTTTTAATAAATGTTTAATAAATTATTATGCTTGATAACTGATTTACTATGGCAGTATAATGTGCAAAAAGGCTTTCATTCTGCAAAACTATATCCACATCAATCCTCATTTTCCTGAAACTTTGAAAGATACTGCCACTAGATAAAGCAAGGGTGATTAAAACCAAAATTAATCCAAGAGTGATCCAAATTTACAGTATCAGATAGCATAAAATTTACTCATCTGAACCAGCAACCAAAACAGTGGCAGAAAGTTCCTCGTATGTTCAGTGATGCAGCCCTGAAACACGTGCCTCTCTCCTGAGAACTTTAATCTCTAGCACAGTTTCTGCTTCAGTGGTGAGATTAAATGTCCATCCAGAAAGGCATTTGGTTTCTGACAGCCATCAGAGCAATTACTAAACCAGTTTACTTGTGGCTGCACTAAGTGGCACACGGCTGGTCTACAAAACTAAAACCTCAGTCAAAAGTTTCTATGTCTAACAACAACAGGTAAGTCCAAGAAAACTGTACACAACTCTGAATATGAACACCACCCACACCAAAGCAGTATCTCATTCATTCTCAATTGGTGCTGTAGGAGTAAATAATTCCTTTCTTACATGTTTTATGACTATACTAAGCTAAAAAGAAAGCATAGGGGACAAAAAAGATAAAGCAAATACGAACAAATTCCTATAAAAACATAATCAAATAAACTCAGAATAACAAGGTTTACTGAGACATAGAACTACTTACAGTTACTTTGAATGCAGTCACTCATCTCACTTGACAATGAAGAATTTTTCTGGATTGCAAATTGATCCTGCTTTCAATGCAGAGATTTCTGTTCCAGAGCACTGCACAGACAGGCCTGGACCTCCATGGCCAAAAAGCTCTGGCCTACATTCATGAACACAACTATGTGACTTTCAGTCCTGTCCAGCTTTTCTTTTACTGATTTTCCAGAACTAGAGAGGTCAATCATGGCAACCATGCATAATCAGCTCTGATAGATCATGGCTTATTAATGTTAGCTCAAATCCTTCCTAGTCCCTACATCCCACCTGGGTATCTCTGCACCGTGATGTCAATATTTCAGATTTGTGGAGTGCTCATGAAGTTTATGCACAGTATCGTATCTCAGCTGGGTTTATGCACATGGTGGTACTTTGCACCAAAAAAGTCCTTCAAGGGTCTGCAGCATTGTGCAGTAACAGACCAGCAAAAATGTAAAACTGACTCTGCACCTGAATCAATAATATCTAATGGATCTGTGCTGCATTTGTACAGCATACTCCACATATCATCATGAGATCATCATGTCTCTAATGCAGATTAGTCCACATAATGGAGAACTGAATGTACACAAAAGCAAGAACTTCAGTCATTCACTAACTGTACAACACAACATGAATTCAAAATATCTGATACATAATCCGGATGTTCCATTCCAACATTAAAGGAATGCAAGTGTGCTAATTCCCCCAACACTTACCAAAAGAAAATCCTCTTCCATGTGGCTTCAAATTTGTATTGGAGTCATTGGTTTGAGAGTCAGTTTGAGCATCTGTTGTTTGTGCTTTAACAGGACCTATGAAGAGACATGACACACATAACGCAGAGAGCAGAAGCAAGACATCATACAAAAAGAACAATAAAGAAAACTTGATTACTAGAGAAATCTTCAATTCTGAATCAAGAGTATAATTTAAAAAAAAAGTCTTTAAGAAGTTCTAGAGCTCTATTTAAGCATTTAATAATACTGATCACGTCTGTCATTCCTCTGCTCAGGACTACGGACTACATCAGTTCCCACATCTCTGCTTGGAATAATGGGCCCAAGCAAGCTGTCAAACTTCAACATTTTACCTAAGCATCATCTACATGGTATCCAGTTTGTTTTAGAAAAGAAAGATAAAACTGTTTCTATATTGATGTGTATCTGGAGCCTTGAAGTGGAACAGAGTTTGCTACTTGAGGTGTATGTTACTTATGAGCTATGAAAGCTTAGAAGAACAGAAAACATCAGAAGAATAACACAAAAGCACATCAGAAGAATATTTAAGGATATTTCTTCCATACTGTCATCAACAGTAACTTCAATCTCTGGGACACTTGAATTTTCTGAAGAACTTCGTGACCTTTTGGAACTTCTTGAACTACTTTCTGGAAGCCAAAAGAACACAAGGTGTAAAGCACAAATCCTGCACAGCTAACAAAAAAACAGTTGTATTCTGAGAATTCCAACAGACTGAACAAAGTACAGTCTCCACAGTAAAACCTGAACACAGTGATGCTCATAACCTTAAAAAGTGAGTTTAGTGCTCTTGAAAAGGCACACATAGATTTTTTACTAATTCATAACAGAAGATTTCATTTTTTCTAAGTGTGAAGGAGAGTTTTAGTACTTTTTATTATCTAAAATAATAAAAAATTACTAACATCTGAATTTTCTACAGACAAAAGATTTTTTTTATTCTTTTCTTATAAAACATCATTATTATTTACTGCAGTTCACAGCTCTCAGTTAAATACGGTTGAAGCCACTAAAAGTAAAATAAAAGTTGCCAAAATTGAGTCAATTCCATTTTCTGTACTGGAATAGTTAAGTAAGAAAGGCAGATACATTTATGGTTTGAGTGTCTTTCTCAAATAACAGCAGATTTAGAGGCTACTATGCTAGATCATCTTAAATAATGCCTTTGATTTACAACACCTGTATTTTTCAACCACAAAGATCTCTCGGTCTGCTAGGGAAGCAGGAAGGAAGTATTTACAAATTGATGGCAGCAAATAATACTTAATTGTTTACCTTTTGCCTTTAGTTTATTAGCCAGTCTTAGAGGCAAATGGGAAAAGACAAGCTCAGGCCTAGAAGTTGAACAGAACAAATCCAATCAATTGTGAGACCAGTAACACAGCGAAATGTTACAAATTTCTTGGAATTCAGTTGAGTTCTAATTTACATAACATCAGCCCTCTACAGTGAAATTCTATTAGAAGCATAGATGAGTCTCCATCTACTATAACCATACACATAAAACTATATTTTCTATTCTGCAATTTTCTTCTGGGTTTATTTCAAGCAAAAAAAATACAGAAAAAGGAAAAAAAAAGAAGGAAAAAAAACTTCCAGGTACAGAACCATTTCCCCCCTCAATTGTTGATGCATGAAACACACAATTTATACATCTACAAAAATTTAATGAGAAATGTATGTCCTTGCATGAGATAAAATGTATGTGCAAAATATTGTGTTTCATGGAAGCAGAATTTAGGTAGCATTTAAAGCCTAGAGTTGCTGGGAATGAAGTCAAGTAACTTCAAAATCAGACGTAAAAATAATTGAATCACAAACTTACTTCTTAATAGTGAATTTGATTTTGCCACTCCCGCGGACAATTCTTTCAAGGCGTGGAATTCCAAACCATGTGGGACTCCGGAAGGGGACTCCTTCTGGCAAACCTTCAACGACCAAGCACTCGGGGTTTGATTCAAATACAGAATAGGGAACTTTCACTGACTCTGAAATCCCAAGAGCTTCAGCTGAAAATAAAGATTAAATGAGAGATTACACACTTAAATGGGTGGAATTCTGTCTCAAGTGATTTTAAGAATCTTGTCTTACAGAAGCTCTGCTACTCAAAGCTAACAAACTCCCCTTCCAAAATAGAAATATTTAAATAGATTTAAACAGATTTCCTATTATTTTCTGTAGAGTAATTGCAAATGAAGACTTGTTACAGACAGTATCTAATACAGGCCTGCAGTGCCTAATGTTTTCTTTTGAGAACTTATTTTCATCCAAAAGCTTTTGTGCATCATCTCATGTCACACAAGTGGAAAAATTATGGCCTAGGATGCTGTTATAAAAACATTTATGTCAGTTATAGGAAAGAGTAAGTAAAACATAGGTAAGAGGAGTCAAGATTTCCATATCTGTCCTAGTATACTTCTGATGCTGAAGTAAATACAGTAACAGTTAAACAGAGGAGTTTTAAAATGCAGCAGCATCACAGAACAGTTCATTTAGCATTTAACTTACCAAACCTCACACTAAATATATCTTCTACTTGCTTTCTTAGCTTTGTAATCTTGGCATTCCAATCTTCTTTCACTGAAAACCAGAAATAGATGTGTCAGAGAATCATCCAGCTCTAGATACAGAGGTACATTTGAACATACTTCTTTCAACATAAGAACTTGGAAACTAACAACACAATCACATCAGAGAAGACAGGGACACACAGTGAGTAATAACATGCAATGATTCTTAATAGCAGCTTAAATGATACACGTGATTCCCTCTACATAATGAAAAATCTGTTTAAATGTAGTTACAAATTTCAAACACTGACCCAAGTAGAACAACTTGTTCTTCAGGGTCTTTAAATGCAGGAAGAAATTATTTTAGTGGTTCTTACAATACTGGAATTAATTAAACACAGTGTGTAATAACATTCTTTAGGGCAGAACATGAGGATTTAAAAAGTGCTTTGCTAAACATTTTGATTAGCATTAAAAATACATCTTCGGTCCTATTCTCTACTGTAAACAAAAGCCAATTATAGGAGTGTTAGCCAGTGCAGACAATTTGTGGCTTATATAGAGAAGAAAGCAAAGGATGTCCAATAAAAAGCACTTTTTTTTCCCTAACAAAAGGCATTGTAGGGGTTTTGTATGGCCTGGTTTTGGTAGCAGGTGGGCTACAGGGATGGCTCCCGTGAGAAGCTGCCAGAAGCTCATTCCATGTGCAGCAGAGCCAAGGCCTGGTGGCTCCAAAGACAGATGTGCTGCTGGCCAAGGCTGGGCCAATTAGAAATGGTGGTAATGCCTCTGTGACAACAGATTTAAGAAGAAAGATAAAAGAAGTGGTGGCACAGCTGTAATTGTGGGCAAGAAAAGCGGGGTGAGAACATGTGAGAGGGACAACTGTGCAGACACCAAGGTCAGTGAAGAACGAGGGGGAGGAGGTGCTCCAAGTACTGAAGCCAAGATTCCTCTGCAGCCTGTCCTGCAGACCATGGTGAAGTCGCTGTGCCCCTGCAGCTCATGGAGGACACGGGGTGCAGGGATCCACCTGCAACCATCGGAGGAGCCCATGCCAGAGCAGGTGGATGCCTGCAGGAGGCTGTGAGCCCGTGGGAGACCCATGGAGAGAGGGACCCCGGCTGGAGCAGCCTCTCCTTGGAGGACTGCACCCTGTGGAGAAGTGACCTGTGCTGCAGCAGTCTGGGGAGGACTGTGTGCCTGTGGGATGGACTCACGTTGCAGCAGTCTGGGGGAGGACTGGTGCTCGGGAGATGGAACCACGTCAGAGAAGTTCACAGAGAACTGTCTTCTGTGGGAAGGTACCCCACAGTGCAGCAGGGGAATGACTCCTCTCCCTGAGCAGCAGGAGAAGCTACAGGTGATGAACTGACTACGGCCCCCATTCCCTGCCTCTTGCACTGCTGGGGTAGGAGGCAGAGCTACAAGGATGGAGGGGTGGGGTGAAGGTGTTTCTAAGGGCTTATTTAACTTCTCATTATCCTGCTCTGATTTTGTTAGCAATAAATGCACCTTATAGCTCTAAGTTGAGCCTGTTTTGCCCATGGTGGTATTTGATGAGCAATCTCTCCCAGTCTTTATCTCAACCCATGAACCCTTCGTTATATTTTCTCTCCTCTGTTCAGCTGCAGAGGAAAGTGAGTGAGCAACTGGTGTGGGTGCCTGGCATCTGGCCAATGTCAACCCATGGCATCATACTTCATTACTTTTTATCACAACTGACAAATAACAATGAACTGCTACTGAGCCAAACCAATTCCGAGCTGTGAAAGACATGCAGGAAGGAAGCTATATAGAAATTATTTGTTTGCAAATCATATTTTTTATTCATAAATTACCTATTTTGCTTATTTCTAGTGTCTTATACTTCCATGGCAAGATGCATTAATAGTTTTTCCAGTCGGGTGTACTTATTTGATAGATTTCACAGGTATTTAACACCTGCACATTTGTTTATATTTATTCACATTTTAGTCCTAGTGGCAAAGGAATCAGACTGACTGATTTACTTTACAAAAATTGTTTGTTATTCACAAACTGTCTGATGATGGCATAGGATAACTATTTTCCAAAATAACAGTATTTTGCTTAAAAAAGTCTAATATTCTTTAGCAATATTAAGTTTGCATCTGCAGTAAGAAGATTCCTTTGTCTGGGAAAGTGGTTTGCACTGGGCTCTAAGCCCAGGAGAACATTTGCTGTGTTTATCTCTCTGACATCAGACCCTGAACCCCAGCAAGCATGGTAGGCACTGGTAATTCCAGAATCACCTATAAGTTAGTGAAAAATACAGTGAAATAACTGGTACAAAAAAGAAGTATTATTCTGTACATTCCAAGTCTGAGGTTTAAGAATCATCATCACTACTCGCCTGTTCTTTGATTTTATAAGCTGAGGTTTTTACTGCTGTCACTGGCACCTGCTGTTACTACTTTGAAAAAAACCCAAACTCCATGCTGCCTTTTCCTCTGCTCCACAAGAAAAATAGCCTTTTCTATTTACCTACCCTCTTACTGAGTTTTTTCCTAAAATCCCCAAAAAATGCACAATACATTGTGATGATGTAAGGTGACTACTGCTTGCATGATTATTAAATCATATTCCCTCTTTTTATTTTTTCCCGCAGCAAGCTGTGTGTGTGTAAAAACATAGGAAGCCCTGAATCTCAGCTTGTGTTACTGCTACAAGCAGATTCATACTCCTAAAAAACCCAATGAGATCTGAATTGCACATTCCTGTAGCAAGGAAGCACCAAGATACTTCAATTCAGGGCACTCAGAAATAAACCCCAAACTGATTCTTCTCCATGGTAAAGGCACTTCATGCTTTCAAGAAGTCCCTACAATTCCTTACCAACAGAGACCTGAAAGAGCCCAGGGTCAGCTGTGAAATGTCAAGGGACTCCAGAGCTTTGATTCAGGCCAGGACAGTAACTTCAGTTCTCTGGGGCTCTGAAGGTGACCCCGTCTAGTTATTCAAAGGCAGCTGGACTGCACCAAGATCTCCCAATCCAGGAAGCCATCCATGTTCACAGTGATCAGTTTTTTTCCTTCCAGCCCTCATGAAGACTATGCCAGCACACTTATCACACAAGGGTTACTTCTTCAAAAATACTACATTGATCTAGATGCGTTTCCCCATCAAACCCTTCCATTCCCACTTACAGCACCTGTCTTACCTGGGGTGTTCAACCTGGCCTGAGTAGCACCGGCTGAAGCGAGAGTTAGCAGCTCTGGCCTGCAACCAGGACACAAACAATCTGCTTATTCTTGACATAAATTAAATACAACTACCTATTATGACATGAATCGAAGAGTTTGAATTTTTCTATTATGTTTTTCACACTTGTCAACATGCTACAATATGCAAAAGATATTTTGAAATATTTATCTGGACTGCAAGTACCCACTTTATGATGCAGAATAGTTAATTTGTCTATTTAGTAACTAGAGACCAAATGCTTCACAAGTTAATGAAAACAAGTGCTTGACTACACATAGGGCATTTGTTTGGAGTCTTTGTTAACAAATTCTCCATGTTTAGACTTACCTTTTGATCACAAATTTTATTCTGTTGCCCACTTGAATTATTTGTTCAAGGCAAGGGATTCCATACCAGGAGGGACTCCTAAAGGGGATGTTATCTGGCAGCCCTTCGACATAGAGGTCAGTTGGATGAGCTTCGAATTTCTTGTATGGAACAGCTTTGGGCTCAGTGCTCCCCAAGGCCTTGGCTGTTGGAACAAAATACATCCACTAACTGGACAGACTGGCCAAGCAAACTGCATCTAAATCCAACAGAACCCAAGCCTCAGCACATCAAGAATGTAAAACATTTGCCATATTGTATGATGCTGGTGTTGGGCAGTCACAATACCAGACTGGAGATTACTGGACTGCTCACTGGGGTGTGATGAATTTGTTTTATCCAAAGTTGCTAATCTATTATAGAGCATCATGAAAAATTTTATTCTAGCTCTTATGAAGCTATTTTTTCATATTGGACAGAACATAAAAATTCACCCTGAAATGTTTTTGTACCAATTATGATGATATTGCAGTGGATATAAATATAAGTAAATGCTGTTTTATTCACCATCAAAGGAAAAAAATCCAAATAACAAGGAATTGAGAGCAATCAGAAGAGCTGTACATGTAAGACTTATAATTATTTTTAAACTATGAATTTACCTTGTATAAGCAGTAAACATTTTTTCACTCAACTGCCAGAATTTTAAATACTTGAAAAAAAAATCTGAACAAAGGTCTCATTCACATAGACATTCAAAGGAAGGAATGAAAGCAACCTTCAAGAAATACAAAGCCATAAAGAAAAGAAAATAATAATACTGTACTCACCAAACTTTTTACAGAAAAGTTGATCTACCATCTTTCTCAGTTTGGTGATTTTGGCATGCCACTCCTCTTTCGCTGTATTTGAGACTGACACAGAACAAAACCAACATTCCCTAATTATTTTGATTATATTTTCAGTTGTTCAGTTTATAGGATGCATAATCATCCTGCATTTTGAAGTAACACAAATGCTGTGTGTTAAGAAGCATGGATTCAACTTGGAACGAGAAAAAAATTATCATAAAAGAATGACAGAATATCAAAACAGAACAAAACTTCACTGAAGCAGTGATATCACTCTTGCTAGAAAATACACACAGTGTATTGGCCTGAAGAACTGCAATACTTTCATCATCTACCTCTAAACTGCAGATCCCACTTGGAGATGGGAATAGGTTTTCAACAGTTTCATTTCCTGAAGCATTATCTTGGTATTCAGTGCAGAGTTAGCCATGTGTACGGGATGAAAACTTGCTTTCAAGGGATCAAAGCAAATATAATACAAATCACTTTTTGCTCCTGAGTATGTCTTTGTGACCAACAAATAAAGCTTCCCAGTCTCAAAGAAGACATTGGCCAGCTGCCACGCCATGGGTTTAGTCGGAATGACCTGTCTTCCAAAACTGCACCAGACTGGGCTATTGGCATAAGCACCAGCTCATGCTTCTCCAGCCACTCCTGAGATCCAACTGGTCTGTCTTGCAGCCAGGATCAGTCTTCTCAGAGTTTCAGGACTGAGGTCATTCCACAAAACCTTCCTGACCAGCCTCCTTTCCACAGGAATGCAAATGAAAATCATCTTTTCCTCTGCCAGTCAAAATACAATGTACTTGCTCTGCCTTCATAATCAGTACAACCATATTAAAAATTACTAAAACAACAGAAAAAAGGGCTAATTAAAAAACCCACATAAGAGCCCAGTTAAGTTGGTAAGGCTCAGTTACTAGCCTACCAACTATTTTTGTAGTCAAATTTTGTGCTTGAAGGAACAGTCGGTTATTAGGACTCAATACACTAAGTTAACTTATACTTCAGGAGAAGTTTAATTCCTGCACACACGTTAAACAGACATCCTTATGGTACAACTACTTTGCTTAATTTAGATCCTTAATGTTCATTTTAATACAGTCTTTGATATACTTTTTACAACAGAAGACTATGAGTATATAATACACATAATGGTGCTGCACTAGTGCAAATACTACTGTCTATATGCTTGTGTTGTCTGAACTAAGGACTTTTCTGGTATTACTAAAATTTCACAGTTCAACCAGGGTGAGGTTACCAATTAGCATTTTGGAGTTGGGAGCAATTTGTTTGTAACTGTTGTTTAAGGCATACGAGCTTTTAACACTTGGTTTAATTGGACAATTAGAAAAAATGCCCTGAAGCCCAAGAGACAATAAAATTCAAGTGAAGAGAAAAACAGGTCTGGGAAAGGAATTTACCAACTAATGCCCATGCAAAAGTACAATTCTTTCAAAACTTGATTTTTTTTCCACACTAAACTTCTTTCCACCAATTTGAAGGGAAATGAGTTCATGGGTGCAATTCCTGTAGTTTTATTTTTACATGAGCTTTTTTTCTACCTTGGGATGGGTGCTCAGTGGAGACAAGACATGTAAGAGCATGCATCTGCTCTAAAGTATTCCTGATGGGAAAAGTGGTTGGAATATATTATCTCTGCACCACTATGTGCAAATGTAGCCCCATTATCCCAAGGAAATCAGATCCTATAGTAATAAATGTCACTACGTTCACCGCTAGATTTCAGTTAATCTAATTTTGGAAAATCCCACATATAAGCAATTATTCCATGGTACAGACAGTTTCCCTATCCAGTGAACTCCATCAGCTGTGGAACCTGCTGCCTTTCCTCTATATCTCAACAGACTAACACCTAGTTAGCTCATTGTTTTTCTTGCTGCCAAGCTGAATCAAATCCATTGACAAGGTTAGTAACACTAGCTTGGATACCCAACGGAAAACTCTATAGCTATAAAGAAAATTTAAAATCAGAGGAATTGCTTGCAATGTATTATTAGCAAATGTATTAAAAGCAAATTGTAGTCACCACTAAGACTGACAAACAGGAATATCATACTGCACTTGTACAACTCACATTTGAAAACCTACCTCCTGAAACTGTCTTGTCCACTGGAACATCTTTCAAAGTCAGAAGTTCATGCCTGAAATATTTAAGATACATGTTTCAACACTGACAGACACTTTGAGAAACTAGCCTCAAGTTACTACTTCCTGAAGGATCAAAACCAAAAAACCTCCCAGGGGACATAATGATCCCCAACACTAAATTCCAATTAACACCAAAGTATCTTAAGAGCTGGCTGGAACCCTATTGACAAAACATTTTTCATGCCCAATACCCGTATCTGCCAGAGCTGCAACATTTCATGGTAACATACACCTTCCATTAAACTTACCTCTGAGTTCTAAGATACACTTAATCAGATAGAAAGATCCAAATAAAAAATTTAACCTCTAAAAAAGTAAACTTCAAAGAAGACACTTCTGTTTCCAAAATATATCTAATTTTATCCACAGTTGAACAAACAAAAAATTAAACATTCTGATGTTTCTCACAGGGCCAAACTAGTTTTTTAGCTGCTCTGGTTACACATTGCAAAACAGTGAACACCATAAATTAATTTCTGTTAACAACTAAGGCATATTTGACAAAAGCAGGTGCCAGCACTGCATAAATAATTAAATCTATATATGATGTCTGATTTTAAGTGAGACAAAAGGTAGATCTACACTTCTTCCTCTTTTCTAGTTATGTGCAAGCATTAGTATAATAGAAACTGACCCTGTTCCTCTCAAACGTAAGTAACTAGCACCTGTGGTAAAGGCAGCATGCACAGGGGCAGGGGCTATCACCACCCCCAATTCTGAGCCTGACCACTGCAATCAGCAGATTGCCATTCACTTTCAAAACTCTTGGATTAGGCCCTACACCACTGAACACAGGAAAACATCAGCTGTTACTCACTGAAGCTTCCTTTAAACTTCAATCAGTCTCCATCTGAGGTCGCCTTCATGTACACTACTTCATCTACCTCCAGACACACCAAGAACACATATCCAACTAAACCACAGGAACCAGTAGCTATGTGTTGGCCTCAAGCCTGGCCTGGGAAATGCTTTATACAAATACAGCCATAGACACCTTGCTACAACATTCCAGCATTAAAAAAAAAAAAAAAGCGTAAGCTGAAATTAGGCCAGGATCCTCAGACAGGATCAAATATCCCAACATGTACTGCATCTGCAGAGATTTGAACAGTACAAAGAGATCTGCCCCTGACAAGAAGTCCATAATAATGAAGATGTGTCCAGAGATCTCTCCACCACCACTGTAAGTGTTCCACTGGTCTGATAAGCTGAATTTATCAAACTGAATATCAACTAAAAACTGCTCCTCAGTACTGCAAATGAATATGCCAGTGGAAATCAGTTTGGAATTCCTTGAAGAAAAATGATGTGAAGTGGAACCAGCAGAAAGCAAGAAGTAATGTAGAGACAAAAATGAAGAACTCCTTACTTTTTAATCACAAACCGGATGCGGTCCTTTGCTAGAAGTATCCTCTCCAGCCGGGGAATGCCGTACGTGGATGGACGCCTGAAGGGAATCCCTTCTGGCAGGCCTTCCACGTATAAGTCTTCCATATGTGACTGGAAGAGTGAGTATGGGATAGACACTGGACCTTCTGTTTTTATAGCTTCAGCTTTAAGGAAAAAGGAGAATAAAAACATTAGACTAACTTGTGGCTCTACTCAGTTACCTGTTTGATACCACTCTGATAAACATTATAATTAGCATACAGGCAATAACCCCTCAGCACATTTAAACATGTAAGCATTCATGTTGTGACGGATGGTTTTTGTTTAATAGCAAAATCACTCTGATTCACAGTAAACAAGCTGCAGCCCTGCATACACATGCAGATCATCCTCTTTTCTCTTTATGTAAACATTTAATAACAGTGACTGCACCTGTTAAGAGTGAAGATTCTCACTATTTTGGTTTTGCTTAATAAAGCATTTTTGAAAGATGAAGTTATCTAGACTTAATTATAAACGAAGCATGTTTCAGTTCACTAGCTCTGTTATTATTTGTTAGTACTATTGGCTACAAGTCATTAATGCTTTGGAGTGGGGATACACATCCCCCTTCTTTTCAATGAATTGCCAAAGTTTCCATGTATTTTAGAAATCCAAAGAACTGCTAATGAAATAAAGAATACACTTCTAAGACTGCTGAAAAAAGCATGGCCCTACTAATGAAATCTTTGAAACAAATGAAAAGCAAGTAACTGACTCAGCCACAGCTGGAAAACAACCTCATTTCCTGAAGTTATGAGGCTCATACTATTATCAATACACCTATCAGGCTGGTAAATACTGAAGAATGACATGAGAGTTTGCAAATACCAGAAGGACTAATTTCTTTATACTCACAAGGTACATTAATTTTGTATGCCATGCAACAAGAATTCTCTATTATCGTGTGACTAGTCCGCAAATAGTTTGCTACATTCTGCAGTTTTGATATGGAAATTAGATGCAAAAAATTATCTGAGGTGAGAAAAATCAAACGAAGGCCAAATTAGAGTATAGTGATGTTGTGGCAGCGCTTCTGAAAGTAAAACTACTCAGGGCACCTTTTCAAGCAACTTAACCTAATATTCAATTGGTCTATGGTTCAGACATTGTCTATGCAAAATGATCTCATTAACTTGCAAATTCTTAAATGAAATAAAACAATTTAGGTGTTAAAGGTATTTGGGTAACACACTCTTTCAACCACCTGAAACCAGAATATTTCTAGGGATGTTTATCACAAAAAGGGGAAGCTTTGAAAACACTGTATTTTAGTCTTTTATTTTGACCAGAATCAAATATCAAAATCTTAGAAAACTGCAAGAAGAATGGTGTTTCAACTAGACTTGGTTTCAACAGGCAAATATAAGATGGCCAAAACTGGAGACAGAGAACAGATTCGTAGAGATGGACATGAACCTGAAGATGACTCTTAGCAAATACACTAATGAAACCCTATTCAAACCTGTGCCAAAGGAGCCCCAGAGCAACCACCAACAGTTCTGTTGTGTATCACACCAGTCCTTCATCAACGTAGGCTTTTATTGTAGTCATGTACCTCTTTCAAGAAATTAACAAAAATTTTTCTCAGCCTTGGAGGTGGTTGTGGCACATGGTGAAAAGTTCAACAAATCCACCAGACAAGCGTCAGGGCAACAGATCATGAACATCACTAAAATCTGCATCCTTACCTAGCATAAGGTAAGAACAGCTTCAGAGTAACAAAAATCCTGTCTAAATAAGCACCTAACAACAAGTTTTCACATGTGAGAGTCTTTATTTCTCTTAAATCAGCAAATGTTTTAGCCAATACTGTTTAGAGAGCCTAAGAACACCATCAACATCACAACCTACAGTGAGGCTTCTTAAATTTGGAATCTTACATGTTTTTGCATAGAAATCCTACTGAATATAGGCTTTGTTTTTATAAATTAGTCTGTATATGTGAGTCACTAAAAGGTAATCCCATTTAGTTTTCATCTAAAACACAAAGCTATATTTTCAGACACGTCTGTTGTAACAGACTACAGTAACTAAACCAGCACATAATGCTAGAACACTTTGGAGCTACAGAAGCCAACAAATTTGAAGATCTGGGCATTCTGGACATCCATAACTCATTTCCATAAATGTGAGACTGCATGTCCATACGGATAGAAAGAGATAGTCTGATAAGGAATTGTTTTGTGAATCAATGAAATGTCATCTACAGGGAAAAGGAGATCATTTTTAATATGATATGGCTGCTATGGAAAGTAAGAAACAGCTCAGCATTCCAAAGACTCAACAGGAGATTTTCAGGCTGTTGTTGTGGGTAACCCAAAATGTTATTGCATCCATATTTATCTGTGACCAAAAATGGTTACTGTGTCTTTAGGACCCTGCAGCCAGAAAACAGAACGGGAGGGCAGGGTGCCACAGACACTTTGAAAGTCAGCTCTCCCACACAGCTCGGGCTCTTTTCATCACGTGGCTTTTGCCTCTCCAGCCTCTTGGTCTTTGCTTCAAGCAGAGAAGCTCTCTCTTGCCATTTGGCTTTTGGCCTCTTGACTTCGTTTTCTTGCCGCTGGCAACAGCAGCAACTCAGGAACTGCACTGCACAATCAAAAACTGTCTCAGAGTGAATTTTTCAGCTCCTGTAAGCAGCATGGGTGTGGGAACTGGCAGCTGGCCTGAAGGCCTCACAGGCACTGACCCTGACAGTTTGTACTCATGAGAACTGCAGCATCAACAGCAGCAAGAAGCAAAACAATAGAAAGGAATGCATGCGAGCTATAAGCAACCAACAGTATTGTACTGTAGTGAGTTAATAGCCAATGAACATGGAATACAAATGATAAGAAAGGAAAGGGTATAAAAGAAGCTGTGTGGTAATAAAGTAAACCTGTTTTACCCTTTGTTCAGGGCAGTGCGTGTTTGTGTCGTGTCCACCTCAACACCAAAACATGGGGTCAGAGCCGGCGGGACCAGGAGGCTGCTGTTCCCGGTGCTTGGGAGGACCATTGCTGCTCCTCCCAAGGTGCCAGCAGCTCAGAAACAGCAGCACCAACAACAGCGCAGAAGGAGGCAGCACAACAGTGATGCCAACACAACGACATTGCGGGGCTGGAGTTCCCCAGTCAACCCCAGGATTCCCATCTGCCGCTAGAACCGCTTCCTAAGCTCCTGCCTTCCCAGGAAGGTTTGCTGCCATTTGTGTTTCAAGCTACGAGGCTGGTTATGGTGGCTGCCACCTTGGAGGGGGGGGCATACCCCACCATTCTGGATTTCCCATTGTTGGGGAAACAGTCTTCCAGAGATTTAGCAATTTTGTATCTAATGATTATTTACTCTTACTTTTTGCCTGTTGTTGTTTTGCTTGTTATTAGACTGTTATTTTTTCATTTACATCTACTAGTATTCGTTCCTTCTTGCTGGGAAGGGATTGGCTAATGCCATAAGGGAGGCAACTCATTCCATAGTGTTGTGAGAAACAAGTTAACAAAAGCTGGCTTTCACCAAGTGTTATATGAGTTGATGTTGAATATTGTAATGTTATTAATATTGGAATAATAATGTATGTTGGGGAATCGTTAATGTTGTTAATACTAAGATGTTATAAGGGGAGGTTGTTGCTGTTGTTGTGATAACGTGGCTGTGAGGTTGGTTTTACCAAGATGGTTTCATGTGTTGCAATGTGGGTTTATGAGTTTGCATTTGGATGGGCTGTTGCTGGCCAGATTTTTGACCCTTGATCACACCGTGATGAGACTAAGCCAGCGCCAAAAAAGAGTGACAAGGGGTGGGACTATGTAAAACCAAAATGAATATACGTGAGGCTGATGCAACACCAGAGGTATAATAGGTGGAGCTGCCATTTTGTGCACGGGCCTCTAGGGGTTGCCACGCTCCCAGTGCTGTTCCTTTTTGCTTTGCAGATTTTTATTTGTTCTCAATAGAACTTTTTATAACTCATTCCCACTTGGGGTCTGGGTCATTTGTAACAGTGTCTACCTCTTAAAATGTCTTAAAACAACTTTTCTTAAACCAACTTTGCTATGTGCAAACACCAAAATCAAAATTAAAGCAATTCACTAAGAATGATGCTCCTATCTAGAGCAATTAAAATACGGTGAATCAGATTCTGAACTGTATTACCTTGGCACAAGTTGCTTTCAGCGGGCTGTTTAAATGCCAGATGACAGTCACACCCCATACATGTAGTAACACCAAATCACAAGGTCTATTCTGAAAGCATTTCCACTTTCTGTGGCAGAGGAACACCAACATTTATTTTTAAAATCTTTGCTGATGGTATTTTAGTTTGTGATATGTGGACACAAAATATATCTAAGTGCAGCATTTGGCGACAAATTCCAAAGTCTAACACATCTGCTGCTTTTTCTTTCCAAGAGCCATTAACATATATAATTTCTGCTTTACCATAAAACAATCATAATCAAAATTGAACAATCAATGAGAGGCAGCCTCTCTCTAGTGCCATTCTAGAGATTCTTTCACTTAAGGACTCAGCATAATTACAGAAAAAAGGACAGCTTTCTCAAATGTGCTCAAGATATGTGAGCATGCAGGTGCTCCAGGAGACTGAGCACAACTGAAAAATCGTAACATCAAGTTTCGCACTTTGGTGCCAAACACAGACATCCCATTTTGAAATTACTCTGATCATCAAAAAAGCTACTTTCTCCTATTTTATGTCTTCTAACAGTAGCTCTTTGGTGTTGTCAGTTCTGGTGTGTTTCTGAGCCAACAACAAGATGCATGCTAAAGAGCTGCCTGTCACTTACAGTGACAAAGGACTACAGGCAATGGCTTGGAAAGGTGTGTAACACATACCATATTTTTTTTCAAACAGCTCTTCAACTTCCTTTCTCAAGTCTGTAATTTTCGTATTCCATTTGTCTGCAAAGAAAAGAGGAGGACATGTCAGACTACAAACAAAACTGAGAATCTCTTGTAAAATGTGTGTTAGCACTAAATGAAATATGCAGTGTGTACTTTTACTGCTCACTTGCAAACTGGTGCCTGCTGAGTACAGTACAGACTATACCTTAAAATGCATGGATACATTCCGAAAGAAATAAAAGTACAGAATAAAATGTTTAAGATTACTTCCCAAACTTGGATATTAAATGAAGTTTAAAAAAACACAACACAAACCAGGATGGTTTAAAGTAACTTCCAAAAAGGGTCTCTCTCTTTGATGGCTCAGTCAGCAGCTCTTGCTGCCACCAGGGATAAAGGCAGTTTGTAGCCACTGTTGATAGTTATCCAAATTTGGGTGCTGAAAAGTTTAATTACTGAAGCTTGATAAAGTTTACAGAAAGTACATGGAGTTGTTTTGGTACAAATCTGTACAACTACTTGGATCAGGAGGCATCTGCCATCCTCTACCTTAATCCAGTATTTCTCCAAGTCCTGGTGTTGCAAAATATCCCCATAAATCTATTTCTGAAAGAAGATACAGCTGCAAGACAGAAGTTATGCAAATCCAAACCTGTGTTCCACGGAGAGTTGCATTAAATGGCAGAATTTTAACATCTCATTTTCTGCCTGTAACAGACCACACTTTTTCACTCTTTTTTATACCATCTCCATGCTTTTAGGAAAATCCCACATCTCTTTTGTAGATGGTACCAGATGTCATCTGGCCTTTTAAGAGAGTTAAGCAAGTGTACTTACAACTTATTTCTAACTCCAAAGACTTGGATCTAGTAACTACAAAGGTCATAAAATGAGGCCATTCAAGCTATTACACTTCCAGTTGTCAAAAATTTCTTGTATCAGACAAGACAGAGGATTGAATTTTCAGTCCACATCAAAAGGGGCTTAAATATTCATTCTCAGACCAATGTACACAACTTTGGGGTCCATATTTAACATTATTTTTTTTAATGTAATTTCAGGGATATCAACAGGATAGAATGCTTCAGATGTAGGCAAGAATCAGGGAAAAGGGTTTTGCCATGCTGCCTTGCATCCACACATAAATGCTTCATTCTAGTTACCTGGCAGATAATCTACATTAATTAACCTGTTTATATTTTGAAACTACATCTTTGTAAGTAATTATATACAATTACTTCTGTCACCCTTTTACTGCTACCCTGCACTGCAGAGCTTCTAATGTGATAAACACATCTTGAGCTCAATGTTTTCTAGTCCTGTGTAATTTTCACCATACAATACTTCCCCCTTTAACTGCAGATACAGACCCAGATGAATCTCTCTCTGACTTCAGCACAACCACCAACTGTAGTTTCTCTTGACCAATGGATTAACAGCAGTTTTGCCAGAAGAGTCAGGAAAATATGAGCCAGAATTGGCTGATCTAAAGGACAAACCCTGCTTTACTCCACAGAGCTGGTGAATACACATGGACAGTGCTGGGACAGGAGTTTCTAAAGGCACCTGTGCGACTCCAGACTGGAACCCAGAGGAAAATGTCAAGAGTTGAGATCCCTTCACTTCATCAAGCTCTGAGGCAGACTCAATAAACAATCTCCTCTAAAACTCAAGCTAGTTTTCATCAGAGGCAGAACAGGCAGAAAGAATGTCATACCATACTACAAAGAAACCATATAAAAGCATATAAATATTACTGTTCTGAATATTGGTGGTTGCTGCAATTTTAGGAGAAGCTGCTCCCACTCAGCCTGCTCTACCTCTCCTCCTTAACCAGCTCCTGAGAATGTTCCTACAAAAGCCATTAAGCATCAAGGCTTCATTTTTCTCAGTTTCCAAATCCCACAACCACTGGCCAAATCTACTACGTGAATCTTCTCAATCTACTACATTCTAGTCCCTCTTCCTCCAGTGGAAATACTACAGGGATTACAAATCAAATACGCCACATTACAGGCATTTTTATTTGAAATAGTGGATATACAGAGAATAGGCAATTGGAAAAAAAACCCATAAACTGGCTCACATTTTGATCTGCACACTGGGTTTTTTTAGCTATTTTTTTATTTTAGTAATAAGTTGGACTACAGGGATATTTCAAAATTTAGAGGGTTTATCAGGTAACCATTGTGATTTTTTAATCTGATTGTCAGCATTATTAACCCTTGGACCCTGACCAAATACTGCAAAAACATTCTCTTGTCTCACCCTCTGTGCTCATGTAGTAACGTTGAAGACCTACCACAAAGCTAAGCTGACACTCTGAAAAGCAGTTTAGTTTAACTGTAGGCACCAAGACAGATGGTGTCTTCCTTCTATTCCTATATAAACACCTTATGATATATAGGAAACATCATCCCAATTAAATAACAATCCTGAAAACTTTCCCCATCTGTCCATAGTCTCCTCAATCTTATGCCTTTCTCTGCTCCTTGGGATATGTTTCAGAAAACACCCAGCAGGGGCAACCTGCATAGTGTACACACATTGATGCTCAGGTACTAGGCACACTCCTATTCCCATCACCGTGCCACAGAGAACTCTTTGAGGAAAAAAAATGGAAAACACACAACTCAGCATGGAAAACACAGAGCAACTCCAAGCATGCTGCAGGCTGACAAAAACCTGTGCTCAACAGTGTGTTAAAATGGGGAAAAACCATACATAGTTCCCATCACTGTCACAGTGAGACAACAAGGGGACTTTTTTCCCATTAAATTGTTTAACACAACTGCAAGAGACACCTTGAAGCTTCTGAACTTTCTACAAAATCTATTAAGAAAGCAAAATAACATGAGAAAATATTTTTACTGACCATGTATTTCCTTTCAGCAATGATATTTTAAACTTCAAATAGCTGGTTCAGAATTTTTTTGAACTCTAACATCACTTCCTGAAGATTATCAATTTTTATCAAACATTTTACAGACACTGGTTAAAATTATTTTGCTTTCCACTTTGTTTTCCTGTTTCCACAAAACTAAGAGCACAGCCACTCAGGCCATTCCCAGGCCACTTCAGGTACAGGTTCAATCAAGACATACAGGAAGGACCTCCCAACTCAAAACATCTTGATCTCATCAGGGTTATGTAAAATACTGGAAGTCCTTATCGGATGAGACAGATTCTCTCTCAAGAGTCTATTCTGTTTTCTGAGTGCATGTACCTTTGTTGTTCTAGAGCTACTCATGACAGGTTATCCACCTCCTTTCTCCTATCCTGTTATTTAATATTGGAGTTCAATACTAAAGGTGCAAAGTCTTTTGAAATGCCCAGACAGCAGCACTGCAACTACCAACATCTGCTCTTTTTTCATTAGAGCAAATGAAGGGTCTTTCTACAAAACTTTGCACATTCATTCTGTGTTTTAACAAGATCTTGCTATACATAGAGACATGCCCCTTTCTGTACGTGAACTTCAAAGTGAACGTAAGGGGCAATATCCTCAAATCCTCAATACAATTTAGGAAGCTCAGGAGTAAAGATATCTGAATACCTGTGAGATGCAAATCACTGTAATCTAAATGCACAGTGGCTAGCTCAAAATAAAATTTTCTTGAAAACAGCTCAAAGAGAAGATCAACTAAGTCACCTCAGAGTAACACGAGCAGGTAAGCTCTGAGATAGTCTCAAACTGCTGATTATATCTTGCAAGCTCAACTAAAACTTTTGTCATCCTAATATTTTATTCCCTTTCCTCTCCATCTGCAAAATGAAACTCATTGTTTATTCCCTTCCAAAACTGCTGGCCTTCTGTCCTAGGTTGCAATACAAGATATATTCTATTACCATCTCCACAAGCTGTTAAAACAGGGGGGGCACTGTTCGTTATCTCCTGTCATGACTCACCCCTGATAATTCCCTCCAGGTGTTATCTCTGTTAATGGGCCATCAAGAAACCACTGCATGACTCATGGAATTACCTCACTGGAATCACCTCATCCCATTGTGAGATGCTCCGCCCAGGGGGGAGGAGCCAAGCATTCCCAACTGGATATAACCTGGGCTTTGGAACTGCACAAGTCAGCCCTGCCTACTGGATTCCCAGAGGATCTACAGGATCATTGACCCTTCAGGTGGAAACCAGACCCTTCTACAGGATCACCACTTCAACAGAACCACTTCACTTGAACTGCTACCACCACCCTGACTAACATAGTGTCAGGTTATATCCTGAGTCTGTCAGTTTTTTTCCTTGTATTATTGCATTTATTTTAATTTTCCTATTAAATTTTAACTCTGACTTGCAATCTCCCACTAGTTTGTTTTCAAACTAGTACACCTTCAAAGCTCAGGTGATGTTTTCAACTGAGGGAATGTATATAGCAAAAGCTTCTGCAGCATCAACTCCTCAATATTCTCCTCATGCTCTCTTTATGTTCTCCTGACCAAACCAAAATGAATAATACACGATGCATGGTCTGGTGTTAATGATCTTTTAAGAACAAATCTCTCAAAATTTCAGCTATTTTTGCTAAAATTGAAATCTCTCATGCAAAAAACATGTCAGAAGGGGTTCCAAAAGAATTTTTCAATTAACTTCAAATTCCAGAATTGCTAATAAAAATCTCAAATACTTTGCCAAGAGACATAATCCAGACAGTAGAGAACCTTATTAAAGCAGAGAGATTAATGGGCTATGTACACACAAACCAAACAAAATCATAGAATAAAGAAGTGGTGGAAGACCGCAAAAAATCCCATGCAAAGCATCTTTAACCAGAGGAACTGAAGTGAATGGATGCATTTCTGTGCAGAACCCAACAGACGGGATCGTGAAAGAACACTACCAAAAATCCCAACTTTCTGTGTGTCCATTTATGTGGTCACATCAAATAACAAAAACAACAGAGGTAGCCTATGATGATGACTGTACTGCTGCAATACCTCTACACAGAGCCCTACGGTTCTTCAGTGAAGGCTTGCACTGGCATGTCTTGCTTCTGCAGCACAAAATTACACAAAACCTGTTCAATAAAACAAAGCAGGGAGACAAAATCACCTTTAATCTTCATCTTACCAAAATTGAACGCTTTTCCTTTTGTTCTTACAATATTGGTAGCTTCACTATTTGACTTGGTGTTCTTGGTCCTCTTCAGTCTCTTCTCATGGGGCATGTAGTCATCATCGTCATCTTAAAGAAACAAAAAAATCACTGGTTTTATCTCCAGGGAACTCGCAGTACTGGAACTACTTTGAATTTCAAAGCACTAACAGAATCAGGGAACTGGGCTTATCAGAGCACCAAATTACTTCTCTCAGTAACTTTAGAAAGCTCCTGTTCCTACCTGTGAAGGAACAACTTGTGCTAAAGGGTCTGTGCAAAGCACAAGACAGCAAAAGAAGATACAGAACAAAGCTGCTTCTAAACTTCCTAAGGAAGACAACATTGTGTTCTCAAACATGACTGGACATTGCGTGATCATAAAACGACCATGCAACAGCAAAAGGAATCACAACATAAATTCGGCAGATATGGACTACATTTTTTATCTAACTGGAAGTAGTGTCATTCCACTAGTAGATCTTTTGAACCAGTGCAGAACTAATGGCCACCAATGAAATTCATTGAACAGGTCAACTCTACCTTCAACACACACAAGCGGACAGACAGGAAAACAGCAAACCTAGCAATTTGTCAGAGAGCTGCTACTTAGCCAGTCACTTCCCAATCCAACCCTATCTTCCTTATGGTAATGTGTTTTGTAGACTGCCCATTTGCCAATATCTGCAACCTCAGAGAAAACAAATGGTTCAAGCAGACAAAGAAAACTCATGTCACATACAGAAAAACATGGACCTGACGGCGGCACTCTCACTACCGGTGCCAGGGATGTTGGCAAGCATCCCGCAGCATCAGCCCTCTATTTTCTTACAGTACAACCTTGTCTATCACGCAGATAACGTGTGCTGCTCTCTGCACTACCACCAGCAACACAGCCTTTCTGTTCCACTAACATTCTTCCCAGAAGCTACTGTTAACTACAAATTTTACATATAACTACAGTGTGTTTATAAAACTGTGCGTTCTCCAGAATGAACGAACGTCTTGTCTGCTCAATGAGCATTTTCATTACCAACGCTTGAAAAACACACGGAAGATACAAATTGCTGTCAGGCATCATTTCAAAACCAGCCCAGCAAGCCCAATACGCTTCAGTATACTGTGCTTTTATAATACTTCTCCACCAGGTACGTCTACCACGAGGAGCACAATGCAAACTACAGTCAACACTGGTACACAATCCTCTTCATTCAGTGCCAAGTAAGGAAGGCTTTCGGAAATATCTTTTGGATATAAAAATGCCCAACCACCTGAAATCAGTGACCCGGGGAACTGACCTTCACTAGTGACTTCAGCCTCAGAATCCTCACTTGTATCTGATGAGCCATGCTGGGAGGAATCTGAAAGGGAAAACCAGGACTGATGAATGATGGACACAGACAAGATTTTCAACCAAACACTCCATAAGTTTGCACTTAAACCAACACTGTCAAAGAAGCCCCTTGCCCTCACAGCATGCAACAAAAACAGAAGCAAAGACATACGCCTTTGAGCAACTACACAAAGGCAAGGAAGCGAGGATT
>VZTJ01003356.1:0-13574 GCA_013397795.1 Orthonyx spaldingii
GAAAAAATAAAAACAGTAAGAAATAACGAAAATAATAAGAAATAATACAAATAATCATAAAAAATAAAAATAGCAAAAATAGTAACAGATAAGAAAAATAAGAAAAACAATAAGGAAAATGAAAACAATACAGATAATAATTTTTAAAATAATAAAAATAGTAAAAAATTAATAAAAATCGATTTTTCAACAGTTGAAAAGGCCCCTGAACTGGTACAAGGCTAAACTCTTTTAATCCAGATTTCCAAGCAAATCCCAAATTTCCAGTGTTCAGGGAAGCTCTAACTCATGGAAACATGGAGAATCCCACTGCTTTTCCTGCACATTCCATTTAAGCTTAAAAAAAAATATTTATATAAATTATCCTTGGAAAGGAAAGGTTTTCCAGGTTATTTTATCCAAGACTTTTTATACTTTTAAATAATTTAAATTAACTTTGGGAGCTTTGTGGGATTATTTTTGGGATTTTTCCATTTGCTTTAGGAATTTTTTCATTTTCAACTGTAATCAAAGGTATCAGGATGAAGCTTTCCCCATCCAACTCCAAATTTTCCTGAGGAAACCACAGGATTTCATGGAATTTCCAAGTCCCGTAAGCAGGAACAGGGAGAGCTTGGAGCACGTGGGGTTTTTAAGGGATTTGCTTGGGAATTTGGGCATTTTCCCCAAGGAATTGCCATCCTTACATCCTCCCAGACAGCGTCCAGCTCGATGGGGGGGGTGGCCTGTTTCAGCATGCTCTTGAAGGCTGATTCCTTCCTCTTCATCTTCCGGGCCTCCTCCTTCTCCCGCTCCCGCTCGCGCGCCTCCGCCTTCTCCAGCAGCTGCGGGAAGGGAAAGGAAGCGGGGAGTGCAGAGTGCAAGGAAATCACTCTTTTATTGGGACTTTCAGACAGCTCACCCTCAGAGCTGTGTCTCAGTCACGGGGAAATGACCAGGAAATTCAGCACAAGAAAATCAATCATCACATCAAAATTCTTGTATTCGATTAATATTATTTTATCAAAAATTCATCAGTTGTTTCTTTTCCGAGCATGGAATTGCTGTTCCTGAGAATCCAATTATGCAAAATTACAGAAACACACAAATCAGGAGAATTCTTCTGTACAAACAGAAGAACATCACTTAATTCCCATCCCAGAACTCCTCAAGTTTGGGAATTTTGATGGCTTGGATTAAGGTTTATTTTTATCTTGGCAACTGGAATCAGTTAAGTAATTTTCAAGAACAGAATATTCCTCTAATATTATAGAATTAGTTAGAAGATAAACCCTAACTCCTGTTTGGAGAAAGGATTTCCCACCCTAAATATCCAGCTAGCCCAATTAATTAATGGATTTATTAATTAATACTTACACTGTTGAAAGCCAGCTTGATGTTCCCTGCATCCAAAGTGGTGGCTCTTTTAGTGGAGCTGATGACTGTGACAAAATCCTCAAAGGAAGTGTTCACTTCCACCACAAATCCTTTATCCTGGAAAAAAATGGCTCCTTTGGCATGAGGGAAGTCAGGAATTCCCTCAATTACCACCAGGAAATCCCAGCTCCCTCGGATGTGGAATTAAAGGAGGATTAATCCTCACCTTTAAGATGTCTTTAATTATCTTCTTCTCATCATGGTAACGAGCTTTTAAATCCTCCACATAAAACTTGAACAGGTCAAGTGCAGTTGATCCTGAGGGAGGGTTTAGTTAAGCCATGAGTCAGGTTTAACCAAAGAACTGCATTTTTAGATATTAAAAAACAGGAATAACTGCTCTGTCCTGCCCCAAATCCAAAGTTTTCCCTTCCTTACCAGGCTGGCCAAGCATGCTGGTGAACCTGATGTCAGAGCTGATGGCTGGATACAATTCCATCCAGGAGGACATGGAATGTAACTGGCCGTGCTCGTGCAGCTCGTCCAAGAACAGCTGGAAAACACAAGGAAAATGGGAATTCGGAGTCACTCCTCACGTTTCTCCTCAGTACCAGCTGGGATGGATTGTCTTGACAACTGGAATTCCATTCTTGCTCCAACAGGACTGAAAAATCCCTTTTTATGTTGTTCTTTCTGCTTTTCTCCACCAACATTCCAGCTGCATTTCCTTCCCATCCAGACCTATTCCCTCTGACTTTTCCAGCTTTCTGCCATAACACAGCAGATGAAGTGCTACAACCCAACACCTGGGGCTTGAAATCCCTCCTTTTATCAATCCTCAGAAATAAAAAAAACCCCACATGGACTATCCATTACATTCCATGACATATTTAGGACAGAACCCCAAATTCCACCAACCTGAAAAGATTCCCTGTTTTTACGCTGCCTCCTCCTTTCCCTCAGCAAACTTTTCTGCTTCTCTTCCTCCTCCTCTTTTTCCAAGGCCCGGATATGTTCCTCAAAACAGATCAGGGCATCCTCCTTATCCATGTCTAGCAAGAAAACAGGGAAAAGGGGGAGAAAAGCAGGTTATTCCTTCCCACTCAGGGAGAATCCTCCTTCCCAAGGGAATCCCAGCCCTTGGACATACTCTGGAGCTCCTCATCCTCGGCGAAGGTGGGGTTGTCCATGAGGTACTGCTGTGCCTCGGACCAGGTGGTGCAGTAGGTGACGTTGGCCATGTTATCCAGGATGTTCTTCAGCGCCTCCCAGTTCCTCTTCCGAAGCTGCTTGGCTTGTTCCTGAGGGGAAAAGTTTTTGTTTTGGGATCAATGTGAGGTGTTTTGGACAGAAATACAAGACATCAAGTGTGTTCTACAAGAAAATATAAAATTAAGCTTTCATTTGTATAAAATCATGGAATTCTAGAGTGGTTTGGGCTGTGAGGGACCTTACAGCTCGCCCCTGGACAGGGACACCAGGCTGCTCCAAGCCTCAAACAACACAATTTTTCCATCTTATTATTTTTTCACTGATGTGATTTATTAAAATCCCCCTAAAATTCAGCACATGGCAAAATCAGCAGGAATAAATCCCAACAAAGCCAAAACCCTTCCCAAAAAAATGCTGCTTATCTGCCAATAAAGCCTCAACCACAGGTTTAAAGTGATTTAGGAACAAGTGAGAAGATACTTGATGTATTTGAAGGGAATTTACCTTCTCCTTCTTGGACAGGAAAAACAAAACATCCTCATAAATCTCCAGCCGGTCCCGCTCGGATATGGCATTCCACACTTCCATCTCCCCAAACATTTGTTCAGCTTTTCTGGGCAAAACAAATTAAAGCCACACAATCCTTTATTTACTGGTGACTAAATTATCCCATCAATTCCCCAGAGCATCAAGGAGAGCTCTGTTCCAGGCAGGAACACTTTTGTAGGAATTCTCCTTGATTTTCCCCATTGGGAAGGTTTTTTTGTGACACCTTTTTAAATTTTTATAAATGAAGGAAAGAGCTCAAAATGGAAGTGGATGCCACTCCAAGCAGTGCATCCCATCAGGATTTTTATCCCAGATCCCTGTCCCAAGTCTCTCACTTGTATCTGGTGGTGGATGTCATCTTCTCATGGTTTTCCAGGAAACGTTGGAAGGATTCCTTGGCTTCCTTGTACTTGGATCTGGCTTCTTCTTTCTCCTCCTTCTCTGTCTGAACTTTGTAGGCATTAAAGGCTTGCTTTTTTTCACTCAACTTTGCCAAAGCACTTCCCAGGAAAGAAAAGGAAAAAATAATGTCATTTATAGTAAAGAAAAGCAGAAAGGGAGGGAAAAGAAAAAGAGAAAAAGGAGAAAATCAGAAAATGGAGGAAATAAATCAGGAAAAGGAGGGAAAAAAAGAAAATGGAGGAAATAAATCCGGAAAAGAAGAAAAGGAAAAGGAGGGAAAAAAAGAAAATGGAGGAAATAAATCCGGAAAAGAAGAAAAGGAAAAGGAGGGAAAAAAAGAAAATGGAGGAAATAAATCCGGAAAAGAAGAAAAGGAAAAGGAGGGAAAAAAAGAAAAGGAGGGAAAAAAAGAAAAGGAGGGAAAAAAAAGAAAAGGAGGGAAAAAAAGAAAAGGAGGGAAAAAAAGAAAAGGAGGGAAAAAAAGGAGAAAATCAAAACCAAAAAGCAAAAGGCAACAAATTTGAATAATCCAGATTTGAGACAAAGTTAAATATAATCCAAACATTTTAATCCCAAAATCAGTATAAAATACCAACTTCCACACTTTCTCCAAATGAAAATTAAGCTGTTGGGAGCATTTCTTTATGGAGGAAAGGATGAAAATTCCCTGCCAATGGCACAAATGGAGGAGTATCTGCTGCTGACAGAACTTTGGGTTGTTTGGAAGGCAAATTCCCCAAAAAAGGGTTTGTGTGCAATTAAAGGAGGACTCAGTACCTGTATCTGGGGTCATTAATGATCATTTTCATGGCTTGCTCCCAGGAAGCATTGGATGGAACTCGCTGTGGAAACAGGAAATTATGGATTAATCAGACCTGGAATTAGCATCCAACAAGGAATAATTCCTTAAGAACAGCCACTTGAGGGAAAAAAAAGAGCATTTTATTTTTGAGCTAAAACAACATTTCACTGGAATGTTCTCTTTCCTCATTTCCACAAGAGTGAGGAAGTCTTCACAAAAAAATAAAGTAAAACCTGGCAAATAAAATAAAAATAAACCCAGGTTTTGTAGTTCAGTAAAACATTAATAATTGGTCAATAAAGTGTTAGTAATTGGCCCAAATACCTTTTCTTTTAGCAGTTCTTTAAATGCTTGTTTGGCCTCTTCCTTTGTGTTCCAGGTGTAGGTTTTTTTAACTGGCTGGGCATCCTCATCCTCCTTCTTTGCAGCAGCACTAAACCAAAAAGAATTAATTTTATTATTTCAGCATTTTTTTCTAAGTTAGAGGCACTGAAGAGTCATAAACCAGAGAAAATGAGTTTTTTCAAATAGCAACTCCAAGTAAAAAAATAATTCTAATAATTCATACAAGGCTTTTCCTTAAAAGCACCACAACTGATGAAAAAAAGATCAAAAAAAGCAAAATATTTCAGTAGAATGTTTCCCGCCTGCAACTGGCTGCATGCTGAAGTTTAGAGATTATTAATAAAAATATAATGCTGAAATTCAGCAGGAATATTCATATTTTGTAAAAAAAAAGAAAACATCAAGAGAAGTGCCTAAAAATGGGCCTCTTATCCTTAATCATGTCCTGCTGTCTGTAATCCCCCACAGCGTTTCTTTTTTTCTTTGAACAATAAAAATCTTGAGTTATAATTTTCCACATAATCAATTTTTCATTATTAAAAAAAAAGAAGGAATTATGGCTGGAACAGATAAAAATCTCTTCAGTATTATCTTTCCTTCCAGTGATAAGCAATGGCACAGATCCATGGAAAAGGAGCAAAAAGGGGAAGTGTTTAACAGCACCCTGGGAAATTCTTACAGCTACTGGAAAATTTATGGAACGCTCCTGTCACTGATCCTCCTAAGAAATAAAAAAACAGCAGCAAAGCCACTTGGCTTCATAACTGATCATGGAATCATGGAATGGGCTGGGTGGGAAGGGACATTAAAGCCCATCCAGTTCCATGGGCAGGGACACCTCCCACTGTCCCACGGTGTTCCAAGCCCCAGTGTCCAACCTGGCCTTGGACACTGCCAGAGATCCAGGGGCAGCCACAGCTTTCCTGGGAAACCTGTGCCAGAGCCTCATCACCTTCCCAGGAAAAAATTTCTTCCCAATCCCTGATCTAATTCTGCTTTCCTTCATCTTAAAGCCATTCTCTCATGTCCTATAATAAATTATTAATTTCCTTGAAGGACTTGCTTTAAGATGTGCTACAGGTTTGTGGGAAGACCTTGGTGTTTGGGATCAGAATTCTGGAATGGGTTGGGTTGGAAGGGACCTTAAAGCTCATCCAGTGCCACCCCTAGCCATGGGCAGGGACACTTCCACTGTCCCAGGCTGCTCCAAGACTGGCCTTGGACACTTCCAGGGATCCAGGGGCAGCCACAGCCCGCTCTCACAGGGCAGAATTTTCCCCTACCACCCCATGTAAATCCACTTTCCTGGAGCTGAAATCCATCCCCACGGCACTTACTCTCCCGAGGCCTCCTGCTTGGCCGCCTCATCGGTGGTGGCTGCAGCCGTGTCGGCGTTCCCGTCCTGCGTGCCGGGGGCAGCGCCGCCCTGGCCCTGCTCCTCGGCCGTGCCTGTCCCAGCACCGTCACCGTCCCCCGCGGCAGCAGCCGGGGCAGATTCCCCCTCGGCAGCAGCTCCAGCGGGAGCAGCCGTGGCCGTGGCGCTCTCGGCGGCCGGGGCCGCACCGGCTCCGCTCGCAGCGTCCGTGGCTGCGGCCGGGGCTGAGGCGGCAGCAGCCGCATCCTCCGGCTTCGTGCTGGGGACAGAAACAACACCTGTCACCTCCAGACACACAGACACCGAGCTTACAGAGCCAGGGCAAAGGGGCAGCTTCAAGCAGTGATCAAAGTGGGGAATGAGGGGTTTAGGGCGAGTTAAAGACGTGGAAAAGGTCAGAAGGCCCCCTCAGGAAAAAAAGGGCCAAAGGCCCCCTCAGGAAAAAAGGGGCCAAAGGCCCCCTCAGGAAAAAAGGGGCCAAAGGCCCCCTCAGGAAAAAAGGGGCCAAAGGCCCCCTCAGGAAAAAAGGAGTTGAAAACTCTCACAGTTTAAAAACTCTCAGAAAGGGTTTAAAGGCCCTCAGAAAAAAAGATTAAGACTCTCAAAGGTTTCAAGTGTCTCAGGAAAGGTTTAAAGACTCCCAAAAAAGCTTTAAAAACCCTCAGGGAAGATCTGAAGACCCTCAGAAAGAAGGGTTTGAAGGGTCTCAGGAAAAAATTAGCATAATATTATGAACATACCTGTTTTCTTCAGCTTTAATCATTGCTAGAGGAAAAAAGGAGAAATACAATTAAAACATAGCTTTAAAATAGTTCATATACACAGGGAGTTCTGACAATTATCGATTTAATAAAAGCAAAGTGTTTTTGTTTGTATCAATAATTTTAATGTTTGTGGCCTTTAAAGGCTGAAATCAATTCAGATTAAAATAAAATTTAGGAATCCCATTACAGGAAGATTAGGGGATATAAAGAAGGTTTAAAATTACAGATTTAAAATTATAATTATTTCAACTTTAAAAAAATAGTTCAAAAACAGAAAATCAGGAGTATTAAACAGAATTAAAAGAAGGAAGTATCTAAATCACTGCTGCTTATTCTTTTTAAAATTCTTATTTCTTACCGCAGTTGATTTTGTTGCTATTTAAATAAATAAATAATTATTTATTTTAAAAAATCAGAAAAAACAAAAAAGCACCCTTTTACCTTCAAGATCCTCCAGCTCTTTGGGTTTTGCCCAGCGGGATTCCTTTGTTTGGGAATTGTAATAATAAGGCTTCCCAGAATCTGATTTATACTCCTTCCAGGGACACTTGGATAACAATTGCTGATGGAGAGAAAACAAAGATTTTCCATGGAAAATCCTCTCTAACAATAAATAAACACATAAAATAAAAAGTTTATAAAAAGGAGGGAAAGGGACTTTTTATATGAGGAAAATTGAGGAATTTTGGCCACTTTGCTCCCTCAGGTTCTCCCAACAAAACAAGAACACAAATATTTCAGGAACATTTCTTATTGGAAGAGTTTGCTCCCATTGCTTCCAGCAGAACTGTCCCTGCTGCAGGAGTTAGGCTTGGAAATCCTCGTGTTCCCACAAGCTCCCACAGTTTAATTTGGGATTTGGTTACCTCAGCAGGGGTTTTGAGGTCATCTGGCTTCTCCCACGTGGACTGCTTGGTCTCAGTGTTGTAGTAATAAGTTCTTCCATCTGGGGATTTGTGCTCCGTCCACGTGGATTTCTGGGAAAAATCCAAGCCAAATTAATAATGAACAAAAGGATGGGATCAAAATCCCCAAAAATAGTGGGATACAGACCTGCTTGGTGTGGTCCTCGCTGGCAGAGCTGGTGGTGGTGGAGCTTTGCTGGACTGTGGAGACCACAGGATGTGTTGTCTGAGGATGAGACAAAACAGGACTTGGAAAATCCCGGTTAATTGGTGGCTTTCACCCAAATATCCTCAATTTCCCAAGCAGGTCAGCAGCACAGGAAAGGCACAGAGCCAAAACTACACCTTAAGTCAGTAGTTTTCAAAAAAAACACCTTCTTTGGGAGTGGAGCTGTTAAATTCCACATTCCAAAGGGCTAAATTCCCACCAGAAAGTGGAAGTCAAGAGGTCAGACTCCAACAACTCCAAGTCAAAATTCCAGAAGCTCTTAAAAATTAAGGAAAATTTGCTTCAAGAAGATTCTGGCTTCCTGAGCTCACACCAAACTTCCTGCTGATTTCCATGGCCAGTTTTTCTATAAATTCCCTGGAATCAGGACTGTATCCCCCCACTCTGGATCAGTGACTGGATATGGCTAAGGAGAACTCAATTTCCTGACACTCCAATGGCACAGGATGGAAATCCCATGGAAATTATATGGATATTTATCTATATTTAATAATTAAGCTGGGACAAGGCCCACAGATTTCAAGGAACAACCAAAAACTTGGAAAAGGAGGGGGAAAAAGGGAGGGTAGTCAAAAAAACAGGAAGAAAAAAATAGAAATAAGCTTTTCCTTTAAATTCCTAAAGTCACATTTGCCCCACACCACACTGGCATTCCAACCTTCTGGAATTGTGCTTTCCACATACCTGAGTTCCAGGAGGGGTCACACCTAAAAAAGAAATAATTAAAATTTAATAAAAGGTTTGGTTGTTTCATTTTTCTAAATATTCCTCAATGTGTGCAAGGAAAAACATGTCCTGGGCACCAGTGGAGATTCCAGGACTGAAATGCTCCATCCAATTTTAGGGAAAAGTGGAATCTTTTAATATTTCAGCTGATTTGGGGTAAATATTTTGAAATTATAACAAGTTTTTACTCACCTACTTGTGCATCCATGCTGTTCACCCCTGGCTGTAAAAATAATTAAATTAAAACAATCAAACATTTCATCAATTACATTCAAATAATTAAACAGTGAGGAATTAAATCCTCAAAAAATCCAGTATTTATTACCCAAACAAGGGCTTTCTGCCACAAAATGCTCTAATTCTTTAAATAATGATTCCTGCTTCCCTCTTAATTATTCCTGTTCCTTGAATAAGCAATTAGGAGCATCATTAGTTGGGATCATTATGTGGCACAAGGCTTTGGGTGTTTTTGTGTTGCATTCACGGAGCTCTTCCTTCCTGAAATTCATTCCAATTAAGGAAAAAGATGAATAAAATTCCAAGTTTTCCCAATTTTTTTCCCTGTGGGTTGTGCATTTAGTTTTACTTAAGGTTTATTTTCAGCTCTCTTCTACAAATTTTAAATACTTCTCAAGAAAACAGAAAAATTGGTTAAAAAGTGAAAATAAACCACACTGGATCAATTATATTTGATATTAACCAACAGGAATAAACCAGGGGAATTCTCAGGAATTTGTTGTGTACTTTAAGAGCATTAATTTGTCCAAAATTATAATTGTTAGGAATTTTTAGTGCATTTTAAGAGCATTAATTTGACCAAAATACCGACTTTTAGAATTCCACTGGTTCTAATCAGTTTTCCAGAGGGGAATGGCCTGGAAAAAACACAATCCTTGGATAAAACATTCCAGGATCATCCAACTGGCCTCAGTGACCTTTATTCAGATTAAATTTTCCCTCAAGCAGCCAAAATAATCCACAAAAAGGGGAGCAGAAGTTTGTGCTCACAACTACAGGAAACTCCAGAGGAATCTCACTTAGGGACAGAAACCTGCATGGGAAAAATACAAAAATGATTTATTTCTAAATTGAAATGGCTGGAACTGGTTTTAAGTGGATCTCTTAGGGTTAAGACTGAATTTATTTCCTAAGAACAGAATTTAATTTAAATTTTCTTCCCTCAGACACTTTACCTGTATTTTGTTTTCACTCTTCCCTCTCCATTTCCACCCAAAGAACTCCTCATTCCTTGAGCCATTCCAGCAATTTTTATACTCAACTGAATGTCAGGAACTTTTATCAAAAACCTCTTGTTATAATGGATTCAAATCTCTTTACTGTTGAATAAAACTCTTTAAAGAATTACAGTTTAAGGGGGGAAAGTCTCTTGGTCAGACAATTTCTCCTCCCTCTGAACAGCCCAAGGTCACAGCAATTCCTGCCAAACTCCAGGAAATGAAGGACAAGGAACGTGGGAAGCAGAATCCAGAAAGGAAAACTAAAAGGAGTTTAAAGACTGATGAAAATCACAGAAATCTTATTTTAATAATCATCCAAGAGCCACATAAAACTCCACTGCAATGAAAAATAAGTTTAAACTTTAAATTTTTATTTCCTCATTAAAGAAAGCAAAGAGTGAAGAACAGCAACTGCTAAGAAGAGCTTTTAAAAACTGGAGAAATGCAATGAAACTCACAGGAACCGTGGGCTGCATGGCAGCCTGGGACATGTGGGACATCATCATTCCAGGCATCACCGACTGCATCATTCCAGGCATCTGGAATTCAACAATATTTTCCATATATTTGATCACATTTTCAACATAAACCACAATATTTTTATTTAAAGGCCATTATCTGATAGTTCTTTTTAATTAAAAAAACCCAAACAAACCCAAACAACCCCCTTAAGCAACCAACAATAAAAGAGATTTGTGGGATTGTGATTCCCTTCATCGCATTCCCATTAAAATTGGGGATACTCATAGTAGGAATAACACATCCAGATTCCAAAGTCTGATATGAAATATCAATAAAGATCATTTAAACTCCAAAAGAAAATATCAAATGATGTGGAATCTTATTCCATTACTGAAATCCTAAGTGAAAGCAGGAAAAGCAAGGGTTGGGAATGATTCCTGCAGAATTCCAAGGCCACAGGGAATAAATTACCAAAGGAAAGGTGAACTCCCAGACATGACATTTACCTTCACCTTTCTGCTCTCCATCTACCAAAAAGTCCTGAGGTGCTCCCTAAAATATGAAATATTGAAATATTCCCTGTCCAAGAGTGAGAATTGTGGAAAAGAAGTTACAAAAAAGTAGAGGAATAAAACACAATTTCTACTTCACTTTCTAATGAATTTCTTCACATCACACAATGCTAAAAAGTCAAATCCTCCTCATTCTTTTTAATTGCTTTATTTTTGCCCCAGAAGCTGCAAACCACACTGAAGAAATTCCTACCAAGCCTTTAGACACCCAGTGAAGGAGAAATATGGATGGTGTGTGCAAGGAATTGCAAAGGGAGAGGAGGAGTTGCCAACCTGGGCTGTTCCCAGAGGTTTCATCCTTCCCTGCCCAGTCTCCACTTCCATAATTCACCCTCACAAGGAGCATCCCTGGGATGTTCAGCATTCCTGGGATATTTAATACAACCAGAAGTAGAATTATTTCTCTTAGGAGTCAAGGATTTAATCACAGCCACGTGGGGAATGTGATTATTGAGCAGAAAAGCAGCCAAGAGCAGGGCAGTGGCTGTGTCACCTGTCAGGGCTGGGCCTCAATCCCATGGCACCAGCAGCAACGGGACACAGACTTAGAAACCAACCCCGAGGACTCAAGCAGGAATTCTGCAAAAATGCAATATTTATTTGTTTCTTCCCTTGCTGTAATGTCCATGTGTGTGGATGTAGGAATTGGCCAAGGATTAACAAAACGTGAAGCCCCAAGACAAACTTATTCCTTCAAAATCTACAGGAAACTTCCAAAAACCTTCAATAAACCCCAAATTATGGATTCATACCTGTTTATAATTAAAGTTAGAGGTGCATTAACTACCTGTTCTCATACTAATTTATAATTAAAATTACAGAGGTGCATGAATTCCCTGTCTCCCATGAGGAGAGTTTTAACCTGGGCAGGATAAAATTCCCTGAATTATTGACTTTTTCATTTCTCAGGGATCCCCTGGCACCATTACGGGCAGACAGGGAATGAAATGATCCTGGTGGAAGGGCCTTACCTGCCCCATTGGGGGTCCTCCCATGGGGGGCATCATCTGAGGCATCATCCCGTGGGGCACGGGGGGCATGTTGGGAGGTCTCTGTCCCATGGGGTGCATCCCCATCGGGGGGTAGTGGGGCATTCCCGGGTGTCCCATCTGCAGAACAGCAACAAACAGGGCAAGTCAGCAGCACGGCAGCGACCCACAACACTCACAGCAGGGAAGAAGGGAGATCCCTGTCCTGGTTTTTAATTGCTGCAGCACTTTCAGAACTTTCTGTTCCAAACAAAGGCAACGGCTCTGAGAGCACCTTAAGATAAACCCCAGGCAGAATTTTCCTTTGGAAAACATATTTAGCAGCAGAAAACAAAACCAAATTATTGATCACAGAACCCCAGCATGGTTTGGGTAAGGAGCTTAAAGCTCATCCAGTGCCACTCCTGACACCTTCCATTGTCCCAGAGTGCTCCAGCCTGGCCTTGGGCACTTCCAGGGATCCAGGGTCAGCCACAGCTTCTCTGGGAATTCCAGCCCAGCCCCTCCCCACTCTCACAGGGAAGGATTTCTCCCTAATTTCCCCTAACTCTACCACCTCTCAATCCAAAACCAGTTTTCCAATTATTTTTCTTATCCTAGAAGACCCCCTGCTTTGAGTCACACAAAGAAATCTTAAGCAACTAAAAAGGTTTGAATTTTGTGAAGAACACTCAACTCTCCTCAATTACATCCTCAAGTGTCACAGCACATGCAGTGACAGCTCCTGTTTCCCACCTCTCAGCTGCTGTCCAGGTAATTCCAGGTAGGACAGCATTTCCTAAAAGCCTCCTCTGTCCCTTTCCAGAGTGTTTTCTTTACTTTCAGAGGGACCTGCTACCCTGGTGCTGGCTGTCACCATTTGCGGGGAGTGAGAAGGTCCTCCCTGAGCCTCCTTTTCTCCAGACTGAGCCCCCCAGCTGTTCCTGGTGCTCCAGACCCTTGCCCAGCTCTGGATGCAGCGAGATGTATGACCCAGTGTGCCCTGGGGAGCACCAGGAAGAGCATTCCCAGCAGGTCAGGGAGCTGATCCTCCTTTCTGCTCAGCCTTGGGTTTCTCAGGACAGGAGGGACACAGAGCTCCTGGAGAGGCTCCAGCGGAGGCTGCGGGGCTGAGGAAGGGCCTGGAGCATCTCGGTGCCCAGGAAAGGCTGAGGGAGCTGGGGCTGCTCAGCCTCGAGAGGAGCCCCAGCTGAGCGGGGCCTTGAGCGTCCCTGGGTGCAGGAAGGGCTCAGGGCAGGGCCCAGCAACGGCACCAGAGGGACGGGCAGGGACTGAGGCCAGGAAGTCCCACCCGGACACGAACAAGAACTTCTTCCTGGCGCGGGTGACAGGTGCCCAGAGAGGCTTTGGCGTCCCCCTCAGTGGGGACACCCAGAACCGCCCGGACACTGCCCTGCGCCATGGGACGCCCACCCCACCCGACCCCGGGCTGACCCCGCCGGAGCGGGGAGGCGGGAGCAGCGTCCCCACGCCGTGACTCCGTGCCCCCCGAGCCCGCACTCACCATGAGGGAGCCGCGGTCGACGCCGCCGGGCCGCATGGCGGGGCTGAGCAGGGAGCCCCCGCAGCGGCCCAGGAGGCGCCCGCGCAGCGGCGGCCGCGGGGCCGCGGGCCCGAAGGGCAGCAGCGGCTCGGGCTCGCCGCGGGG
>VZTJ01003356.1:14070-26256 GCA_013397795.1 Orthonyx spaldingii
GAATGGGAGCGGGAATGTCCCGGCGGGATCGGGAATGTCCCGGCGGGAAGGGACCCACAGGGACCGGCCAGCCCGGCTCCTGCACCTGCACAGCCCCACAGTCCCGCCCTGTGCCTGGGAGCCTTGTGCAAGCGCTGCTGGAGCTCTGGCAGCCTTGAGGCCGTGACACTGCCAGGGCTCCAAGGCAGCCACCGCTGCTCCGGGCACCCTGTGCCAGCCCCTCCCGCCCTCCCAGCCAGGAATTCCCGATTCCCAATATCCCATCCAGCCCTGCCCTCTGGCCCTGGGAAGCCATTCCCTGGGTCCTGGCACTCCCGGCCAGGAAAGGAGAACTGAACACAGAAACAATGTTAAAGCTCAATGTAACTTCAGCCGGAATTGTCTAAAATGTAACCCTTGGTTTTCACGGCAAAGTTAAAATCCCGGTGTTTCCCTTGCACAAATCCCTCCTGCCAAGGTTTGGTGTGGAGGAAGGAGTTAATTGATTACATCAAGGTAAAATTGTATCTGACCTTACATCGGTGCCTGTGAATTGAATCTCTGGGAGAGATGTATTTGATATATTTGATACTTTTGGTTTAATATCAAAAATCCCATATATATACACATCAAGATCCACCTGAATAGTGGGACAAGGGCTGGTAAAGGCAGGAAAAAAATTCCCAATAATTTATAATTTTGTTTTGTACCACTTCACACCAAGTTTAGCTGGGATGGAGGTTGATCCCACACAGCAGAGTGGGAGAGGGCTGAGAATCGTGTGGGATAAACATGAATTTAAGTGGGAAATCCAAAGGGGAATGACTTGGGAGATCCAGGGAATGACCTCTGCTCCCTTGGCATGTTTATTACCTGTTCCTGGAATTTCACGGCTTGGGATATTTTCCTGTCCCCAGCATTGCATCTCCTGTGTTTCATTGTCCTTCTTGAGGAGAGTGGTTGTTCAGGGATGTGGATTTTGTTATTTTTCCACAATATTTTTGGATTTCCACCCACCTCCATTATTATCAAACACTATCAATTTTGCACTGTGAGGGTACAGATATTTAAATTGCCACAGTGAGGAGCCGGTTTGGCTCAAATCATGGAAATATGGAATGGTTTGGGTTAAAAGGGACAAAAAATTCCTGCAATCCCACCCCTGCCATGGGCAGGGACACCTCCCACTATCCCAGGATTTTCCAGCCTGGCCTTGTACACTTGGAATAAACCTAACCCTGACCCTCACCCCTCTGACTGAGCCTAAATAATTCTCTAAGTACATCCACTCTAAAAGGCCCTGATTAATCTGATTTTTCTGCTATAATCAAGCAGCAACATGAAAATTTAAATTAGTTTTTAATTAAATCTCGAAATCTCATTTAATTCTCTCTCCAGGCCTGCAGTGAGCAGAGTTCCAGTGGGGCACAGTTGCTTTTGTCAGCCTGAGGTGCAACTTTACTACTTTGGGTATTCTTATTTCTTTGTTTTTTTAACACAGCTGCTCAAAATAAATCTAAATCAAGTGAATTTATTTCAATTTTTCTGATTTTTTAATATCTTTGTGTAGTTTTACCTAATTTTTGAGAGAGCATCCAATCCTTCCCCCTTCCATCCTGATCCTGGAGGAAACTCCTGTTTTTTTAATCTGGATTTTCAAACAGAATTTGTAGGAAATACAGAATTCTGAAATTTAAAAAATTGAAATACAGATTCTGAGGTAGAAAACTTTGAAATGTAAATCGGGAACTGCAAATTCTGAAATAGAGGATTTTGAAACAAATTCAGAACTGCAAACCCTGAAATAGAAACCCTGAGATGCAAATTCTGAAATACAAATTCAGAAATACAAATTTTGAAATTAAAAAACCAAACAAACAAACAATCCTGAAATACAAATTCTGAAATAAAAATTTGGAAATCTAAATTCTGCAATGTAAATTCTAAAATATGGAATTCTGGAATGCAAGATTTTATTTTTTTTTTTGAGCAATGAGCCTTTAAATTCCTTTTCCATGGAATTTTAACTTTCGGCTGGGATATATTTAACCAGCGATCTCTTTTTTTGCTCCTAGAAAAGCTCTTTTCTTTTCTATAAACTCGATCTAAAACTGCTCTCAGGTGTTTCCTAGGCACCGCTAGATGGATTTCTTTTGGAAAGAGCGAGAATTCCAGGGGAATTCCGGGAGCGGCCAGCAGGGAGAGGGCTTGCACACGGAATCTTTAGGGCAGGGAGCTCCCAGCTTGTCCCGGGACTCAGGAATCAACAGGAGCTTGGAAAGGACAAACACTTTAAAGAGATTTCCGATTTCAAACCCATCTGGAACTCCGTCCTGCTTCCCAGGAAAACCCAGCCGGGTATATCCAAGCCGGGAGCTGGGGTTTAACGGGCGGAGTCGCCTTGGCAACCCCATCTCCCTTCCAGGAGAAACTGGAGCTGCCGATTCCACCCCAGCCAGGTAAAACCTCGCTCTGCGCATTCCCGATCCCAAGCAGGGGACCCTGGGATGCAGCAGGAAGCCGGGGCTGGGTTTCCTGGGGGGGTTGTTCCCGGCAGCGGCGCCTCCAGGAGGCTTCGCTGGGTTTTTTTTTTCCATTAGAGCTCATAAGTTATTTAACAACTGCAGTGATTCGGGTTTTCAAAGCCACAGCTCTGCCGTGGGCAGGGTGGGGCTCTTTGTGTTCCTTCCAGGGAGTGCCAGGAATGTCTGGTGTGTCCATGGATTCAGCACATCACCCTTTGGAAAAGAGCTGTACGGAGCTTCTTCCCATATTCCTGAAGTATTTTTGCAGTTATTTCTCCTCTGATAAACTTCTTTTTTCACTCTTTAGCCCATGAAAATCAAATTTTCCAGCAGTGAATCTGCCTTATAAACTGTGGGATTGGGTTTTCTGCTGGATGCTGCAGTATTCCCTAGGGAATGTGTTATCCCAGCCGTGTTCTGCTTCCACTCTCTCTGTCATCCCAGAAAACACCGGGCCACAGCTGGATTCTCACCAGCCCAATGTAGGGAAAAGTAAAAAGACTAAATCCAACTTTTTTCCTGGGAAAAAGTGTAAAGCTGAGGATTAATACTTTCTAGGGAATGTTTCATGTGATGGAAACAGAGTGGGAATGCCTCTGGAAATGAGGTGCCACCTCTGGAGGGGTCTGGAATGTCCTTGGAGCAGCCTGAGCAGGGAGGTGCCCATTTCCTGAGACCCCCTTGAGGGAATCTGGGAGCCTGGAAAGCTCAGGATCTGGGGCATTCCTATTTATTCACAGCTCAGGAAGGTGGGAATTTGAGGGATGGGAGCCATGAGGAGCAGCACATCCCAAATCCAGGGCCAGAGGAAGGATGGGAGGCAGCTGGAGCAAAATCAGGGCAAAATTCAAAGGAAAAGATGTGAGAATTCCAAAAATAAATTCATATTCCCCTTGGATACCTTCTGGCTCACGAGAATTCTCACTCCAAGAGGGATAATTTGGGCTTTGTATAACAAATGTTGGACTTTTCCCGCCTGATTTGCCCTGCATGAGAATCCCAGTAAAACCTGCTGCACCTCACGTGCCTAATCCTGGATTTTGATGGTTAATAAGGGATCTGATCCTAAAGAATTGTGTCTCCCACCTTATTGTTTTCATCTGCTCGTTGTTTTCCATAAAAATCCCGCCCTGGAACATGGATCAGTAATACTTATGGCTTGATCCTGCCGCTGCATGGCTGATGAATTCATGGATTTAGGACAAATAATCCCGATTTCATTACCAGCAAGTGCTAGAAATAAAAACGGGCTCTGGACTGTTGGTGGAAAAACAAATCCCGAAGTTGTGAGAGAGGATTAAAATTGGAAAGATAAAAAATCTCTCCAGAGAAATGTTCAAAAGCCGGGAGAGTGGTGACAGCTGCTTCCCAGGATCCAGCTCTCCAGCGGCACTCCGGAGCCTTTGGATCCGGGAAATAAAAGTGGGGAATGAGGGGAGCAGGGTGTGGAGAAATTCCCATAAAACAGCCCTGGGTGAGCTGGAATTGTTGTTTTCCCAGCTTTGGAGCCTGTCCGGGATGTGCCCTAAGGAGCCTAATGAGGATAAGGATAAAAGCCTGGGGATAAAGCTTAAAGGGCAACAGAGCCGCAGTAACGGCCAGGAACGGGAGAGCCGTGGGATAACGGCCATTCCCTGCTCCTGGGAACGGGATCCATCCCACCCGAGGGGAGCAAAGGGGCCTCTCCAGGGAATGTCCAGAGCAGTGGGATAACGGCCATTCCCTGCTCCTGGGAACGGGATCCATCCCACCCGAGGGGAGCAAAGGGGCCTCTCCAGGGAATGTCCAGAGCAGTGGGATAACGGCCATTCCCTGCTCCTGGGAACGGGATCCATCCCAGCCCGAGGGGAGCAAAGGGGCCTCTCCAGGGAGCTGGAAGAGTTGGAACAGAATTCCTGAAAGGGGATATTTGGGAATAGCATCAGCTTCCTTCATATCCAGGTGTGGCCTCTCCCTCAGGAAGGGAAATTCTTTGTGAATAATCTTCTGGAATGCTTTCCCCTGCTTCTTTCTTCCTTTTTCCCCTTCTTGTTCTTTCTCTTTTACTAAACCTCACACCTTCCATTGTCCCAGGCTGCTCCAGCCTGGCCTTGGGCACTGCCAGGGATCCAGGGGCAGCCACAGCTGCTCTGGGAATTCCAGGCCAGCCCCTCCCCACCCTCCCAGCCAGGAATTCCCAATCTCCCATCCATCCCTACCCTCTGGCAGTGGGAAGCTGTTCCCTGTGTCCTGTCCCTCCATCCCTTGTCCCCAGTCCCTCTCCAGCTCTCCCGGAGCCCCTTCAGGCCCTGGAAGGTCACAATTAGGTCACCTGAAACTTCCTCTCCTCCAGGCTGAGTTCCTGAGGAAGTTTTCAATTCATTAACTGTGTTTAAGAACATTGGCTATAATTGGATTTTTTAATTTGGATGCAAAATGCAATTACAGCACGTTGTGTTTTCATCCTGGCAGAGCCTGTGAGCTGACTTTGGATGAGGGCTGGAGGGACAGGACACAGGGAACAGCTTCCCACTGCCAGAGGGTAGGGATGGATGGGAGATTGGGAAGGAATTCCTGGCTGGGAGCAGGGAGGCCCTGGCACAGAATTCCAGGGAAGCTGTGGCTGCCCCTGGATCCCTGGCAGTGCCCAAGGCCAGGCTGGACATTGGGGCTTGGAGCAGCCTGGGACAGTGGAAGGTGTCTAAACACAAAATAGGAACATTTCTCTTCCACACAACAAAGTTCCAAACCCCTGGGGTATTTTCTGATTTCCTTGATGTTATTTTCATGCTGGTTTGGGGGATGCAGGGAAAAACAGACAAAACCAATTTACAATTAAAATGTGATGAAATCCAGTAATTTCCCCCCATTTCTCCTTCTGTTTAACTTCCACCTGATAAAAATCAGCAATTTTTAGTTCCTTTATTCAAATCCTTGGGCTCGGTGATATTTGTACAGCACTGTTTTATTTTCTAACCCTGCAGGGACTGAGTTATTTAAGAATTTTTATTGGATTCAGTGAAAATAGGATTTCTCTTCTATCTGATTTTAGGAGTTTCTCTTCCCTTTGGTTTTTATAACTCCTGGAGTTGTAGTTCCGTGCCAGGCATTTGCTGCCAGGAGTAAATTCCAAAAGTAATTGCACCAAGGATGTAAAAGGGTTTGGACAAATAGGCAAAGGATAAAATAGCTGCTGTGGTATTGTACATTTAAATTCTATATATTTTAGTGTTGTTTAGCATTTAGTTGCAGATTTCAAAACTAAATAATTGCAGAAGGAATTACAGGGGAGTTCTGTCTTTACAAATGACATAAACCCACTTTTCCTGCAGTACTTTTCCTGGGAAAATCAAGTCTCCCGTCGTGTGTGGAATTTCATTTGTCTCAATTTCCTTAACATAATTCATGAGGGGAAAACTGTGGCTTAGAGAACTATAAGCTGGTTGTGTGTCAGAATTGAATCGTGGAGGAACATTCCCTGGAAGAAATGCAGGGTTTTAAGGAATTATTTATCCAGGGAAGCCTGGGAATGAGCCGTTCCCTTGGAAGATGTGCACAAACCACAGCCACGGTGGCAGCAGTGTGTGTGTGTGACTGACAGCCTCCATTAAAAATGCATAAAAATACATTTTGATTGGTATAAAAATGCATTTTATTGCAGCAGGTGCTGCCTGTGGGAGAGCTCAGCTCGTCGTACAAAGCACTCAGACCAGGCCTGTCCTGCTCCTCCTCCAGCTGTCAGTGTCAGAACACCGGGAAAACAAATCCCTGCTCTCCTTTCAAGTGTCTTCACCACCAGGATTTGAGGAATTTCAAATAAATGCATTTCAAAGTCAAGGTGAGTCTGCAGAGCCTGGTTTGGTTACCAAAACAATTAAATAAAATGGGCTTTGCAGCTCAGCTCTTGCCACTGTGGGGCTGAGTGAGGATGGAGCTGGAATTTCTCCACCTGGGATGGAGCTGGAATTTCTCCACCTGGGATGGAGCTGGAATTTCTCCCTGTGTGCCAGGGATAGGAGGGGAATAACAGCTCTGCACGGCTTCTTTCCATCTGCATGTCTGCAAATACAAAGCTGGAGCTTTCCAACACAGAATCCCGGGATCACTGAGGTTGGAAAAGGCCTCCATGACCAAGCTGTGCCCCATCCCCACCTTGTCCCCAGCCCAGAGCACCGAGTGCCACCTCCAGGAATTCCTTGGACACCTCCAGGTCTGGGGACTCCAAACCTCCCTGGGCAGTTCCAATTCCTGAGCACCCTTTCCATGGGGAAATTCCTGCTGATGTCCCCCCTGCCCCTGCCCTGGCCCAGCCTGAGGCCGTTCCCTCTCCTCCTGTCCCTGTGCCCTGGGAGCAGAGCGCGACCCCCCCGGCTGCCCCCTCCTGTCAGGGACTTGTGCAGAGCCACAAGGGCCCCCTGAGCTCCTTTTCTCCAGCCTGAGCCCCTTCCCAGCTCCCTCAGGAATTCTCCAGCCCCATCCCAGCTCTGTTCCCTGCCCTGGACTCCTCCAGCCCCTCAGGGTCCCTCTTGTCCTGAGGCTCCCAGAACCGGACACAGCCCTGGAGGAGCCTCTCCAGGGCCAGATCCTGGCCTGTGCCTGGTGGACAAACCCATCCCTGACCCAGCCTTCCACCTTTTCCACGAGCAGGGCCAGACCTTCCCGAGAGCTTTCCGATTTCTCTCACCACGGCTGTCTGGAAGCACAGGGCAAGGACAGTGGCTCGGATCCAATTCCGTGGCACTGAAAGAGTGTTGAGAGTTGCCACAGTTGTGCTCGGGTGGCCTCATCCCTTCTTCTTCTTTTTTCCTCCTGTGTGGATTGAAACCTGACCTTCCAGCCCTTGCCATTCCCTGCAGCCTCATCCCTCTGCACGGCTCCCAAAAATCTTCACCGCTGTGACACACAATTCCTTTATTCCAGTGTGTGAATCCCGGAGCACACCCAGCCTATACTGGGGATTTTTTTTTGAAAGTTTATTTTTAGCTTTCCCAAATAATTCACAGATTTGGATTAAATTTCCCTCCGTGGAGCAATTTCAGGCCCTTGGTTTGTGCTCAACGTCTGTCACTGCCGACAGTGACCTACAAAAGCCGGGTGATGATATCCCAAGGATGAATAATTCAGCTGCTCACACGCTCTGGAGATCCAGGAGAGGCTCTGGAAATCCACACTGAGCCTTTGATCCCGGCCTTCCTCCCCTTCTGGCACTTGGCCTCAGCTGCCTTTGGGGAAAGGGCTGCTGGAGGGGGAGTGAAACCGTGGGAAGCACCACGGGAAGGAGATGGAGAAGGGACAGGAGAGATGAAATGGTTACGAAAGGAATGATGGGCAAGGATGGAATCATGGAATTGTTGAGTCCAGCAGTTCCCAGCAGTGCCCCTGTCCCCAGGTGCCACATCCACAGGGCTTTAAATCCCTCCAGGGATGGGGACTCCACCTGAGCACCCTTTCCATGGGGAAATTGCTGCTGATGTCCCCCCTGGCCCTGCCCTGGCCCAGCCTGAGGCCGTTCCCTCTCCTCCTGTCCCTGTGCCCTGGGAGCAGAGCCCGACCCCCCCGGCTGCCCCCTCCTGTCAGGGACTTGTGCAGAGCCACAAGGGCCCCCTGAGCTCCTTTTCTCCAGGCTGAGCCCCTTCCCAGCTCCCTCAGGAATTCTCCAGCCCCTTCCCACCTCCACTCCCTGCCCTGGACTCCTCCAGCCCCTCAGGGTTTCCCTTGCCGTGAGGGGAAAATCAAAAACTGGGAGAAAATGTGAGGGGAAAAAAAAAAAGGGAAGTTTGGGGAAGGCTCTGCTGCAGAGCTTTTTCCCTTCTGGATCCTCCTTTTCTCCAGGCTGAGCCCTTTCCCAGCTCCCTCAGCTGATCCTGGTGCTCCAGACCCTTCCCAGCTCCACTGTTGCACACGGAGTCTCTGCTCGCTCCTTGGATTACAATGGATCTGGGAAAAAGTTTTTTTTGGGAAGGAATAAAAGAAGAACGATGGAAAAGGGAAAACAGCAGCAGCATTGATAACTGCAGGTTTCCAGCCACTGCTGCCACAAATCCCTGCATTGGGAACAAACTTGACACCTCGTTGTCAGTCACTGATGGAGCCTGTGGAGTCAAGTGTGGGAGCAAAACAAAGGATTTTCCAGGGAAATATTCCTCTTACACTGTTAACTGTAATTTCTTTAGGTTTTGTAGGATTTCTAAAATTTTCCTGGGTTTTTTTTCCTTTTGGATACAGAACCTGTGGCCCGTTTAAATTCCCATTTTTTGGGGTAAATTTCAGAGAACAAACAAATTGTCCTGGAAAGCTGCAGCTGAAGCAAACGATGCTATTTCTGTTAATTTATTCATCAACACAACTCTGCAAACGGGCTGAGAATTCCGTGTTCCTTCAGCTTTTCCAAGGGGTGGTCCCTGTTCCCTATTTCAGCACTGGAATGTTGGGGGTGTTTGTTTAGAGGCTGAGTTATTTTTTAGGCAATAAAGATGCAATAAGGAGAAGCCACGTGACTCCAGTGCAAAATCCCGAGAAAAGCAGGAACTTGGGAGTAGGCAGGGCTGGGGGACTGGGAGAAATCTTATCCTTTGCCCAACAGGTGGATGCAGGTGTCCAGCACCAGGAAAACCTTTGGCTTTTGGGAGAAAATAAATGGAATTGATGTTGTTGGTGCAATGATCCAAGGGCTGGAGCCAGGCTGGGAGAGCTGGGAATGTTCACCTGGGGAAGGGAAGGATCCAGGGAGAGCTCAGAGCCCCTTGCAGAGCCCGAAGAGGCTCCAGGAGAGCTGGAGAGGGACTGGGGACAAGGGCTGGAGGGACAGGACACACGGAGCGGCTTCCACTGCCAGAGGGCAGGGATGGATGGGAGATTGGGAATTGGGAATTGCTGGCTGGAAGGGTGGGGAGGGGCTGGGCTGGAATTCCCAGAGCAGCTGTGGCTGCCCCTGGATCCCTGGCAGTGCCCAAGGGCAGGCTGGAGCACCCTGGGACAGTGGAAGCTGTCGGGAGTGGAAGTGGATGAGCTTTAAAATCCCTTTCCACCCCAAAATCTGGGATTCTGGGATGATTCAATGAACTAACGAGCAAGTAGCCGCTCAAAACCCCATTAAACTCCTTCTTTCTTATCTCTTTAATGGCAGCTCGGCCTGAGTTCCATTGTGAGCCTGAAATTACTGAAAACCCCTTTTCCTCACTGCTTAAAATGCAATTTGCTGAGTCTTTTGTGCTTTTGGTCTAAATAAATAGAAACTTCTCTTGTTCTGGCCTTTCATCTGCATAAATTACCATATTTAATGTGCAAAGTGATTCATCTGGGCCACGGGCATTCCAGAAATTTGAGTCTTGATGTTTTACACCGGCGTTAAGTGGTGCTTTGTGTTGGAATGATTTAGGGGATAAAGGATGTCCTGAATGCTGCTCTTCACATCGGAATATCTCCAGGGCTCCCTGGGAATGAGGTGGAATTAACGGGCACAACAGGAGCTGCTGCTGGGGTTGGAAAAGCTTGGCTGGGAGGGAAAAAAATCAGGGGATGGTGTCTCCAGCGTTTCTTGGGGAATAGCAAAGGGAAATGTTTGGTTTTGTTTCTCTTTGGTGCCCCCACAGAAATCCCTTTCTTTGCCACCGGTTCAGGATTGTGCCTTTTTCCAGCCTGGAGAGCTTCCAGCTCTTGGACACGGCAGGGGGTGGATCTGCTCCCTTGGGATCCAGGCAGGGATGGAGAGTGAGGCTGAGCAGGGGATTCCAGAGATTGATTCCAAAATTAGGAGGTGCCACTGAGGCAGGAAAATCAATGGATCCTCTGCTCCCATAGCACCATCCACAGAATATAAGGATTATGAATCCTTAAATATTTCCCCAGTCTTCAGTGCCTTGAACTCTCCAAAGATCATTGAAGCACAAAATCATGGAATTGTGGAATGGTTTGGGTGGGAAGGGACCTTAAACCCTGTTTATTCCACCCCCTGCCATGGCAGAGACACCTCCCACTGTCCCAGGCTGCTCCCAGCCCCAATGTTCAACCTGGCCTTGGACATTCCAGGGATCCAGGGGCAGCCACAGCTGCTCTGGGAAATCCAGCCCAGCCCCTTCCCACCCTCCCAGCCAGGAATTCCTTCCCAACATCCCACCTATTCCTACTTTACCACAGCATAAGCAAAGCCCAGCTCCTGTGAGCTCGGATTTACAAAGCCCAGCTCACACTTCCCACCCTGCAGCTCAGCACGGCCCCAGCTCTGCTGGTGCCCAAAACCACGGGAGATTCATCAGGAAAAACCTCGGCAAGCCCAGTTTGAGGCTCTCTGGATGCCTCATTTCCATCAGGAGTTATCCCTGCTGCTAATTGAGGGATCATCATTCCATGGCTTGATTGTTCTCCGCAGGACTGAGCAGCCCTGAGGATCCACTTCCATCACCGTGATGAATCCCAGGCTTTCAACGAGGCCCCCGCGGCCTGCAGGGAGTGTGGGGGGAGTTATCCAAAAATATCCTGGCCTGTCCACAGTATTTGTGTTAGCAGGATTTAACGGGATAAACGTCCTGCCATTAGCAGGGGAGCTCTCCCAAAAAAACGGGGATCTTGGGAATGTCCACCCTGGAGAAGAGAAAATTCAGGGGCACCTGATTGTGACCTTCCAGGACCTGGGGGGAGCCTGCAGGATAGGTGGAGAGACCCTGGGGTAGGACACAGGGAATGGCTCCCACTGCCAGAGGGCAGGGATGGATGGGAGATTGGGAATTGGGAATTGCTGGCTGGGAGGGTGGGGAGGGTCTGGGCTGGAATTCCCAGAGCAGCTGTGGCTGCCCCTGGATCCCTGGCAGTGCCCAAGGCCAGGCTGGAGCAGCCTGGGACAGTGGCAGTGTCCCTGCCATGGCAGGGGTGGCACTGGGTGCCCTTTGCCATCCCTTCCCACCCAGACCACCCCGTCATTCCCGGATCCTGTGGTTCCCAGGAGTGTGGAACGGCACTGCCGAATCCAAGGTTTTGCGGGATCAGAGCTGTGGCCTGTCCCCGCCCGCGGCTGGCACAGACGGCAGCAGGGATGTGCCGGACGCCGCTCGGACACCGCCCTGTCCTGGCACAGCCGGGGCTGCCCATCCGCGCCGGGAACAGATTCCGGAGAGATCCCAGGGCGAGGACAAGGACAGGGATGAGAACAGGAGCGGAAACAGCCGGAGCAGCCTGCAGAGGGATCAGCAGCAGCTGCCGGACACGGCGGGACCAGCCGCACCTTCCCGGGAACGTGCCCAGGAATGGCTCGGTGGCCAGGGAATGGTGCAGTGACCAGGGAATGGTGCGGTGACCAGGGAATGGTTTGGTGTCCACATCCCCCTTTTCCCTCTTTCCCGTCCCTGCCGTCAGTTCGGGATCAGCTGAGAACGGGGTGTCTCTCCATGGAATGTGCTGGAATTGAGCTGTGTGTGCTTCCAGGCTGGCAGCGCCCGAGGCAAAGCGCGACAGCAGCGCGGGGAACGGGCTCTGTCTGCGCCAGCCCGCCTAATGAGGGAGCGCTAATGAGGAAATATTAATGAGGAAATATTAATGAGGAAATATTAATATCCGCCTGGGATGGCTTTGGCTAATCCAGGAGTTCAGGAAAAGTCCTGAATCCTAAGTGTGGTTAGGATTGATCTCCCCTGGTGTCCCACAACTTCACTGGGGGCAGCTCAGCCCAACTCACTGGAGATTATTTAAATTTAAATTTAAATTTAAATTT
>VZTJ01003356.1:33275-65797 GCA_013397795.1 Orthonyx spaldingii
TGGGAGATTGGGAATTGGGAATTCCTGGCTGGGAGGGTGGGGAGGGGCTGGGCTGGAATTCCCAGAGAAGCTGTGGCTGCCCCTGGATCCCTGGCAGTGTCCCAGGCCAGGCTGGAGCAGCCTGGGACAGTGGAAGTGTCCCTGCCCATGGCAGGGGTGGAATAAATGGGATTTAAAGTCCCTTCCAAGCCAAACCATCCTGGGATTCTGCACTTCCATGGAAAGGGCATGGAATGATTTACACATTTATGTTCTGACTGTTCTGAACTCCCATCTCAACAGCAAAGAGCGAAGCTTTGGGTTATTGAGTCCATTTTTTTTCCTTTTCCTCGGCTCCCATCCTAAATTGAAGGAATAAACCCTGGAGAGCTTCCCTTGGCACCCAGCAGGGACCTGACAGCTCAGGAAATTCCTGAATAATTCATGGCTGCTTCCCTGACTGATGGCCTTAATATCAACCTCCCCACTCCAGCGCACTTGTGACATATTCCAGGGCCATTCCCAGGGCTCAGGGCACAATTTCTGAAATATTCCAGGGCCATTCCCAGGGCTCAGGGCACAGTTTCCTGCCTGGATTCCAGGAGATGCTCCCAGCTGTCTCCTGGAGCAGCTCAGCAGAGCAGGAACAGCTCCCAGAGATCCTGGGAGCGATTTGGGATCCAGGGCTGAGTGTTCAGTGCCGATATTGACCCTTCAGTCCTCGGTGCTGCTGTTCCCATGTTTTTCGGGATGCAGGGCAGGATTTAAGGGCTGGACACTGTGGGAGGTTTCAGTCCCAGCCCTGGGGGTACCACCGTGGCCCCAGCTCTGTTTAGGGGCTTTGCTTTGATCTTCCAGGACCTGGCTCAGAGAGGTTTGGAGCTGCAGCCGCTCCATGTGGAAATATCCCACGGATTCTCTTAGAACGTCCCACATTTCACAAGACTTTCACACCTTTTCTTCCTTCTGGAGGTTACATTTTATATTTACTGCCACGTGGGAATCATGTCCAGGATAATGCAACACATTCCATGTTCTCCAGACCCCTGGAAATAATAATAAAACACAATAATGGTGACAATGATAATGATAATGATAACATAAAATAGAATAATCATAAAATATAATTATGATAATAACAATGACAATAATAACATAACAAAATACAATAATGAAATATAATAACACAGAGGGCAATATAATAGATAATAATAAAACAATAAATATAATAATGAAATATAATAATAACATATAAAAATAATTATAACAATGATCATGATAATGATGATAGCATGAAATATAATAATAATAAAATGTAATAACGATAATGATGATAACAATAACAATAATATATAATAATGGAATATAATAGCATATACTAATATAATATTTAATAAATCAATAAATACAATAATAAAACATAATAACATAATAATGATAATAATAAAGATAATAATGATAACAGTGATGACGATGATGATGGTGATGATGATAATAATATTAATAAAAATAACAATTATAACAACAACAACAACAACAACAATAATAATAATAATAATAATAATTTTCTGTGCTTTAATGAAGCCCCATCCTTCCATTTTCCATGGACTGGGGCCTCGTTCCCAGCCGTGCCTCATCCCAGAGCTGCATTCCCAGAGATTCCCGTGCAGCTCCAGCCCCGGTGGCTCCCGTTTGGAGAGAGCAAACATTGACATTCCCACTGACATTTCCCCGGGGCGTCCGTGACTTCAGCTTTAATCAGCCCTTAATGAACCGCGCTGGCTAATGAGCAATCAGGGCTGGGCACCACGGGAGGGGCAGCTCGGGATTCACCGGGATTTGGGGCTGGGAATCTGCACTTTAAGGGGGAAAATGGCTGAAATGGGGATGGTGCTTTGGGAAGGGAGAGCAGCAGGAGCAGGTTTTCCATGGCTGAAGCAGGGAAGTGCTGATCCCTGAGGGAATTGGGAAAGGGAATTCTTTAGTTCATGTTTTGGTGAGTGAGCACAGGCACTGTTTTCATAACATCCCCAAATTATTTGGGGATTGGACTTTAAATCTGATCCCATCCCAAAGGGACACCTTCCACTACCCCAGGGTGCTCCAGCCTGGCCTTGGACACTTCCAGGAACGGGCCATCCACGGAAAAACCTGTGCCAGGTCCTCCCACCCTCACAGGGAATAATTGCTGCCCAAAATCCTCCTCCCAGCTCGGGAAATGTTGGGGGATGAGCAGCTACAGCTGGCAGGAGCTCCCTGGATATGAATGAGGTGGGATGGGGGGACTGTGGGATGGGGAGGGGATGAGTTTGGATGATCCTGGGGAATTTGGCCTTCAAGATAAGCAAAGGTGAAGGTTTGGTTCTGTTTTTGGAGGGGCTTGGACGTGGTGATATTTGTTGACATTTATTGGATATTTATTGGATATTTGTTGACATTTATTGGAAAATGATCAGCTTGGAACATGGACTGGCTTGGACATGAGATGTTAGGAAACGAGGATGGAAAAAAAACCACCAAGAGGGATTTATTTCTTGGGGGTTTTATGAGGGAAATGTGTGTTAGAACCCAAATCCTTGGGATAGGCCCTGTTTAACCCTTTATTAGCCACTCTTTTCCCAAATCATTCTCTCCTGGCTCTCCCCCTTTTTTTTTCTGGGCTGAACTCTGTCCATCAAGCTCTGGGAGCAGTTTCAAATTCCCTGATGAGGGTGGGAATTATAACTTGAGGCTGTCATTGTCCTTTTAACCTGTTCAGTCAGAATTCGGTGACTTTTTCTGCCTTTGAGGGGCTTGGATGTAATGATATTGGATAATGGATATTTATGGACATTTACTGGATATTTATGGACATTTATTGGATATTTATGGACGTTTATTGGAAAATGATCAGCTTGGAACATGCACAGGATTGGAAGGTGTTAGGAAAGCAGGATGGGAAGAAGGCACCAAAAGGGGTTTGGTTTGGGGTTTTTATGAGGGAAATGTGTGTTAGAACCCAAATCCTTGGGATAGGCCCTGTTTAACCCTTTATTAGCCACTCTTTTCCCAAATCATTCTCTCCTGGCTCTCCCTTTTTTTGGCAAAGGATGAAAGCCAATTCCAGGTTATTCCACACTGATCCTGGAATTCGGAGCACGAGGATTTGGGCTGTTCTCAGAGGCCTCACGTGAATTTTGATTGTTTTGTACCAAACCCACCCACGGCATTTCCCAGCTGCTCCGTAGTTTCCATGTAGGATTTTTTTTCCACTCCTTGCAGGAATTAAAAGATTGATGCCTGGTAATTAAGTGTGGCTGCTAACGAGACAAGATTAATCAGGAATGCAAATGAAACCCTTCGGAGCAGGGATGGATCTCTCCATGCAGAGTTTTTATCAGACAATGGAATTTCCCTTTTTCCCGACTTCCCTCACAAACTGTTCCTTTGCAGAGATGGAAAACAAGGGTTGATGTTCCAAAAGATAAAAGTGGGAGTTAATTCCACGCTGCTCCAAACTGGGGTGTCCTCATGGAAGAGTTCACTGGGGACTGGGAAATTGTTTTTGGGAAAATCACAAAGTTCTCGTGGGAAATTGGGAATTTCTATCCGAGGGTGCTGCCAGTTTCCAGGAACGTTGTTTGAAAAATGCCATGGCCAAATAACCAGGATTCGCCAGGATTTAGTGGGTGCTAATTGAACTAATCCTGAGTCCATGAGTTCCCTGGATTTTCTCTGTTGTACCAATCCAGTATTGGGTGGAATTCCAGCCCAGTTTGGGTGGGAAGGGACCTTAAATCCCATTCCATGGGCAGGGACAGCTCCCACTGTCCCAGGCTGCTCCAGCCCCAGTGTCCAACCTGGCCTTGGGCACTGCCAGGGATCCAGGGGCAGCCACAGCTGCTCTGGGAATTCCAGCCCAACCCCTCCCCACCTTCCCAGCCAGGAATTCCCAATTCCCAATCTCCCATCCATCCCTGCCCTCTGGCAGTGGGAAGCCATTCCCTGTGTCCTGTCCCTCCAGCCCTTGTCCCCAGTCCCTCTCCAGCTCTCCTGGAGCCCCTTCAGGCCCTGCAAGGGGCTCTGAGTTGCCCCCAGATCCTTCTCCAAATGTTTTCCTGCATTCCTGAAAATATCCCAGCCTGCTTCCTGGGTGGCTTTTTCCATTATCTCCCATAAAAGCGAAGCCCTGACATTTATCCTTCCTCTGCCTGGAACACAAAGCAACCACACTTCAAAAAGCAGGGACAGAAGAGAGGGAATGTGAGCACGAGGGGGTGGGAAAGGGTCTGGGAGTGGTTTGTGTTCCCAGGAAACAGGAAAATGTGGATTTGGCTCAAGCTCAGGGACATGATCTCAGTGACTTCCTGGTTTTTCAAGTCTTTTTTTCCGTGTGGGAATGAAAATGGATTGAGATGATAAAATTCCAGGACGATTTGGGGTTGGTGACTGAGCAAAATGGACACCTTGACCCTCCCGAAGCTGCTCCCTGAGCGCCCAAAATCCCTGGATTTGGCTGAACACAGAGGTTGCCTCAGCAAAGGAGGAGAGAGGCACAAAAAGCAAAATCCATGTGGGGAATGCCAGGCTCAGGACAACAGGAGGAGGGGTGGGAATGATGTTATTCCTGAATCTCCTCTCCCAATAATGCCCATGGCATTCCCAAGGAAAGCAGGAGGGAGGTGTTGGAGGTTTTGTTTAGCCCCAAAACCTGGCAAAAAATGATGGAATTGTGCAAAACCAAAGATCCTCCTTATAGATGGAAGTTAAAAATCATCAGTTCCCGAGGGGGAGTCCTCTCCCATAAAACCTGGCTGTGCCAAATCCCAAAACATTCCAGGCTCCCTGAGCTGTCCCAAGTTATTTCTCTCTCCGGTGCCTCTGCCTTCACCTGCTCTGATTTCCAGCTTTATCTCCCACCTGCTGGGAGCTGAAATGTTGGGAGGTTTGAATTCCAAAGGTTCTGTTCCACTGAATCCCATCTGTGCTGTCACTCACACCCTTAATTAGCTCCCAATTAAAATTGCTCTGAGTTTTGGGGCCCAGAGCTTTTTCCTGGGCTAATTCCGAGCCTGAATGGTTCAGTTGAGAGGTGGGGTTTGGGTCAGGGTTGGATTTGGGGATCTTGGAGCTCTTTTCCAACTTTGATCCCATGAAAATGAAGGGTTTGGGATCCCTTTTTAACAGTGGGCTCTGCTTGGAGTGCCAGAGTTGGAGTGGATGCTTTTCCTCCTGTTTAGTCAGGAAAACTGGGATTCCAGGAGCCCAGAGAGGTAAAATGAGGCTCTGGGGTTATCCCAGAAAAACCCAGCCAAGTCCTTAATCTTGGCACTGGGAATGGGGTTATTTAGGCAGGAATAGCTGAAATATTCCAGGATCCATGTGCAGGCAGAGGGATTGTGACAACTTTGAGCCTCAGGTCAATTAAAAGGAATTAAAATGATTTTTCTTGTTCCCCTCCTCTGCTGCTTCCTGCAGGAGGCACGAGCTGGAAAAACTGGAGATCCCCTCAGCAGCTGGGCAGGAAAATTCTCTTTTCTTCCTCCAAATTTGTCCCTGGAGGGAGATTTCTGAGTGTTTCCAACAGCGGGGAAGGGGAGAGACAAAGCTTTCCTGGGATGAAATGAATTCGGGATTTGGCCGAGCGGCCGAGCAGGGCCAGCTCCTCTTCCAAAGCATCCCGAGCCTCGTTCCTGTGCTGTGGGATGTCCTGGAGGGAAGAGATTTCCTGGGAAGAGCAGGAATGGCTTTGTTACCCCATGGATCCCCCCAGCCTCTGTTCCGAGCAGGGACATCTTGGATGCCGCTGTTAAATAAAAGATGCTTCGGAATATTGGAGGGAAGATCGGCTGAGGGGGTGGAAGAGCCATTAGTTTTCCTCTTGGGAAGATGGATGGGAGGTTTTAAGGAGCTGTGGCTGCCTCCTGGAATATTTGCAGCCGCTGCAATAATTCTTGGGAAGTGATGAGGGAAGTGACAGCAGGGCTGGGGTTTGGCTTGGTAGGAGGCCAAAAAAAAAAGGAGAAAATTGGGCTTCAGGCATCAAATCCATCACCGGGAATGAAGGGAAGGCAGGGCAGCTCCGGAGCTTTGCTCTGTGGAACAGCAGGAGAAATCCTCACTGCCACCAAAACCGGGGAATGGATCCAGGGGTGCAGCTGGACCTGGGGCAGGGAGAGCCAGGGCTGCTCACATCCTTGAAAATCCCTGTTTGGGACGTCATGATCCTACAGAACCTGCTCCCAACAAGCCTGCTTCTTTTCCCACGCTGTTTTCCTGGAATCCTGGAGCAACGGATCCCTGGTTTAGGGTGAAATGAAAGGGATTTTAAAGCTCCTTGTGCCACATTCCCGCTCCCATTGTTCCCATTCCAAAGGTCTCCCTCACCCAGAACAAAACCCAAATGGCATTTTTTTCCCACCTGGAAAAAGTCAGAGTGAAAGAAATGGAGCATAAAACGTCCCACAGCAGGTGGCAACGGGGAACTGGGAACAGAGAAACACAAAATAACTGCGGAGCTGCTGCTTATTTTCCATTTTTCCCCTTTTTTTCTTTCCCAGAAGAGAAAAATGATTCATGGAGTGATTTGGGATGGAGGCTTGGAGCCTCACTGGTGTCAGTTTTTCAGGACCCGGGGATGTGGAGCTTAATCCAGCCCTGAGTGGGGAGCCTGCAGCTCTCATTTGGAGATTTTTATTTGAATGAGCAGTGGAAGGCAGCCCAGGCTCCCGGACGAGCTGGAATCAGGATATTCCCAGAAGATTTTCAGTCTAAACCCTGCTCAGGAGCTGGAAAAGTGTGGGTGGAGGTGTCTGCACAGGGAATTCGTGCTCAGAGTTTGGGAAAGGGGTGGGAGAGAAGCAGTGGGAGCTCTTGGATATGGATAATCAAATCATGGAATTTTTAGTGGCCAGTGTCCTTTTCCCGATATTCCTGCTGTCTGTTTCCCTCTTGGGTTTGTTTTCCCCTCTCTTTGAGGAGCCCTGGGAAGCACCCAGTGAATCCCTGGATGCAGGTGAGGAAATGAGATTCTTCCTCTCCCAACAAAAACTCCCAGGATGAGTAAAAACATGAGGCAGGAGTGTCTCTGCTGGGAAATCCCTGCTGGAAAATCCCACCTGGATGTGGGTCTGGCCAGGGACTATTTTATGGGATTGGGGGTGCATGGAGCAGAGAAACCACTCTGGAAAATTCCATGAGCAGGGTTTGCATTAAAGCTGAAGCCTTTGCCACTCCAGCTGCATTTATTCCCATCTTTTCACTTCCATCATCTCCAGTGACAGGAAGTTTCCCAAGTTAATTGGATTCCTCAGCAGGTTTTTAGGTGTTTTTCCCAGGAAAAAAAAGGAAAATTGATCTCCCACGTCGCCCTGAAGATGCAGAGCTTTGAAACGCGAGGCTGAGGTGGAATTTATTTTATGACAAAACAGGAGATGAAAAACAAATACCAGGAATAAGCCATGAATGTTTCACTGGGAGTGGGAGGGAGGAGGGCAGTGGAATATTCCAGATAATCCCCCTGGCACCTGGAGCAGCTCGGTGTGGGGTGTGAGGGCTGAACATTCCTGATTCCACAGGGATTGGCTCTGCTTTCCCGGGGAGCTGGGAGCCAGGGGGTCCTGCAGGGATGGATCCCAAGAGTGCAGGGATGGGCTGGATGATCCAGGATCCAGCTGGGATGGGATGGGAGAAGGGAAGGCTCCAGGGAGAGTTCAGAGCCACTTCCAGGGCCTGAAGGGGCTCCAGGAGAGCTGGAGAGGGACTGGGGACAAGGGCTGGAGGGACAGGACACAGGGAATGGCTTCCACTGCCAGAGGGCAGGGATGGATGGGAGACTGGGAATTGGGAATTCCTGGCTGGGAAGGTTGGGGAGGTACTGGAATTCCCAGAGAAGCTGTGGCTGCCCCTGGATCCCTGGCAGTGTCCAAGGCCAGGCTGGAGCAGCCTGGGACAGTGGGAGCTGTCCCTGCCCATGGAATGGGATTTAAGGTCCCTTCCAACTCCAACCATTCCAGGATTCCATGGAAAGCTCTTCTGTGCTTTTCCAGAAACTCTCTCCGCTTTCCCCATCACAACGTGCCCTGGGAATGGAGAGGGATGAGGCTCTTCCCTGTCCTCATCCCAACCCTGGAGTGTGGAACAGCTCCTGCCAAGGCTCAGCTGCTCGGACAGGGATGAGCTTTGGATAAATTGCTCAGGGATTGCTTCCAGATAATTCAAACCTCTCCCCCTCCGGCTGATTGGAATTAGTGCTGAGAATTCCAGGGAGAACTTAGTGGGATTTGCTTCCAGGGGCTTGTTTTCCAGGGAAGAGGCAATGTTAAAGTAGCAAAAGTATAAATGAGAACGTGCTCCAGTGCTTGGCTTTAACTAACGAGCATCCCAGGGAATGGGAATGGCTGGGAATGGGTACAGGGAGAAAGGAGTGGGAATGGGAAGTGCAATTAAGGCAGGAGTGGTGGTTCCCTCGCTAATTGAATCCGTGGGTGAAGTTTGGGATGTGTGAGCACATCCAGAGGGTGGCACTGAGCTGGGCATGGCTGCCGAGCTCCAGCTGCCAGAAAATACTTTGGATTCCTTGGAATGCTGGGAGTCCATCTGCAGCCACCTCCAGTTTCCATGTCTGGATTGGGGAAGGTGATATTCCTTAAATCTGATTGCTCATGGAAATCTGAGGAGTTCCCAGTGGGAGAGGGATCCCAGCCCTTCCCACCTCCACTCTGCCAGGGAGAGGCTTTTCCTGATGGATTTGTCCACCAGAAACTCCTTTTCCGCTGGCAAAATACATCCCATTCCTTACAGGATAACTCTGTGTGTCATCTTTAATTAAATTTTAATTAAATTTAAAATCCTTTGGATCACAAGCAGCACCTCAAGTTCTGCAACTCCGCTTTAGTTTGGGATCAGATCCTTTCCTTGGTCTGAATCCCAAAGCATTTCCCTGGAAGGGGCACAGAGGATAGAATTTGTCATCTGTGGGTACAAATTTCCTTGCTCAGCTCCCTCAGGTGCCTTCAGCCCCATAAAACCGGGACTAACAAAGTGTGGGATCCATCATAACTTCCAAAATAAAGCTGGAAAAGTGGCGTTCGGCACTAAACGCCTCAGGCTGGAGCTGAATAAGGAATTTTTTATCCCTGGGGAATATAAATAATGGAGACAGCCTGGATTTCTCTGGCTCACAGGGACAGCAGGAAACAGGGAATTTAGGGACAATAAAAGGTGTTTGGGATGAGTGGCTGTGGTGGCATTCCCAGGGGATGTTTGGATGGGATCAGCCTGTAAATAATGGAATACACCCCCACAACTGTCCCAAATGCACAAACCCATTTCCCACAGGTGTTGGAGCAGGACTTTCACTGCCATGAGCTTTCCCAGAGTCACAATTTGGTGTTGGGTTTTCCTGGGATAAGGTTTTCCTGGGAGCTGGGACATTTCCCACGGCTCCAAACAGGGAAAATCTCCGGCAGCTGAGGCTGGGGAGCCGATTAAAAATGAGGATTTTGTGATCTCCCACTGCTCTGCTCCTGTCCCTGCGAGCCTGGAGACACCACGAGCTCCATCTGCATCCTTGATTTTGTGGATTAATTGATAATTCCTTTGATTTAATTGGCAGCTGGGGATGCACAGGAACTGTTTGGTGCATTCCAGGTGAAATATCCTCTCTCTGAAGCCAATTCCCACCACTCTTCCCTGAGTTCTCTTTAGCTGGGACAGGAATAAGAAATAAGGGGCTCTTTGTGAGGAATAAAAACATTCCAAGTGGTGCCTTTCCCATGGATCTGCTCCAGGATTTTCAGGAGCCAGTGCAGAGATTGTCACCAGTTTCAAAGTGTCAAATCATCCTAATGAAGCCTAAATTCCCACAAAAAACTTCCAAATGAATAAAAAGGAAACTTCAGCTGTCATTTCCCCCAAGTTTGGGATGGGATATCCATGATTATCCGAATGTTCCAGGGAATTCCTGTATGTATAAATACATTTTTTTAATTCTTCTGTCATCCAGATGATGACAAATGTGGGAATGAGCCCCAGCCCTCAGAATTCCACACTTAAATCCAGGTTGTTGTATCAAGGCCATGTTGGATGGGACTTGGAGCAGCCTGGGATGGTGGAAGGTGTCCCATGGCTGGGGGTGGAATTTTGAGTTTTAAATTCCCTTCCAACCCAAACCATTCCATAATTCCGTGATCAATAACTCCCCCATCCCTCTCTCTAATTAAAAGCAGTTCTAAATAAAATATTGGGAATGCTGGCAGGTTTATGGATCTTTAATTCTGTAATTAAAGGTCTGCTTGGCTGAGATAAGAACTGTAATTAATCCAATTAATATTCTGGAATAGAATCTTTTTAGAGATAAGAAAATTTAAATTTAAGAAAAGGTTTTTACACTGAGGGTGGAGAGGCCCTGGAATGGAATTCCCAGAGAAGCTGTGGCTGCCCCGGCATCCCTGGGAGTGTCCAAGGCCAGGTTGGAGCACTGGGATGGTGAAATTAATGATCAGAATAATTTCACTCCCATTTTTCTGCTCCAAATCCTGGGTTTTTATTCCCAGGTGTCTGAGGACGTGGAGGGAGGGAGGGATGGGGCAGATTCCCTGGATAAGCCGTGCCAGCTGCACCGGAGCCATTTATCCTGACCAAACTCCTGCTCTCCCCCTGGGGATGCTGCTGGATCTGATCCCCCTGAATCCGCTGGGGAAATGAAATCTTTGGGCTCGGATGAGGTGGGAGTGCCGGGTTCCCAGCGCTGGCTGTGGAGGGGGATCTGGGATCATCCGGCCACCGCTGCTCTGGGAGAACATTTCTGACTTCTCCTGAAGCTTCAAACCTGTCCTGGCTGTCAGCAGCTCTGCATCCCTGCCAGGAAACACAGGGAGAGTCTCCCAAAGGTTAAAGATGAAGGGAGCAATGCCAGGGAGACGCTTGGGAATGACAGGAAAGCAGGGAACAGGCCTGACAGATCCCGAGCTGCTGCACACCCCCCTCCTGACAGCAGCCAGCCAGGCTGGCACATTTGGTGTGAAATTTGGGTACAAGGAGCAGTTCTGCTCTCTCCTGGAATTACTATCCCGGAGCAAAGCCGCCTCCCCAGCTCCTGGTTTCTGTGGGAGTGCCTGAGCAGCTCAGCAAGAGGAAGGAAGGGGTGTGGGTGTGCAGCCTGCACAGCCGGCCCGGCCTCCCTCCTCCCTGCCCCTGCCAGCCGGGAATGCTTTCTTCCCAGAGAAATGGCCAGCCCTGGCACGCGCTGGGATCCCCATCCCTGGAGGGATGCAAAGCCGCGGGGATGTGGCACCTGGGGACATGGGGCAGTGCTGGGAATGCTTGGGCTCCATCCGGGAGGGCTTTTCCAACCTTGATTTTACATGTGACTCCATGGATGCCACGGAATTTCATTCCTTGCCCTGGTTGCTGTCATGTCATGGAATTTCAGTCCTTGCCCCGGTTGCTGTCATGCCATGGAGTTTTATTCCCTGTCCCTGGATGCTCTGAACTCCTTGTTCCCACTTTTCTCCACCACGACGGAGGTTTCTCCTGGCTGCCTGGAGAGCCTGGAACACCCCTGAGGCAAAACCACTTCCCTGAGTTTGAAATGTCAAATATTTATTGTTAAATATCCCCTGAGACGATGCCAAGTGGTTTGGAAGGGCTGAGGAAGTTTGGACAGGGAGGAAAAATCCCTGGAGGATGTGGGATGGAGACTTTTTGCTTTGAAGGTGATCAGAGGAGTCAAACCAGGCTTGAATTTGGGTTTCAATTGGTGTTTGGCTGCCCATAATTGCTGAAAATCTGGAAAATGAATGTGCAGCAGGAGCACGAGGAGGAGTTTTAGCAACATTGCACTGCTGGCTCTGCTGTTTCTTGGTGATTTGCTGGATTGAGGAGCTCAAGGATCACCTCACCATTTAAACAGGACAGTGGGAACATTCCATGAGGGGAAGTTTGGGAATGCCATTCAAAGGAAAATCCCTCCAGGAAGGGAATGGTTCTTAGGTGCGTGGAGTGATTTGAAATAAATTCAATTTTTTAACAAGAAAAAGTCAAATTATAATCCAGAAAACAAACCCTGGTTCTGTGCTTTTATTCCCACCTAAAGGCCATAAAGCAGGACAAAAATCTGCTTTTTCCCCAGCATCTCCAGTCCTGGTTTTTTCTGCTCTCAAGATGTAAATTATGGAATGACAGGAATAAATTTCCATCTCCAGGCCTTTCCCAGCAGTGCAATTCCAGCAGGAGCTGCAGCTCTCACAGCTGTGGCTGCTCAGTGGTTTCTCAGTGCAATATTCCGTTGTTGTTACACATTTTACTGTATTTTCCCAGCAATGAAAGTGGTAAAGCTGCACCATAAATCAAATCCTGGGAGTACAGTGAGAGCTGCCTGTTCTGCTCCTGGTTTTATTCCCAAGCTCCTATTCCAGAGCATGTGGAGAAAAATTCTTTTCAAATCCAAGCTGTGCTTGTTCTGCCTCAGCCTCGTTCTAGAGAGTTGGGAAGGAGAAGTGAATTTATCTGAAATAAATCTCTTTTTGTGCTCTGCTGATCTCTGGGACAGCACTCCTGGCTCAGCTGTGGGTTTGGTTTTGCTGGAAGTGGGAATTCAGGGCAGGAATTCAGCTCTCAGGTGGGAAATGAGGAGGGATGGGGAACCTCTGGCCTCACAGCAGCACCAAGAATGACCCAGGGTTGGGCTGGTTTGGGTAAAAGACCAGTTCAGGACGAGCTGGACTGGTCAGACTGGTCGGGCCTAGTGTGGACATGGAGCTTTTGCAAATCCCAGAATCCCAGGGAACTTAAATCCCATTTATTCCACCCTGTGCCATGGGCAGGGACACCTCCCACTGTCCCAGGCTGCCCCAGCCTGGCCTGGGACACTCCCAGGGGTCCAGGGGCAGCCACAGCTTCTCTGGGAGAACATTTGTGCCCTTCCCTGGATATTGAAACCTTAACAATTCCCTTGGTTTGGCTTTTCCTGCTGCTCTGCTGGTGGCTGGAAAACAGGGAAAGTCTGTTCAAGGACAAGTTTGTTTGGAAGCCTTTCTGCCCTCGAGGTGTCATTTCCTCTCTAGCACAGACAACTCCAATAAAGCAAATTTTTCTTGTTATCATCTCCTCCTTCCTCTGTCTGCCCTTTGTGCCTCGCCTGACAATTTTTCAAGGATTTATTCCCACCTCTGGGAGTGCTGCCAGGTCTGAGCAGGTTTTTGTGGATGCTTCACCTGTCTGTGTGTTTGGGCAGCCTCCTGCTGCTGATCCCAGCTTTCTGATTTTCCCAGGACTGCAGGATTAGAGCAGGAGGGGAGATATTTGAAGTACTTTTTGAAGCACATCCCAATCCTCTCTCCACACCAACCCAGGCTAACACAGGGCGTTGTGATTCCCATTTTAGTCCTGGTTTAATGCCCTTTCCCCTCATAAATCCAGGATGGATCTTCCTCCTGAAATCTGATTTGTGCTGTGGGCTGGAAGAGAGGAAAAGCATTTTCCTGAGTTGATTGTGCTTTATGAGTAACTTGAGGCCCCCCAGGCTGTGCAGTTGTGCCACCCTTTTTCCAACAAGGATTATTAGACACAAACCCTTTTTTCATATGAAGGCCCAGAATTAGGATACAATGAAGCAGGAATGGGGTGGAAATGTGGGATTGAATCACATTCCAACACCTTTGGGGTTCCATAACTCCAGCCCCCCCCCCAAATTCGGTGAAATTTGGGGCTTTTAGGTCCTATTGCCCCATTCCAGCTCCGCATTGAGCATGGAAATGGAATTAAAGGCTCATCCCAAAAAAGCCTGAAGGCTGCCAGGAGCTGCAGGTGGAGGGGAATGTTGGGATTTTGGCAAATTTCGCACCCCTGAGGAAGTGAAAGCTGGGAATGTGGGCAGTGTTTGTGTGCAGGGAGGGGAGAGAGGCTCTTCCTGACCCGGGGCCTGGATTTTCCTGGGCCACAAACCCACAGGAAGAGAGAAAAATGTGGGTTTGGACTTCACGGAATCCCAGGAGTGCTGGGGCTGGAAGAGACGTTCAAGGAGGGGCAGGGACACTTCCACTGTCCCAGGCTGCTCCAAGCCCTGTCCAGCCTGGCCTGGGGCACTGCCAGGGATCCAGGGGCAGCCACCGCTGCTCTGGGAATTCCAGCCCAGCCCCTCCCCACCCTCCCAGCCAGGAATTCCCAATTCCCAATCTCCCATCCATCCCTGCCCTCTGGCAGTGGAAGCCATTCCCTGTGTCCTGTCCCTCCAGCCCTTGGCCCCAGTCCCTCTCCAGCTCTCCTGGAGCCCTTCAGGCCCTGCAAGGGGCTCTGAGCTCTCCCTGGAGCCTTCCCTTCCCCAGGTGAACATTCCCAGCTCTCCCAGCCTGGCTCCAGCCCTTGGAGTTAAAGGACTGTGAGAGTGGTTTTCCCAAACAAGGCCCGTCCCACTGGTGGGATATGGATACAGGTTTTCCTGCAATTCCCAAATCTGCTTTAAGCCATTTTTCATCATTTTGGGAGTTCTACAATGTTCAAAGCCACTGGTGGCTGTTCCCAAAAAACCTGAAGGTCACTCGTAGTGCCAGAATCGTCTTTTCCCAAAATATTTTGTCCCAAATCAGGTGCTTTGATGAAGAGCTTTAACAGCTGGGATGGTTTTTGGGGAAATAGCCACTGCCTCGTGGAGAAATGCATCAAATTTCCTCCTGCAAGTTTGGCTTCCGCTGCCCAGAGAACTTTGGTTCAGTCATGGGATTAAATCAAAATTAATCCAAAATGGAATTGAAGCCGTTCCCTTTATTCCAGCAAATCCTGGGTTGATTTAAAAGGAGAAAAGAAGGATTTTGGAAAGCTTCTCCTACGGAAAAATGTTGGCCAGATAAACAGGAGCAATTAGTGCTTAATGAGGACACCGAGTCCCAGCAGTTTAAGTCTGAACTCCCAGGTTTATTTTTCCAACAAAAGTGCATCCAGATCCAATAAAAAAGATTCAGAAATTCATCTGTGCAGGGGTTTTTTTCCCGTGGTTTCTTCCTCTTGCTCCTGAGTGAATAATGTGCTTTTAAATGCATTTAAATTCAACACTTCCATGCATTCTTTTGTTCCTAATTAATTGAAATATTAATTTTCCTGCTAATACTTTCTTGCTTTTGTTATTTAAGTTTTATAGAGGTGGTTGCTGTTATTTTTTGGGCTTGCTGCCAGACAAGTGGAAACTGAGGCACTGTGATAAAATCAGAGATTCCTGCCTGTTTCCAGCAGTTCTTGGTGTGGGATCCTCCTGCAGTTTGGGTGTGCAATTCCAGGCTGGATATTGCTGAATGTTGTGACAATTGAAATTAAGCCTTCAAAATAAATTGGCAGGAATTAGACAAAAAATCGGGAAAGTCATCCAAATATTTCTCAAAGCATGATAAGAGTTTGGCTTTATTCTGAAATGAAATCAGTATTTAACTGCAGCACAAAGCTGAGCTTAAAATAACCCCGCTGGTTTTCTCCAGCTGCTAAACTGCTGCTTAGGCCCAAATTATTGCCATTAAAGAAATATTCACAGAGCTGTGCTGTGCTTTAAATAGGAATCTTCCTTGAGGAGAAATTCCAGTAAAACGAGAAAACAGTGATGGATAAAAAGAGGAATATGTGGGAAGAGATGGGGGGGGGGGGAAAAATCAGTGAACAGTGGGAATATTAAGAGCGAAAAAAATTAATTTTTCCCCATATCCAACAGCTGGGAAACTTCCTGGGGGTACATGGATAAATTTCTCCCAAATTCCATGGAAATAAGTGGAGTCAAGGTTAAATCCTGGTTTATTTATGGGAATGTTGGAGATGGGAGGCGCCACTCCTGGAGTTCCGTCAGCAACGACTTTGTTGTTGTTCCATCCACATGTAAAGACTTCCTGAAAATGCTGTTTATTCCCAGGGTGCTGGGGTTGGTTGACATGTCAGGAACACAGGGAAGGGAACTGGAGGAGGGAAGATTTAATGGGATTTTGGGAAGGAATTGTTCCCTGGGAGGATGCAGCACCTGCCTGGGGTGGGGCTGGAACCCTTTGCCTGCTTTTTCTGTGGGAGAAGTGAAAAGGAACCAATTTAAACTTAACTTTTTCCAAGACTTCTGTCACTGTTTTTTGTCCTGCTGCAGTCCTGGGGTTTGTGTGGAAATAAATCCATGGGAATTTAGCTCATTCCAAGACTCCTGTTGCTGTTCGTTGCTGCTTTTGCACAGCGTGAGGCCCTGACATTTCACTGAGACCACAGAGGTGTCAAAGGCAGCTGCAATTCCCACATTTTAATGGGAAAAGTGCGGATTTTACATCCACTGTGGTTAAATGGTTTTTTCCCCTCATTTTTCCCTCAGATCAGGAGCAAGCAAAGACCTTGGCCCACCTTGGTGACATTTTTAATTCCTTTTAAAACAAAGCTCCAGCAGTGCCAACAAAACCTTTCTTGGGAATTGGTTTTCCCTGTGAAGATTCCTGAATTTGGAGTAATTTTTCAAATTATCTTTTATGTTTTTTCAGTCAGCTGTGCTTGCTATTGATTTTATTTGCTGCTTTTTGTTGGAGGGTTGGATTTAGATTTTTGAATTAAAAACCTGTCAAGGCATGAATCCACCCTGAAAAAAGCAGCTTGGGAGCAGCAGAGGGATGAATCCCATTGGGTAAAAAAGGGGGGAATGGTTGAAAAGAAGGAAAAAAAGCCCAAGGCAGGTTGTGGCTGAGTCTGTTCTGCTTTTGGGGCCTCTTTTCATGGATCTCCCCATCTCAAACGCTCCTCAAAGGAGTAACTTGGGAGTAACAGAGCCGGGGGTGCTCTCTGATCCTTTAAATCCCTTGAAGTTTGTTGGATCTCAGGCCAGGAATGCTTTGTTTTCCCACAAATTCCCAGTTTGGGGGTCCAAGGAGCACCCAAATCCCGTGGGAGGTGATAGTGGCCAAGAGCTGGATCCAAAGGAGCATTTCCCACCCAAATCAGGGTGGTTTTCATGGAATTTGGTCACCTTTGGGTTTTCCCATCTGCTGGAGCAGCTCTGAAATCCTAAAGAAGCTCCAGCATTTTTCCTTAAGGAAGGAGAAGGAGGTGAGGAGTTGGATGTGAGACAGGCAGGGTGGTGGTGGGCTTCCAGATTTCAGCAGGATTTGGGATCTAAGGTGAGGAATTGTGTTTTCCTCATGCCGATTCCTGCCTCTGGTGTGGAATGGGAGTGGGAAGGGAATGTGGGACAGGAGGTGCTGGGTGAGATAAGATTTTCCAGGAAAAGGATAAAACCAATTTAAAGTAACCTGACTGCCTAAAAAATAAAATCAATTTAAGGGACTATCAATAATTCCAAGAGGAATATCCTTCCCAAACCCAGATCCTGGAGGCAGCTGAGGAAAGGACAAAAACCCAACTCTGATGGAGCTCAGGAGCAGCTCCATGGACAATTTTCCTGCACTCTCCACGGGTTTTTTTGGGACACAGTGGGATAGGCGGGGGGTCAGTGTTGGGTGATTTGGCTTTTTAAAATAAAATCAGGCACTGAGCGAGGGAAGCAGGGATGTGACGGGAGAGTGGCCTGGAAAAAGGAGCTGCCCTGGAGCGATATCGGAGCCGAATGGATTTTTTGTGTGTAACTCCAAGGGGAGGAAAAGCCGCTGAAATCCCTGGGCACGGCCGTGTCCCACTGCTCCCGCGGGGATCTGCGGGGTGACTCCAGAATTCCACAAAACATTCCACGAGAAAGCAAATCCTGCTTTTCCTTGATGCCGAAAGGGGGATGTGAGAGCAGGGCAAGCCCTGGGACATTCGGGAGCTGCACCGAAAGCCGCCGGATGCTGCTGTTACATAAAGCCGGGATCTCTCCCGCTCCACAATCAATTGTCCTGGGAAGCGGCGCTCCGTGGGGACACGGGCAGAGCTTTGTCACAAGGCATCAGGACACGCCTGGCTGAATTCCCGGGATGCAGCCCCTCCCGGACAGCCGGGATGGGCAGCGGCTCCCCCCGCCCCGAGCAGCTGCTCCAGCGCAAAAATGGCACGGGAAGGTTTTCCTGAGCTTTTCCAAAGGGAGGATCCTTTATAAAGGAATGGAAATATCCCATGGGAAAGGGGAATGTTGTTGGAAAGTGTCCTGGCGTTGCTTTGGAGCCAGGCTGGGAGTGCTGGGGATGTTCAGCTGGAGGAGGGAAGGATCCAGGGAGAGCTCAGAGCCCCTTGCAGATCTACCCGCGGAGGGATGGAATTATAAAATTCCGGAGTGGTTTGGGATGGAAGGAACCTTAAATCCCATCCTATTCCATGGCAGGGACACCTCCCACTGTCCCAGGCTGCTCCAGGCCCCAATGTCCGTCCTGGCCTTGGGCACTGCCAGGGATCCAGGGGCAGCCACAGCTGCTCTGGGAATTCCAGCCCAGCCAGGAATTCCCAATCTCCCATCCATCCCTGCCCTCTGGCACTGGGAAGCCATTCCCTGTGTCCTGTCCCTCCATCCCTTGTCCCCAGTCCCTCTCCAGCTCTCCTGGAACCCCTTTAGGCTCTGGAAGGAGAGACAAATGCTCCCTGGATAAATTTGATCCTTCCTAAACTTCTGAGCACAGCTCTCATGAACTGAGATTTCCCCCCTTTTTCCTAGGATATGAAAAGCCAGGCAAACTCCCTGTTTTGTTATGACTGATCCAAGGATATACAGGAAAATTTCCCAGAAAATGGGTTCCTGGAGTCCTTCCCAGAATCTTCCTTTCCCTGGGAATGCTGCACAGCCACTTCCTGCTCCCTTTTCCTGGAGGGTCACTTTTCCTTTTCCATCAGAATTGTGCAAAATCCATAAAAAAATCAAATTTAAATATGCAAATGAATTGCTGAAAGGTAAACATTCCCTGAGCTGTTATTCCCTGTGTGTCAGGAATGGGATATTTTTAAACCAAAGGAAATATGGTTGGGAAAAGCTCCAGCTGTTAATGAGACCTGATTGGTTCCGAACTTAATTAGGGCTGGGAGCAGGGGAGCCTGAGGGACATCTGTTACTTCCTTCCGTAACTCTCAGTATTTTCCAGGGATGTCACTCCAGGAGAAGCTCATTCCTGAGGTATTTCTTTCCAGAGAAATATTTGCATGGCTTAAAAAGAATTTCTTTTGGGAAATGGAGCCAATGTTGGAATATTTTGGATTTTGCTGGGTTTATGCTCAGGGTGTCCATCTGGGGGTTTGGTTTGGAATGAGTGTCCCAGTGGGAGGAATGAAATCCCAAAAGTTGGATTTGATCCTGGGATCTGTTCTGCTGCAGGGGTTTAACCTTCCTGTGCCAGGCTGGGCAAGGCACACTCAGATTCCATGGAATTAATGGGAGAGTTTGGGGTGGAAGGGACCTTAAATCCCATTTTTTCACTCCCTGCCATGGGCAGGGACACTTCCTGCTATCCCAGAGTGCTCCAGCCTGGCCTTGGACACTGCCAGGGATCCAGGGGCAGCCACAGCTTCTCTGGGAATTCCAGCCCAGTCCTTCCCCACCCTCCCAGCCAGGAATTCCCAATTCCCAATCTCCCATCCATCCCTGCCCTCTGGCAGTGGAAGCCATTCCCTGTGTCCTGTCCCTCCAGCCCTTGTCCCCAGTCCCTCTCCAGCTCTCCTGGAGCCCCTTCAGGCCCTGGCAGGAGCTCCAAGTTCTCCCCGGACAGGTTTGGTCCTTCCCAAAATTCTGTCCTGTCCGTTATCCTGGAGGACTTCTCCAGCCTAAACCATCCCACGATTCCATAAAACAACAATAAATCCTTGCTGAGGGGAGCTGTGTTTGAAGGGATGAAATCCCTGGGCTCCCCAGCAGGGCTGGAATTCCCTCAAAGTGCTTTTGGAGAGAGCAGCTGGAAGCACTCGGAGAGGAAATGTCTGGAACACCGTTTTCCCTCCCTCCCATTTTTCCATCGGGACACAAAGGGACTGCTCAATGAAAAGCTGAAGTGGAGCTGCTCAAACGAGATCCCAGCTGGAAAATTTGTCATTGGAAGGAAAATTTATCCCGTTTTGACTGCATCCATTAAATCCAAGGGTAGCTGGGAGGTTTCCATGGAATGTTTACAACCCTGTGTTTACAGCTCCGTGCACAATGAACATCCCTGTCCCAGCTGAGCCTTCCTAATCTGACCAAATAATTCCAATTGGGAAAAAAGGGATTTATAGGAGTGTGGAGCTGGGAATCTGCACCCAAAGATGCAGGGATTCCCCAAATCCCTGTTTTCTTCCAGGAATTTCAATGGAGTCCAGATGGGAAGAGAAAGCTTTCTTTGGGAGAGAAATTTTTGTGCTGGAGAAAAACATTTGAGTTAAAGAAAAATCCTTGTTTTTCATGAAACCGCTGCCTTGGAATGTTTTATTTGCAGGGAATTTTTGCTGGTTTGTTTTTATGGGAAGAGGAGCTCTGTGATTAAAGCATCCTCGCCTTCTTCAGTGGGAGATGCTTGTGGGTAAGAACCGGTTTTACTCCGGGAGCTGGGATCCAGTGTTAAGTTTTTGGAGTTTTCCTCCTCTTTTTGGATTTTCCTCCCATTTTTTTTGGTGCCCAAGATTCCCTGGATCTTCACGAAATCCCAGATTTGTGGGACTGTGGTCACTGTGGCACTGGCGTGGGAAAAAAATTTAGGTTTTTTAGGCTTTTTCCTGTGGGTTTGTTGGTTTGTTTGTTTGTATCAGAAGAAGCTCAGTCAAACAAAAGTTTGGAAAAGTTTGGAAAACCAGGAATCTAGTCCCAGACTCCTAAATCCAAACGCTTGAAAGTCCCGGGGATTTTTTCCTGCTCTAATAAGACAAAGAGTTTGTCTCGTGCTCTCGTTGTGAGGACTGAGCAGAACCTTCTTCCTTTCAATCCTCCAGCAGCCAAGAATTCCTTTCTTTTATCTGCTTGTTCCCTTTCTTTCCCAACTCCTAAGTGTATCTTTAGTGGGAAAATAACAATTTTAGGATAATCCCAATGCTGTTTCAAGTGCAAGCTGTGGGGTGGGGAGGCAGAAAATTGTGGATTCATATCCCTGGCAGTGTCCAAGACCAGGCTGGACAGAGCTTGGAGCACCCTGGGACAGTGGAGGTGTCCCTGCCCATGGGATGGGATGGGATGGGATGGGATGGGATGGGATGGGATGGGATGGGATTTAAGGTCCATTCCCAGCCAAACCATTCCAGGATTCTCTGGGATGCTCCCAGCAGTTCCTCACGCTCAGGGTTCATTTTGCTTCCCTGTTAATTGGGAAAGGACAAACGGCTCTTCCTGCTTTTCCAAAGGGATTGAATCAATCCAAGGCCGGAGCAGAGCAATTAAAAACCAAAACCTGTGCAGCAATTAGAGAGCGAAACTTCATTAATGACAATAATTATGGAAATCAGGGAATTAATCAGCCCCGGTGACCTCCAGGAGAAGCCACCTCGGGCTCTCTGCTTCCTCAGTGAGGGTGGCAAATGTTTGGGATGAGCTCCTGGATGTTATTTTGGGATTGGGGGTCACGATGAGGGTGGAAAAGCAGATTGTTGGCCTACTGGAGTTCTTGGCATCAATCCCAGAATTCTTAAGGATGGAAAAGTTCTCCAAGGTCATGGAATCCCAGCTGTGGCTGACCCCACCTCGTCACCAGAGCGCCAAGTGCCACTTCCAGGTGTATCCATGTTTTTTGGGATAAACTGGAGCAGCTGTGATCCAGGGCTGTGCTGGTACAGCAGAGCCGCTTGTCCTGAGTTTCTTCCCTGGTTTTTTCCATAAATCCAGTGTTTTCCTGATTTATGAAGACGTTGTAGAGTTTTTATCTTTGGATTGAAAGCCATGAGCGGCCCCACCTCAGCATTCCGGGCAGGAGGGCACCGCCCTCTCCCACAAACCTGCGCCATTCCCAGCACCTCCTTTTCCCTGGATGTTAAACTGGACCTTGGAGGCCACTAAAAATCTTAGGAAAACATCCTAATTCCCGGAAATCAGGAATTTTCTCCAGAAACCTTCCTGTTTGCTGCAGGCACGACTTCTTTGATTCCTTAATTCCATCATAAACCTGGTTTTCTTCCTATTCCATGCTTCCCTAAACCTCCTTTTTTCCCTATTCCAAGCTGCTGTTAGGCCTTTCCCGATAAACCCAGCATTCCAGGCTGGAATTAGTGGCTCACGTGACCCCTCAAAGCCCAGGGCAGGAGCTTCCTGACAGAGCCACAGGCTCGGGAGCTGAAAAAAAATACAAGGAATGGGATCAAGTGAGGAAAAGGGAATTAAGGTTTGGATGCAAAGGGTGGATTTTGGTCAGGATCTGCTCCCAGAATCAGGAGGAAGCCACGGGAGGAGTTAAAAAAATTCATTTGGGATTTGTGTTAATTGCTATAAAAGATTCCGTTTCTTGGTGTTCAGGGATCCTGAGGAGATTCCAGGAAGCCCCTGGGATCCAGGAACATCATGGAATGGTTTGGGTTGGGAAATCCCTCTGGGATCATGGAATTCAACCATTCCCAGGCCACCATTGCTCCGTGTCCCCAAGTGCCACATCCACACCGAAATCCCTGCGGGATGGGAATTCCAGCCCTTTCCATGGAGGAATTTTCCTGATATCCAACCTAAACCTCCGCTGGCCCAGCCTGAGGCCGTTCCCTCTTTTCCCATCCCTGTTCCCTGGGATCAGACCCCAATCCCCACCCAGCTCCACTTGGGAATTGCAGAGGGAAAACCTCTTGCCATGAAAATCCAGGCAGAGCAGGGAAGGGAACCATCCCTCGGGGCTGCGGGATTGCTGACACATTCCCATCTCCAAGTGGTTTTCCATCGTTTCTCTGGCTCTGGCCCTGTGATTTCCATTAATCCAATGGATTTCAGAGTTAGCCCCTATGGATCAGCGGAGAGGCTTCAATATTCCCTTAGACCAGGCTGAGGGAAGGGAATCCAAGTCCTTCCCATGGTTACAATCGCCAAGGAAACCACTCCGGTGGTATCCAGGGCTGGAATTTCAGTTTTCCCTTTGTGTGGCTCTCGCAGAACTGATTGTGGAGGGACAACTCCTCCAGTCCTCACGGATTGCTCCAATCCCTCACAATTCCATATCCCTGTATCCCAGAGTTTCTCCCATCCCTCTGGAGCCGCTGCTTTTCTTTCCTCAAAACACAGTCAGATTTAAAAATATGGATGGGCACAATGGAAAACCAGGAATTAAGGAATTCTCAGTATTCAGAATGTTTCCCAGCCATTTCTGATCTTCCCTAAAAAAACCTTGTAACTGTTTTCATGGAATCTTTATTTCAAAGTTGGTTGCTCTGAAGAATTTCCAGAGCTCTGAAAGATTTTCCCAAAGCAAGCAGATTGTGGAAAATAATTGGAGTCTATGGAAAACTCAGCGGTTTTTGTGGAAAAGCAGCTTTCTGAGCCAGGGAAAATGTTGGAATGTGGTGCAAAACCACAAGCAGCAGCTTCCCAGTAAACTTTGGGATGCCTGACTTTCATTGGATCTCTGTTATTTGTGACCATCCTTAATTTTCCCAAAGATATTTCTTGAGGAAATCTTCCAGATCTAAAATCTTAGGAAAACTGATGGAATATTGATGCAACCTCTTTTTAAAACCGGGAACCGAGGAGGGGAATCGGAGAATCATGGAATGGTTTGGGTTGGGAAAACCCTCTGAGGTCATCGGATCCAACCGTTCCCAGCACTTCCAAGGCCACCCCAATCCCTGCCCCCAAGGGCCACATCCACATGGATTTGAAATCCCTCCAGGAATGGGAGGGACTGGGGCAGCTGGATCCAGGCTCAGTCCAGGGCTGAGTTTATCCAGGGAATGTTTTTCCTGGTCCTTTGGTCGATGTTCCTGCTCTGGCAAGAATTCCAGCGGTGGGAATGCACTCGAGTGGAGATCTGGCTCTTCCTGACTGGGGAACAGGAATCCCAAGGGATTGGATCAGGAATTGCTCCTTTGGCTTTCCCTGCCTGCTGCGAGGCAGGAAAGCAGGAAGGGATTAGAAAAAGGAGGCAGGGAATCCCTGGAAGTTGAATTCCAACTGTGGCTTCAGGAGAAACAGGGAATTCCGGCTTTGATGGGAATTCAGGACTGGTGAGGAGGCTCCTAAAGTTAAACCCAACCTTAGAGTTAACCCTGGCTGCTGTGTCCTGAAAAACTGGCTTTGGGATGGGTTTCCTGGGAATTGCAGGTGTGTTTCCCTTCAGAGACTCCCAAGTGAAGCCCTAATCCCAGAGGCAGCTGCATCCCTGTTTCTTTTGGGAACAATCCCTTCCCAGAGAAGGCCGAGCCGGAGCTGGGGGAGCTCAGGGACAGCTGGAATTTGGATTTTGAGGCCTCTCCAAACAACTCCTTTGCCATTCCCGTGTCTGTCCATGTGCTGCTGAGCTGTGGATCCGGATCCGGGATTTTAATGGGCTTTCAGGGGGTTTTTTATTGGAGAAGATAATTCCGGATAACGATCCCGGGGAAGTTTTCAGCGCTGGAGGCCACGATCCCATCTCCACTCTCCTTCCCTCCCCATCCCTTGCAATGAGCCTTTCCCCAGCTGCCCTTCCGGAGCCCACGGAATTTTTCCGACACAAACCCTTCATCCCTGCTTATCAGACAGAAAATGCCGGAGAAATTACATTACATCCAGCAAAAAGCTGGATTGGCCCCTTCTCTCCCTCGGAGATGGATTTTGGCTGTTGTTCATTTTTCTTCTGTCATAAAATCTCCCATCCTTTATTTTCCGTTTATATCCCGGACAGTTCCTAATCCGCTGCTGAGGGCCGGATGACAGGAGGTTGTTTTCCAGTTTGAAATGAGATGGAAATAAAGCCTCCAGCTCTGCAAACCTCCTGCTTTTCCCTTATTTCCATTTATTTTCCTTTATTTCATGTACAAACCTCCTGGCTGTCCTTTATTTCCGTTTATTTTCCTTTATTTCATGTACAAGTCTCCTGGTTTTCCTTTATTGCCCTTTATTTCGGGTGCAAACCTCCTGGTTTTTCTTTTTCCCCCTTTCTTGTCCTTTATTTATGACGCAAATCTCCTCGTTTCACTTTATTTCCCATGCAGACCTCCTGGTTTTCCTTTATTTTCCTTTGTCTGTTTCTTTTCTTTTCTTTTCTTCTTTTCTTTTCTTTTCTTTCTTTTTTTTCTTTTCTCTTTTCTCTTTTTTCCTTTCTTTCCTTTCCTTTCCTTTCCTTTCCTTTCCTTTCCTTTCCTTTCCTTTCCTTTCCTTTCTTTTCCTTTCTTTCCTGTGCAAACTTCCTGGTGTATCTTTTTGGGATGAGCTTTAAGGTCTGTTCCAACCCAAACCAGTCTGGAATTCCAGGATTCCGTGGTTGATGTGGCCATTTCCAATAAAAGATTCCCATACCTTTTCTTTTTTAACCCCAAATGTTCTGCAGGTCAAGAACAAGGCACAGGTGATGCCCCAGCACCGAGGGCTGGGAAAGAACAAGGGGAATTGTGGTTTTCTCCCTCATCCCACCTTTGTGTGATCCAGGGAAATCCCCGGGCTGAGTGGGGGGTTCTGATTTATCCCTGAGTGTGGTGGGCTAGGTCAGCAGGGGAAGTCATTCCCATCTCCCAAAAAATGTGTGTCCAGCTGGGAAAGAGCCAACGGCACCTGGGGAGACCCGAGGGCACCTCCAGTGCTGGGGCAGCTCCGGGATCCAACCAGAGACACCCTGAGGGGCTGGAGGAGTCCAGGGAAGGGAGCAGAGCTGGGAAGGGGCAGGAGAATTCCTGAGGGAGCTGGGAAAGGGGCTCAGCCTGAGGAAAAGGAGGATCCAGAAGGGAAAAGCTCTGCAGCAGAGCCCTCCCCAAACTTCCCTCCTTTTTTGTTCCCCTCACGTTTTCCCCCACTTTTTGATTTTCCCCTCATGACAAGAGGGACCCTGAGGGGCTGGGGGAGTCCAGGGCAGGGAGCGGAGCTGGGAAGGGGCTGGAGAATTCCTGAGGGAGCTGGGAAGGGGCAGGAGAATTCCTGAGGGAGCTGGGAAGGGGCTCAGGCTGGAGAAAAGGAGCTCAGGGGGCCCTTGTGGCTCTGCACAAGTCGCTGACAGGAGGGGGCAGCCGGGGGGGTCGGGCTCTGCTCCCAGGGCACAGGGACAGGAGGAGAGGGAACGGCCTCAGGCTGGGCCAGGGCAGGGGCAGGGGGGACATCAGCAGGAATTTCCCCATGGAAAGGGTGCTCAGGCCTTGGCAGGGGCTGCCCAGGGAATGGTAGAATCCCCATCCCTGGAAGTGCTCCCAAACCTGTGGGTGTGGCACTGGGGACAGGGGTTAAAGGTCCATGGTTGGACTTGACAATCTTTTCCATCCTAAACAATTCCATGATTCCAAGTCCCCCATGAATCCCCACACTCCTTTCCCTGGTCCAGAGCCCAGAGCTGCTGTTCCAGGTCTCTCCAAGCCTCGTCCCTTTAACCCAGTTTATTCCACAGCCCCTCCATGGCACAACGGAGCTCCCTGGAATTTTGAGCTCCTTTTGTAGCAAACTTCATCATTTTTCTCAAAATCCTTATTTTAATGAATGTCTGGATTTTCCTTTTGTGTCCAAACCATGATGAATGTTAGGGATCATTAATTCCTGCTGGCCTCCATTTTCCAATGATGCCCTGTTTTTCCCCAAGGGAACTCATTTCCCAGTTAAAGCATATCCTGTGGATTTGCTTTGTTCCAAGTGTTGTTTATGTGGAAAAATGGGCCTGGTGCTGTTGGAAAAGGGGGAAAAGGGATGGGAAGTGCATGGAATGTGCAAAGAGAATTAAGGTAATTCGTGGTTCCCTCTCTGCTGATATTCCACAGGGGTTTGACACATGGAATTAGGGATCATTGCTGCTGGGACCCCACATTCCACACTCATTTCCATTTCTCTCTCCAAGGCCACACGTTTTTATTTTGTTTATTTATTTCTTCATTACTTTTCCAGATTCCTGGGGATTTTTGTTGCTGTTCCTCTCCCTTCCCAGTTTGTTGGTGATATCCCAGTGGGATTTCACACCAACTTCCATTATCCAGGACTACGAATCCATCATTTATTTCATGGCACACTCACAAATACAGCTCCAAACAGACCGAGAATTCCCGTGTGAGGTTTTCATCCACATTTACATTTTCCCGCTGTAAAATCATCCCTGAATTCCTCTTAGGCTCAATGTCCATGGGTGAATCCTCGTGTTCCTCACTGCAGCTCCCTGGATATTGCTGGAGAGAGGGAGAAGCCCCCACTCCATCTCCTTCATCCCAACTCCATTTATTTAATCCCAACTCCACCTCCTTTATCCTCACTCCATCTCCTTCATCCCAGCTCCATTTATTTAATCCCAATTCCATCTCCTTCATCCTGACTCCACCTCCTTCATCCTGACTCCATTTATTTAATCCCAACTCCATTTCCTTCATCCCAACTCTGTCTCCTCCATCCCCACTCAATTTATTTAATCCTGACTCCATCTCCTCCATTCCTTCTCCACCTCCTCCATCTCTTTTCCATCTCCTCCATCCCTGCTCCATCTCCCTGGCTGGTTCCCCAGCCAGGCTCCCTGAGACAGTCCCAGAAGAGCAGGGAGCCGTGGGGAAATGCAGGACTCGGACAGGAGTGTGATGGGATAACGGCCCGGACGCTGATGGATTGCTTTGTGTGTTTGTCATATCAGGTGCTCCTGACACTGTTTTTCCATGGGCTAAAAATACATCCCATACCCGTGGAATGGCTCCCGAGCTGCCCGTGGCCAAATTGATGGATCTGCTCAGCCCTGGAAAGCACCAATTCCTTCGCTTTCCGTCTTCACAGGAAGCGTCTGGTCCTCAGTGATAAAAAAATATTGGATTTTGGGCATAAAATAATAAAGGTGTCCATCAAAAAAGCAGATCCCTATAAATGCATTGGTTATCATGGAATGAGTCATGGAATTATGGGATGGTTTGGGATGGGTGGGACTTTAAAACCATCCCACTCCACCCATTCCATGGGCAGGGACATTTCCACTGTCCCAGGCTGCTCCCAGCCCTGTCCAGCCTGGCCTTGGGCACTGCCAGGGATCCAGGGGCAGCCACAGCTTCTCTGGGAATTCCAGCCCAGCCCCTCCCCACCCTCCCAGCCAGCAATTCCCAATTCCCAATCCCCCATCCATCCCTGCCCTCTGGCAGTGGAAGCCATTCCCTGTGTCCTGTCCCTCCAGCCCTTGGCCCCAGTCCCTCTCCAGCTCTCCTGGAGCCCCTTCAGGCCCTGGAAGTGGCTCTGAGCTCTCCCTGGAGCCTTCCCTTCTCCAGGGGAACATTCCCAGCTCTCCCAGCCTGGCTCCCTATTCCAGAGGGAATAGATTATATATCCACCAATATTCCTTGGTCTGGAATTCAGCTCAGTGAAGGGAGAAGATGCTGCTGTTAAAATTTCACCTCGGAGAACTCATGGAATTTTGGGACGAGAAAAACCAACCCTTAACTCCAACAGGTGCCTGAACATTGAAAATAATTCCCGCAACAACCCTTTGACTCCGGAATTTGGGAATTACATTTCCAGGCTCTGGGTCTGGGAATTGGCTGGAGAAATCCAGTTTTGGGACAGCAACTCCAAACCTTAATCCTGGAGCTGGCAGCGCTGGATTCTCTTCCAGAGGGATTGGAAGAGCGGCTGTCCCCGGGGCTCCGGGGCTGGAGCTGTTATTCCCGGCTGGAATCGATGGATCCGAGCCATTCACGCACACAAACAGGGCTGGAAGGAGGAGCAGCCCCGCTAATGAGCCGCTCGTTAATGATCATTAATGGGCTGCTGCTAATGAGGCGTCCAGCTGAATGTTGGGATTTTTAGAGGCGATCCCAGGATTTTTAGAGTGGGTTCCCAGGTGAATATTGTGACTTTTACAGGGTGGTCCCTGCTGAGTAATGGGATTTTTAGAAGGGATCCCAGCTAAATACTGGGATATTTAAAGTTTGTCCCAGCTGAATTTTGGGATTTTTAGAAGAGGATCACAGTTAAATCCTGGGATTTTTAGAGGGAGTTTTCAGCCGAATAGTGGGATTCTTAGAGGGGGTTTTCAGCTGCTTATCAGGATTTTTAGGGAACATCCTTTCATTAAAGGCTGCCAGTCCCAGCGCTGCAGGGTCCAGGAATGGATTCCACTTGGAATGATAAACATTAAGGCAAACCAGGAAGCTGGAACTGCTCTGTCCCTAAAAAGGTTTTATTCTTTACCTCCAAAGGAACTTTAGGAGTGGATTTTCCTCATTCGAGCCGAGCTGCTTTAAAAATCGATGGGAATTTGGCCTGAAAATGGAATTGGAATGAACTGGGGGGTTCGTTCCCCTCACCCCTGGGCCGGGGCTGGATGGAGATTCCCGAGGAGAGCTGGGATGCAGGCGGTGAAAGGCTCCCAGCAATCACCCGGAGTGCGCTCCCAGGGTTTTCCGGAGGCTCCGGGAGTGGTTTCAGGGAATGTCTGAGCCACGGAGCCAGAGCTCCGGAGCGGCGCCGCCGGGTTCCTCTCCCGAGGGATCCGCAGCCCTTCGGAGCCGGGAGAGGGAAATCCGCTCCCTGCTCTTGCCATTCCTGCCGGGAAGCACAGGCAGCACCCAGGGCGGAGCGGGGTGGCGGTTATTCCCAGCAGAGGGGTTTTCCCGGTGTTTTTCCAGCTGGGAGCTGAGCACTGAGGGGTGCGCGGCCCCAGGAGCTCCTGGCACCGGGATTTAATCCATAGCCGCGGTGATGTCATGGCTGTGCGGACGGGAATTAGGAATTCAGGCAGCCTGAGGTGAGAGCATTCCAACCCTGACTCCAGGAAAGTCACATTGGAGCTTTTTATTGCTGTACTCCACAGGAATTCCAAACGTTCCATGGGGGACCTGCTCCGCTTGGGGCTGCAGGGGATTTTTGGGTGTTGCTCGCTCCAAAAGAGCCACAAAAAAATCCAAAACTGGGTGATGGAATTGCAGAATGGTTTGGGTTGGAAGGGACTGTAAAGATCATCTCGTTCCAATCCCTGCCATGGGCGGATCCCAGCGGGAATTCTGCTGGGACAAGGCCCTGCTGCAAAGTCCTTCCCTGCCAGGAGTCACTGGGAATTGTAAGATTGTCTCAAAAGTTGGAAATATTCCCAGTAAAACGTCACCTTGGAAAAAGGGCTGGAGGGACAGAACACAGGGAATGGCTTCCCACTGCCAGAGGGCAGGGATGGATGGGAGACTGGGAATTGGGAATTGCTGGCTGGGAGGGTGGGGAGGGGCTGGGCTGGAATTCCCAGAGCAGCTGTGGCTGCCCCTGGATCCCTGGCAGTGTCCCAGGCCAGGCTGGACATTGGGGCTGGGAGCACCTTGGGACAGTGGGAGGTGTCCCTGCCATGGCAGGGCTGGAATGGGATGGAATTAAAGGTCCCTCCCATCCCAAACCGTTCCAGGATTCCATCCCAAACCGTTCCAGGATTCCATCCCAAACCGTTCCAGGATTCCATCCTGCTGGGATCCCACCGCAGTTCCTGAGAGCTGCTCCTGTCTCCCAGGTCACTCAGTCCTGTCTCCTCTGGGAATCCCATGGATGGAAACCTTGTGGAGAGGTGGGAATGCACATCGAGGAAAGGCCCCGGAATGTGGTGGTAAAATGGGAAATATTCCAGCATTTTGGAGGAAAGGTCAAGGCCCAGGGAAGCCGTTCCTTGGCTGTCCTTGCACCACCTTTGGGACTGTGGAGCCTCCTGTGGGGATCCACATTGGCCTCATCCCAAAAATCCCCATTTCCTGACCCCTCAGCACCACCACCAGCCGGATTTGTTTTTCCGGGAGCTGACAGAGCTGGGCTCGTTGATCCCACAGACTTTCCTTGCAGCTTTCCAGGTGTTTGCCAAAAGATGATGGGAGCAGCTGGGAAATCTCCATTCCCCGTGAGGTTCCTGCTCCTCCATCGCCCCAAAAGGGCGGGATTGAGGCGATTCCAGAGTCTGACAGGTTCTTTCACCCCTTCCCTCCTCCTGCCCATGGACAGATTAAAAATATCCCATCCATGGTCTGTCCCAATTCCCAAATCCCCACGGGCCAGGGGGAGAGAGGCCCAAATCCCACAGATGGACTGGATATATCCCGGCATCTCTGCATCACCCAGCAGGAAAAACCCTTTTCCCAATGTTCCCCTGCCTAAAGTGAGGGATATTTTTAGGGATTAGAGTCACAAACACTGGATTAGGGTGGGGGCAGCAGGCAAGGAGGGATCCTGGATTGAGGATGAAAATTCCACAATTTTATGTCAGAACCAGGAGTTTGCCTTGGCTGGGAATTCCGGTGTTGGGAAAAGATCTGGCTCCTGGCAAAGGTTAATTAAAATGTGCTCTACACCAAGCATTCCCTGTAATTAATGAAGGATTCCCAATGGATTAACTCCCAAAAGGTGCCCAAGCATTCGGTGCATTCCAGGCTATGGGAATGCTCGTGTTCTCCACACCACCCAAAGCCACTTAAACAGCTGGGAATGCTCTGGAATGACTGAAACCTCTCTGTTAATTCTCCCTCTTATTGCGCTGTCCTGAAATTCTGCTTTTCCTAACGTTCCTCTGGCACTAAAGGGTGAAAAAGGGGAATTTGGGATAAATTTCTGCCTCCGGCTCAGCCGGGATGCCGCAGGAGTTTCCGTTCTGCGCTGCCCGATGCAGGCTGTGCTTGTTCCCGGGAGAACAGGCAGATCTGTTCTTTGTCTTTCCCTGCAAAGTGGCTGGAAACGAGGGAGCGCTGCCGAGATTCCTGCCCGGCTCAGGGAATTGATTCCGTGGGGATGCTCTGCTTTGTCTCAGTTGTTCCCAGAAGTGTTTCTGACAGCTCCAGCTTTTCCCATCCGCTCCCAGCCCAGGTGTCACAGGATTTCACCTTTTCCATCCCAATTTAAATTCCTGATAACCTCTCCTAGGCGTGTCCATAAAATTTCGGGAGCTCGGCCATCTCCACCCCCGGGATAAACCGGGAAGCTCCAAAAAACCTCCAGCGCTAAAATCCTGAACGATCAACACCTCCCTGCAGGAATTTGGGAGAAGGATTTTCCCGCGGGTTGCTGGAGCCGCTTTGTCCCCATCCCGCTGCCGGGATTCCCGGGACGCGCCTGTGCCGCTCCCACTCCTCCCGCAGCCGGTGGGGATGCAGGGATTTATCCCCAGCAACCGGCGGGGCCCCCGGGAATGGGAGAAACATCCCCGGCAATGGGAGAAACAGCGCGGAAAGATCCCTCGGGAGGGAATGGGTGGAGAAATCCAGACCCCGCGGGAGCAGCGGCGCCTCCGCGCCCGGGATGTGCCCGCGCGGAGCCACCTGTTGGGCGGGTTTCAGTGCCAGAAACCCGGCTTTTCGTGGTTTTCCAGAGCCAACATTCCCGCGGCATTCCCGGGGTGTGCTGGGTGTGTTCCCGGCCGCAGCCGCGCTCCAGGGGCGGGAGCGCAATTCCTGCCTCTCCCCGCGCAGGGTGCGCGTCCCGCGTCCGTCCCGCCGCGGGGGCTGGAAAAGCGCTGGGAAAGGGAACTTTTAGCCCGGCTGGACGGGAAATCCCGCCCGGACGGGCCGTGAGGGGACAGGGAAAGCTCCATCCCGGCCGCTCCCCGAGGCCCCGCTTCCCTCCGCGGCATCCCGGGACCGGCGGAAGGGAAGGGAAGGGAAGGGAAGGGAAGGGAAGGGAAGGGAAGGGAAGG
>VZTJ01003356.1:77241-122138 GCA_013397795.1 Orthonyx spaldingii
CCCCGGACACTGCTGAGAGCCCCCCGGGCACTGCTGAGAGACCCCCGGGCACTGCTGAGAGACCCCCGGGCACTGCTGAGAGACCCTGGGCACTGCTGAGCCCCCCAGGACTGTCGGGGCTGAGCCCCTCGGACGCTGCTGAACCCCCGGACTGGAGGTGCTGAGCCCCCGGTGGACGCCGAGAGCTCCCCGGGACAGGGGTGCTGCTCACCCCGGACGGGGCTGAGCCCCCGGACTGACGGGGCTGAGCCCCCCGGGCCGTGCTGAGCCCCCCGGCCGCTCCCGAGCTTCGGGCTCCGCCGCCGCTGAGGCCGGGGGGGTCCGTGCGGGCTCCCCCGCTCCCGGCCCGGTTCTCCGAGGGCTCCCCCGCTCCCAGCCCGGTTCTCCGAGGGCTCCCCCCGCTCCCGGCCCGGTTCTCCGAGGGCTCCCCCGCTCCCGGCCCGGTTCTCCGAGGGCTCCCCCCGCTCCCGGCCCGGTTCTCCGAGGGCTCCCCCGGCGCCGCCGCTCCGCTCCCCGCTCTCTCCCGGCCCCGCTCCGCCGCCTCTCCCCTCTCCTCTCCTGCCGCTTCCAGGGAGCTTTGGTTAATCCGGGATCAGCCGGGCCGGGCCCGCGCTGTGTGACCGGGACTGGCTCGGGAGCTCCCCAGGAAGCGACCCCCGCTCCGCCCGGCCGCCGGGAAGGACCCGAGTATCCCGGGAACACCGCGCACGGAGGCTGCTCATGGTAGGAGGGAGCGGCGTTTCATCCCTCTCATCCCTGGGTTTTCCTGGAATAGCTCTTGGGGCTGTCAGGATTCCCTGGAATCGTGTTTTGGGTTGTGCATTTCAGCCGTAGCTTTCCCTGAAATAATGTTTGGGGCTGCGAGGATTCCCTGGAATTGCGTTTTGGGCTGCCAGGATTCCCTGGAATTGCGTTTTGGGGCGGTCAGGATTCCCTGCAATAATGTTTGGGGCTGCCAGGAATCCCTGGAATTGCGTTTGGGCTGCCAGGATTCCCTGGAATTGCGTTTTGGGGCGGTCAGGAGTCCCTGCAATAATGTTTGGGGCTGCCAGGAATCCCTGGAATTGCGTTTGGGGTGTCAGTCCCAGCCGCAGGTTTCCCTGGAAGCGCCTCAGCCCGGCTGCTTCCCGTTTTTCCCGGTGGGTTTTCCCAGCACAGAGCGGGATGCACCGGGATGATTCCACTGAAATTCCTCCCGCATGGAAACAAGGGTAGGAACAGCCCGGGCTGCTGGAAATGGGATTTGGCACGGGCTGTGAAAAGCCGGGATTTTCCCTCAGAAAATCCCAAAGTTGTGATTCCAGCTGCTTTCCCAGGAACCGGGTAAAAGCCGCTTCTGAGCTGACGGAAAATCAAGTTTATTTCAGGATTTTTAATAAGAAATTGAATCAATCTGAATGAGTAAAGAGAAAATAACTTCTCAAAGCTTTTTTTTTTCTTTTTTTTTTCCCCCGGGAAATAACGGGCTGGAATTTTTTTGGACGCTGGGAATAAGAGGAGGAAAGATTAATGGGAGATTAAGGCACGCTGGGAATGATGGAGGCAAAGATTATTTTAACTGCTTGGTGGCTGCTGGACTTTGAGGGGAGATGAGGCCTTAAATTTGATTTTTTAAAAAGTTTTTAAGGTATTTTTAGGTATTTTTAAATTCTCCCCTCGTGCTGCACTTCTGGTGTTTTGTGTTGTCGATAAAACCACACAAAAGTGGCACCGAGGGGAGTTAAAATTCAATTGAAATTAAAAAGTGCTGCTTTGCCTTTTGGTGTTTCTTTGGCCAGGCCTGGGACTCCAAAACCTTTTGGGTTTTATTTATTTTTGATATAAAAAGTGGATTTTGAATAGAATTAAACCCGCGTTGGTTTCAAAAGCGATTTCTTCACAGAAATTGTGTTTTCAGTAACGAATCGTGCTGTGTTTTCCACCTTTGTGTTCCCACCGGGGTTTGCAAGGTCCCGGCAGCAGGAAAGGGGTGGAATTCCAAACTCCCGGTTGGGAATGAGCTTAAGGAAAGCACCAATGCAAAAATCTGCTTTTCCTGTGTAAAAACCTCATTTTTGTGAGTAAAACTCTCCTTTTTTGTGTAAAAGGCCGCTTTTCTTGTGCAAAAATCTGCTTTTCTTGTGTAAAAAGCTGCGTTTGGAATGCAAAACTCTGCTTTTTGTGCCCACATCAAGCCGGGGGGGTGGGACGTGATCCCACACGGTTCTGGGGTTTTTTTCTGTCTGTTCACAGCTTCTTCCCACCTGCTCCAGAAACAGCTCCGGTTTCTTGGGAATGAGAGGTGGCAGAGCCGTTCCCACCATCTGCAGCCCCAAAATCCCATTCCATGGGAAAACTGGGGCTGGTGTAAATGTGGGAGTGTGTGGAACGGGGTGGAGTTGCTTTCTCCTAATGTTTAATGGAATTTTGGGTTTGTGAAATATGGGAATATTTTGGGTGGCTGACAGGAAAATTGTGGCTCACTAAGAAAAGTGGAATTTCCTGGGAATGAGGAATTGGGAATTTCTGCTTTAATTTTTTTTTTTTTTTTTTTTGGTAAGAAAATTCCAGGGGGTTTTGTCCCTCAGGTGAATCCAAGGAAAACTTTGTTTGGAAATGTAGGAGGATTGAGCTCCACGTGGCTGCACTTTTATGGACACGGGAAATGAGGTTTGGGGTTTTTCTGTTTTATTTTTAAATCCCACACGGTGAGAACCGATCAGTTCCAACAAATCTGCTTCCCTGAGAAACTTGGGGATGAGGGAAAAATAAACCAGGAATGGACAGTGGAGATTCCACTCCTTTTGTGAGGATGAGTTTGGAGAGGGAGCGAGTGGGATGTGACAATTTATTTGTTTATTTATTTATTGTTACAGGGGCTTGTGGTGCTCAGGAATTTGGGGAGTTTTTTTTGGGATTTGTTGAATGAGAAAAATGAGGGAATTCTGCTTGTTGTCCATGGAGCTCAGGTGGGATGAGGAGGAACAGAGGGGGCTGGGAAGGGGCTGGAGAATTCCTGAGGGAGCTGGGAAAGGGCTCAGGCTGGAGAAAAGGAGCTCAGGGGGCCCTTGTGGCTCTGCACAAGTCCCTGACAGGAGGGGGCTCAGGGGGGGTCGGGCTCTGCTCCCAGGGCACAGGGACAGGAGGAGAGGGAACGGCCTCAGGCTGGGCCAGGGCAGGGGCAGGGGGATATTGGGGAAATTCCCGCATGGAAAGGGCTGTCCAGCCCAGGGCGGTGTGGATTGTTCTGGTCGGAAAAACGCTTCCCCAGTAATAATTTGGACTTTGTGGCCTTCCCTGTGCAAGCACCTGGATGGGAGCAGTCGGTTTTGGTGTTCCTGGGAATGCAGGTGGCCAAGAGAAGTTGGAGTCTTGCAGGTTTGTGAGGTCACGTGGAGGTCGGAGCAGTTCTGATGTTAATTAGGAAGATTTAATCACATTCCCAGGATGCAGCTGGAATTCCAACTGTGCTCCTTTGCTGAATCAATCAAAGAGCTGGGTGGTAAATTAGGAACCTCCTCTGATTTTCTGTGGGAATTTCTGTCTTCAGGTTACTCCTGACCTGAAAATTCCTCTGAATTTCTCTGGGAATTTGTTTCCCCAGGTTATTCCTGTCCTGGCAATCCCTCTGATTTTTTTTAATGGAATTTCTGTCCCCAGGTTATTCCTGTCCTGGCAATCCCTCTGATTTTTTTTAATGGAATTTCTGTCCCCAGGTTATTCCTGTCCTGCCCAGGATTAGGACACTTGATCTGTGATGAGCCCAGGAGTGACAGGGGATTAAGGGGCTGCTCAAGGCTGTGCTGAGCCAGATTTACAGGAAGTGCCCATTTGGGAATGGAAGGGCTTTGACCTCTTGGAATGAGGCCAGGAAGGCTGGGACAGCTGGGAATGTTCACCTGGAGAGGAGAAGGCTCCAGGGAGAGCTCAGAGCCCCTTGCAGGGCCTGAAGGGGCTCCGGGAGAGCTGAGAGGGACTGGGGACAAGGGCTGGAGGGACAGGACACAGGGAATGGCTTCCCACTGCCAGAGGGCAGGGATGGATGGGAGATTGGGAATTGGGAATTGCTGGCTGGGAGGGTGGGGAGGGGCTGGGCTGGAATTCCCAGAGCAGCTGTGGCTGCCCCTGGATCCCTGGAAGTGTCCAAGGCCAGGCTGGAGCAGTCTGGGACAGTGGAAGGAACCTGGGGGTGGAATGGGATAATCCTTAAATCCCTTCCAACCCAAACCAGTCTGGAATTCTGTGATTCCCTAAAATTCGGCTGAGTTCCTTCTGAGCACACTTTAATTTCCGACCCCACCCTGTGCTGCTGCAATTTCCCCATTTTCAGCCCACAAAAGAGCCTGAAATGACCCCCACGTTCCACTAAAAAATTAAATTCCCTGCACTGGTGGGAAAATGCAGCTCAAGAATTGGGATGTTGCTGTATCCATGTTTATTTTACCATGCAGGGATATTGGGAAAGGGAATGAAGAGGTTTTCAGGGAGCAGAGATGGATTCTGTGGCTTTGAACCCCTGAGAAAATGAGATTTTGCTCGTTGTGGGCGTGGCCTGGCCCTGGGAATAACCAGGAGCTCTGTGGGGTTACCAGAAAAAATCCTGAACAGTTGTTTTACATCTGCAGAAACCTGGGATTTTTAATCCATGGAAAAGGCAAATCAAGGTTTGGAACCTTGAATTCCTGTTCATTGGATCTGCAGCCTCCATAATTCCCCAGCCCCAGCATTTGGTGTGGCAGTTCCAGGAAGAGCTGGCAGATTCCTCCATTTGCCTCCTGTTTTCCATCCCCAAATCCTGCTTTTCCTGCTCCCAGCCCTGCCGAGCTCCAGGGTGTGGGGCAGGAATTTCCCTCTGCTTTGCTGAGGGATAATGGGGTAAAATGGGGTTAATTCCAGGAGGTGGGAGCTCAGAACCTCCGGATTTTTCCCTTCCTCCTCTTCCTGAAAATCTTGTTAGGTTATGTTTTAGTTAAAATAAATCTTGTTTTTTGGGAAGCTGCCTCCTTTTGGAGGTTTGGAGAAGGGGATTTTATGGAATCACAGAATCCTGGGATGCTTTGGGGTGGAAGGGACCTTAAATCCCATCCCATTCCTTGGGCAGGGACCTTCCCTATCCCAGATTGCTCCAATCCCTTCCAGCCTGGCCTTGCACGCTTCCAGGGATGGAGCAGCCACAGATTTGCTGGGAAATTTGGTTTTTTCTTCCCAATTTTCTTCCTATACTGAAACTGTTTCCTGTGACTGCTGTGGAAATGGATTGTGTTGTCCTGGAACAGCAATTCCTGGGATTTTCAATCCGCTGCCTGGGAATCCCTCAGCAGGAAGAGCCATTGGCTGATATTTGGGACAGTGGGAATTGTTATTAATGAGGAGTCAGGACAGGAACGCTGCAAGAATAATTAAATAAATAATTTATTTAATTTATTTAAATCATTCCAGCTCTTCCATCCCTTTGGCTCAGAGGAACGTGAATTCAAATGGGATGGAAAATGGAAAGATCCCACTTGGGATACTCCTGGAATGAAGAGCTGAGCAGGGATTAGGATAAGGAAGTTAAAATGTGGACAAAGCTGAGGAGAGATTTTTAATTACAGAAACTTCTTTATGTTTTAGGAAATAGGGAAAAGTGATTGGGATTTTCTTCTGTTTTCCTTTCCAGGCACTTGGAGAGGTCCCCGGAGGTCGGGTGCTGAGGGGAGGCTTTGGGAGCGGGGCCGGGCGCTGATGGTGAGGGAGAGTCGCTAATTACAGTCCTCTAATTAGGGATTGCAGCCAGGGCGGGGATCAGGGAATGCGGGAGTGCTGTGGGTGGGAAAGGAGCTTAAATCCCATCCCAGTCCAGGGCAGGGACACCTCCCACTGTCCCAGCCTGGCCTGGGACACTGCCAGGGATCCAGGGGCAGGCACAGCTGCTCTGGGAATTCCAGCCCAGCCCCTCCCCACCCTCCCAGCCAGGAATTCCCAATTCCCAATCTCCCATCCATCCCTGCCCTCTGGCAGTGGAAGCCATTCCCTGTGTCCTGTCCCTCCAGCCCTTGTCCCCAGTCCTTCTCCAGCGCTCCTGGAGCCCCTTCAGGCCCTGCAAGGGGCTCTGAGCTCTCCCTGGCTCCTTCCCTTCCCCAGGTGAACATTCCCAGCTCTCCCAGCCTGGCTCCAGAGCCAGGTTATGGAAGTCTCACCTTTATCTTTATTTTCCAAACTCCCCAATTCAGGCAGGAGCCCAAACCTGTGGATGAGTGGCTGCACTGCCCTTTTCCATGGAATCTTTGGTCCGAAATATTTTGGCAAGATAAAAATTCGCCTGCTTTTAATACTTGGAAATTTAAAAGATGAAATCATTATTTGAGGAAAATAAAAACGTCAGTGTCAAATAATATCCAACAAATGGATGAATATCCATGAAAACCCGGTGCTGCTTTTCCTTTCCTGCAGTGGGAAGCTCCTCTCTGCCTCCCTGCTGGATTTTGGCTGTGGGAGTGTGACCCTGATCTGCCCGCGCTGTTCCTGGGACTCCGGAGGCAAATCCGGCCATTTCTCAGATCCAGCTGTTCCCTGGGCTCCAGAATCTGATCCCAGCCATTCCCTGTGCTCCAGAATCTGATCCCAGCCATTCCCTGTGCTCCGGAACCCAATCCCAGCTGTTTCTCAGATCCAGCCGTTCCTGGCGCTCTGGAGGCCGATCCCAGCCGTTCCTGGGGCTCCGGAAGCAGATCCACCTGTTCCCTGGACTCTGGAGGCAGATCCCAGCTGTTTCTCAGATCCAGCCATTCCCTGGACTCTGGAGGCAGATCCCAGCCATTCCCTGTGCTCCGGAACCCAATCCCAGCCATTTCTCACATCCAGCTGTTCCTGGCGCTCCGGAGGCTGATCCGGCTGTTTCTCACATCCAGCCATTCCCTGTGCTCCGGAGGTAGATCCCAGCCATTCCTGGGGCTCCAGAGACTGATCCCAGCTGTTCCGCGCACTCTGGAGGCAGATCCCAGCCATTCCTCAGATCCCAGCCGTTCCCTGCACTCGCGAGGCCGATCCCAGCGGATCCCGGCGCTCCGGAGGCGGCTCCCAGCCGGAGCCATGCGTCGGGCCGGGTACTGCCGGGTGGTGGTGGCCACGTCGCTGCTCTGGGTGCTGCTGGATGTGTTCCTGCTGCTCTTCTTCAGCGACTGCAACAAGTGCGACGACGCCAAGGAGCGCTCGCTGCTGCCGGCGCTGCGCGGTGAGTGCCGCGGCCGCGCCCTCCCGCAGCACCAGCGCTGCCTAAAACTGCTTGGCTCCTCTTTCTGTCCCGAAATGGCTTCTCCCGTCCCAGCAGATCCCATGAGAAAAAAGGGGGGTGAGTGCCACGCCCCAAAACCTTCGAAGGTCGTAAATTGATTTTTTTCAAGTGTTTGGGCCTGGTGTTACTGTCCCTAAATGGCTTTTCCAGTCAGACAAAGTTCCATCAGAGAAAAGAGGGGTGAGTGCCACATCCCAGCATCTTCCAACAGCAGAAAATTGATTTTTAAAAAGTGTTTGGCCTCATGTTTGTGTCTCTAAATGGCTTTTCCCGTCTGAGAAAATTCCATCAGAAGAAAGAGGGGTGAGTGCCATGGCCCAGAACCCTCACAGGCCATAAATTCTTTTTTTTTTTAAGTGTTTGGCCTCACGTTTGTGTTCCTAAATGGCTTTTCCCATCCAAGAAAATCCCAGGATCTCAAGGACTTTGTGCTGCATTTGTGTTGTCTGAGTTTAGCTTTGTGTTGTATGGAATGGTTGGGCTTGGAAGGGACCTTAAATCCCATCCCATGGCAGGGACAGCTCCCACTGTCCCAGGCTGCTCCCAGCCCCAGTGTCCAGCCTGGCCTTGGGNCCATCCATCCCTGCCCTCTGGCAGTGGAAGCCATTCCCTGTGTCCTGTCCCTCCAGCCCTTGTCCCCAGTCCCTCTCCAGCTCTCCTGGAGCCCCTTCAGGCCCTGGAAGTGGCTCTGAGCTCTCCCTGGAGCCTTCCCTTCTGTTTTTCCCTTTTTCCCCTCTTTTTCACTTTTTTCTCCCTTCCCCCCCTTCTTCCCTCTTTTCCCTGCTCCTTATTCCCCTTCTCCCCTGCTCTTCTCCCTCCTCCCTTTCCTCTCCCTCCTCCCCTTTCTCCCCCTTTTCCCCTTCTCCATTTCCTCCTCCCTTTTTCCTGGTGCTCCATGCCTTTTCCCAGCCCCGTTCCCATCCCTGGACACGCCCCAGCCCCTCAGTGTCCCTCCTGTTGGGGAATCCCAGCAGTGCCCTGGGCTCTTCCCACCCTGGTTTGACACAGAAATCTCAGAGTCGGTGTCACCTTCCAGCTCTTCTCCTGGAAACAGCAGCCAGGATCCACAGGAGGATTCCACATCCATCACAAGTGGAATTTTTTGGATCTCTGCCGTTGATTTATTCCCACTCCAGCCCTCCCCGCTCCCGTTCAGCTGCTCTGCCTCGAGGCTCCCTGAGCAGAGCAGCGTGGGCTGGGTTCTCCACACAACACAGGCACCAGGAATGCTAAAAAAATCCATTCCTGGCAGAACTTCCCAGGGGTTTTTAGTCTTGGGAAGCAGCTTTGGGTTTTTTTTTTTGAATCCTGGCACTCTGATGTTGAGGAATACTGTGAAGGAAATGATCTCTTTAATGATGTTTCTGGCAACTCGATGGGATTTATTGCTCCTGGGTAATTAAATCTGGAATTCTTCGTGTTCTGGATTAAGCTGAGTGGGATTTCGAGCAGCAGAGATTCCTCATGGGAATGGCAAAATCCATCCTTTATTTTGTGGGATTCTCTGTGGAGTTTATGGAAACAAATTATGAGGGAGAAATTCGTGGCTGGGAGGGTGCCCAGAGAAGCTGAGGCTGCCCCTGGATCCCAGGAAGTGCCCAAGGCCAGGTTGGACACTGGGGCTTGGAGCAGCCTGGGACAGTGGGGAGGAAAAACTCCAGGGTTTTATCATCTTAGAATGCAACTGGATGTGCTTGGATCCAGAGGGGGATAAAGCTCCCAGTGGAGCAGGGGAAATGGGTGCTTTTGTTGGATTTCCAGCATTCCTTGTGGAAAACCCAAAGCTCCCAAGCCCTGGTGGTGAAGGATAAATCCAATCCCACGTGCTGACAGTGCCTTTTTCCTGTGCCGCTTCCCAGCCGTTATTTCCCGAAGCCAGGAGGGGCCGGGGGAGATGGGCAAGGCCGTGCTGATCCCCAGGGAGGAGCAGGAGAAGATGAAGGAGCTGTTCAAGATCAACCAGTTCAACCTCCTGGCCAGCGACCGCATCGCCCTGAACCGCAGCCTGCCCGACGTGCGGCTGGACGGGTGAGATCCAGGGAATGCGGGCTGGGAGGGGCCGCCAGCTGAAATCCCACCCAGCCCAGCCCTGCCCGGCCTGGGACACTCACAGGGATCCAGGGGCAGAGAGGGAAGGATTTCTTCCTAATATCCCATGGAAGCCAGCACATGGAGTCCTGGAATGGTTGGGGTTGGAAAAGACCTCAGACCTCATCCATTGCATGGGCAGGGACACCTCCCACTGTCCCAGAGTGCTCCAGCCTGGCCTGGGACACTGCCAGGGATCCAGGGGCAGCCACAGCTGCTCTGGGAATTCCAGCCCAGCCCCTCCCCACCCTCCCAGCCAGGAATTCCCAATTCCCAATCTCCCATCCATCCCTGCCCTCTGGCAGTGGAAGCCATTCCCTGTGTCCTGTCCCTCCAGCCCTTGTCCCCAGTCCCTCTCCAGCTCTCCTGGAGCCCCTTCAGGCCCTGCAAGGGGCTCTGAGCTCTCCCTGGAGCCTTCTCCTCTCCAGCTGAACATTCCCAACTCTCCAGCCTGGCTCCAGAGTCAATGGGAATTTGCTCCAAGTTCTGATTTGCCCCATCAGGATCCCACAAAATCCCCATCCCATTGCTGTATCCGAGCAGGATTGGCTCCTGTTGTATCCCTGCCCTGGGATTGATGATTTGACTCCAGCTGATCCATGGGATCTCACACAAAGAGTTCCACCTGCTTCCCATTCCATCCCGAGTATTCTGTCAGGGAATGGCCCTGGATTGCCGGGGTCCTGTTGGAAGTGGCCGAGCTGGAGATTTTAATCAGAGCCGGCTCTAATTAGGAGCTATTGATTAAACCTTAAACCCAGCTCAGCTCCCCAGGGAAATGCCTCATTTCATTCCTGAGGATTTTCTCCAGCCAGGGGAGAAATCCATCCTCAATCTCTTCTGGATGAGTGAGGCTGCAAGTGCTGTTCCACGGATTGCTTGAGCGTCCTAATTGGATTTCTGGAGATTTCAGCTGGAATTGGCTCCTGTGGTGCTGGGAACATCCCGGGCTGAAGGCAAACATCGGGGTTTCTGAAACAGCAGCCAGGGTTAAACGTGGAGCTGGAGTTCTGTGGGGATTCTCTGCAGGGAAAACACCGGGATGTGATCCTGGGTGTGGGGATTCTCCAAAGATGAAAACACTGGGATGTGATCCTGGGTGGGCAAAAGGCTTGGGAAAGACGAGTGCAGGGGTGGCAATGGATGTCTGGGAACATTTCCTTTGATTGGGACAATCCTTCCCTCAGATCCATGTGACAGGGCAGGAAGCCTTGACTGGATTTTTAGGTGAGACCAAAATTTGTTATTCCTGAAATTCAGCCCTCAGGGGAGGGAAAATTGGTTTATTTTAGGATATTCACACCTGATCCATTTGTCCTCCACCAGGACCTGTTGGATTTGGGGTTCTTCCAGCGCTTAAGTTGTGGTGGATGAAAAATTCCTTCCTCAGAGGGTGGGGAGATCCTGGCACAGCTTTACCAGGAAAGCTGGGATCCCTGGAAGTGTCCAAGGCCAGGTTGGAGCACCCTGGGAAAGTGGAAGTGTCCCTGCCCATGGCAGGGGTGGAATGGGATGAGATTTAAGATCCCTTCCATCCCAACCCATCCTGGAATTCTCTGATTCCATGGATAAGTGATGGCAATGACAGAACTCCGTCACTCCATGAAATATCTGTAATTTTTTCCATGGACACGGACACACTGGGATTGTTGGAGTTCTCCTTTATTCAGGGAACATCCAAAGATTTTCCTTCCCAGAAACACAATCCTTGTTCTCCTTTCCGCGTTTTCCACGTGGGCTGCAGCTGCCTTTGGAGCAGCCGTTTGGATCGGGAGATGTAATTGGAAAATGGGAGCTGTCAGCTCCTTAATTAGTGTTAAAATCAGGGAAAACAGATTTTATTCCCCAGCAGCACCAGCAGCCTCAGAGGGGCCCCCAAGACATCCCTGGATGGAGCAGAAAAATGATTTTATTTATGGGGAGAATTGTTCCAAAGGGGATATTTTTATTTCCTTTATTCCTGGTTTTAAGTGCCTTGGAATTGCAGTAAATTGGACAAAAGCCCAGAGAAGCTCAGGGTTATTTTGCAGGAATTATTGGCAGTTTTTTTCCCCAAGGATGAATTTTCAGGCTGCCTTGGAAGGGCCCTCACCTCCTTCCCATCCTATCTTCTCCCAGAGAATCTGCAGGACAGCTGGGATCCCGCTTTTCCCACAGATCTCTGGAAAAGGGGGTGGGGAGGAGGATTAGAAGGGTTTGATCTGCATGGATCACCTTTGGAAAGCACATTTCCCATTTTTCAAGGATGTGGAGGTGTCCCACATTCCTGGTTTTCCCAAAAATACCCTAAATAACGGAATGGGTTTGCTCCTTGAGTGGGAACTTCAGGAAAACAGGGAGGATTGAAACATTCCAGGGAGATCATTCCTCTGTCAGCTCAGCTTTTCCTTGGCAGCTCATCCCAGGCCATTCCCGTGTGCTGCAGAGCCTCCCTGGAGCAGAATCCAGCCGGGAATGGCTGTGCCTGGAATTTCTGATTTGGCAGTGTGGGGCTGAAATCGGATCCGCGGGGCTGAGCCGGGTCCTTGCCTGGAGTGTCGGGAATGGGAGAGTGAGAGGAGCTCGGAGGTTCCCTGGCAAAGGTTTCCCAGGAAAGCTGTGGCTGCTCCATCCCTGGAAGTGTCCCAGGCCAGGCTGGAGCGCCCTGGGACAGCGGGAAGTGTCCCTGCCCGTGGCAGGGGTGGAACTGGATGGGATCTGAGCCCCTTTGAACACAAAACATTCCATGGTTCCATGAAAATCCCAGAATAACCCTTAATGATCCCAGAATTTCCCCCCAACCAGCAGGAAGGAGTGGGAATAGGAGGATTTTCACTCTTATTTCCATGTTTTTGATGGAGTTTTTCTCCCATTCCCACAGCTGAATTTACTCCCTGTGTATTCATTCCCAAGGGCTGCAGGAATAAACCCAGGATTTTTGGGACAGCAATTCCAGCGTTGGTGGGAGTGGGAAAATCAGGGAGCAGTGCAGGGGGATGGGGAGGGAGCATGTGAGGAGCAGGTGATGATTCCTCATTCTCCAGCAGGGCTGGATTTCGGGATTAGGAAAATCCCAGCGTGAGTCACCATCATGGGGAAAGGGCCAGGAAAGGTTTTTGTGCTCCCAGTTCCTGGGAGGTGCTCCTGGAACAGCGGGAATGCAGGAGCTGATGGACAGTGGGGAGCTGTGTCATGGAGCTGGGAAAGGGCTGGAGAATTCCTGAGGGAGCTGGAAAGGGCTCAGGCGGGAGAAAAGGAGCTCAGGGGGCCCTTGTGGCTCTGCACAAGTCCCTGACAGGAGGGGGCAGCCGGGGGGGTCGGGCTCTGCTCCCAGGGCACAGGGACAGGAGGAGAGGGAACGGCCTCAGGCTGGGCCAGGGCAGGGGCAGGGTGGACATCAGCAGGAATTTCCCCATGGAAAGGGTGCTCAGGTGGAGTCCCCATCCCTGGAGGGATTTCAGAGCTGTGTGGATGTGGCCCTTGGGGACAGGGGCAGTGCTGGGAACTGCTGGACTCAATCTCAGAGAACTTTTCCAACCGAGCCATTCCATGACTCTCTCCTTGAGCGTCATTCCGGGCCCCTTTTCCCTCGTGCCTCAGCCTCAGAGCCGTAGGAATTCCAGTCTCTGCATCTCCAGTTTGTCCCCAAACTCACCCCGTTACCCTGCGCTCCCTGCCCGTGGCAGCAATGCCGCATCTCCCCGCAGCCCGGGCAGGGCAGCGCTCCTCGGGCCCGTCCCGGCGCTGACGCTGCTTTCCCTGCGCGGTGCGGGCGCTCGGGGCAGGTGTCGGAGCAAGGAGTACCCGGAGGAGCTGCCCAACACCAGCGTGGTGATCGTGTTCCACAACGAGGCGTGGAGCACGCTGCTGCGCACCGTGCACAGCGTCATCGCGCGCTCGCCGCCGCGCCTGCTGGCCGAGATCGTGCTGGTGGACGACGCCAGCGACAGAGGTGGGGCTGGGGCTGCAATTCCCATCCCGTGCCTTCTTCCAGAGCGGCTCCTGCAGCTCGGGGAGGGCTGCGAGCGCGGTCCCTGCGCGGCTCATCCCGGGCGCTGGGGGGATCCTGTGGGAGTGGGGAGGGGGCACGCAGGGATGCAGGGGGGAGAGGGGGGCACTCTCGGGGTGGAATTGATGGAATTCCAGGATCGTTTGGCTTGGAAAAGACCTTTAAAGGGCACCTAATCCAGTCCCTCACCACGGACCCTCACACCTCCCTCTATCCCAATTGTCCAGCCTGGGCTTGGACACTGCCAGGGATGGGGCATCCATGGAACAACCTGTGCCAGCCCCTCCCCACGCTCCCAGCCAAGGAATTCCCAATCTCCCATCCATCCCTGCCCTCTGGCAGTGGAAGCCATTCCCTGTGTCCTGTCCCTCCAGCCCTTGTCCCCGGTCCCTCTCCAGCTCTCCCGGAGCCCCTTCAGGCCCTGGATCACATCCAGCTCAGTTAATTTGATATTCCTGGAAAGCTCAGTCCTTTCCTTCCTGTCTCTCAACCCCGCTCATTCCATGTTTCAGATTTTCCTGAATATCCCTATTAAGTCAATTCCATGGAATCTCAGACTGGTTTGGGTTGGAAGGGACCATCTCATTCCTTTATTGCTCCTCTTGTGCTTCATTTCCTTCACTCTTCACTTTTTAGGTTTTTTTTTGCCTTTTCATTTCTATTTTAACCCCAGACTTTAAAAGCAAACTCTGCATGTGGAACTGGGACTGCCTGGAAAAGGAATCCTATCAAATTCCTTACATGGAGTCACTGGAATGATAAATGGTCCTGGAGCAGCCAAATGGGCACTGATGGCAAACTCAACCCAGAGCTGCAGCTGCTCCATCCTTCAGTTCTGCCCCATGGAGCATTAATTAAACCCTAATTACTCCCTGCATTTCCCTGCTCATTAAGTGCCTTAATGATTCCCTGTGCCAGAAGGTGGAGGAGGATTTTAGCCAAGTAATTCCCATTTTTCCTGAAAGCACTCAAAGAGCTCCAATGGGGCAATCCATCAAAAAAAGCCATTTTGTGGATTGAACCAGCAGCAAATTGCCCCAAAATGTCTTTGTTTTGTGGTTGCTGGTTTATTCCAGAGAACTGATTGTGCTTTATTTAAAATTCCTGGGATATTGTCCTGGAATCAGGGAATGGATTGGCTTGGAAGGACCTTAAGGCTCCTCTCATTCCAGCCCCCATGAGGTGCTCCCAGCAGGGAAGTTCTGTCAGTACTCAGAATAAAACCTCTCTAAAAATCCCGTTTTCCCTCTGCTTTCCCCCCAAAAACCTCGGGCAGAGTTTCTGAAAGCCTCCTTGGAGAATTACGTGAAGAACCTGGAAGTGTCCATAAAAATCCTGCGGATGGAGCAGCGCTCGGGGCTGATCCGGGCGCGGCTCCGAGGGGCAGCGGCTTCCAAGGGCCAGGTGATCACCTTCCTGGATGCCCACTGCGAGTGCACCCTGGGCTGGCTGGAGCCGCTGCTGGCCAGGATCAAGGAGGACAGGTAAGGAATTCCCGGCTCCAGAGGCAGGAGCTGCTCCAGGCCCTTCCCTGGCTGCTGGAAAACAGGAATTACGGGGATTCGCTGAGGTGGAATGAAGGTTTTTTGTTTTTTTTTTTTTTTCTAATTTGCTGCTGTTTGTATCAAAATCTCATTCCTAAATAAATGTGGGAGCAGCTTTCCCAGGGTCTGGATGGTTCCCACTCCAAAGGAAGCTTTCTCCCTGTTTTTTACCAGGAACAACTTCTCTCTCTGACCTCCAGAACTCAGGGAAATTTGCCCCTTTTCTTTCCTTCTCTTTTCTTGTTTTCACTTTTTTACCCTTTTTACCATCTTTTTTTTTCCCCTTTTCCCTCTTTTTTCCTCCCATTTCCCCTCTGTTTTTCCTTCTTCCCTGTTTTCCTCCCATTTTTTCCCTTCCTTCTTTCCCTCCATTTTCCCCTTCTCCTTTCCCTATCCCCCCCTTTTCACCTTTCTTCCACTTCCTGCTCTCCTCACTTCCCCTTTTTCCCCCTTTCTTCCTTTTCTCCCTTTTTTGCTCCTTCCCCGCCCTTTCCTCCATTTTGCCTCCTTCCCTCCCTTTTCTTCCCCTTCCCTCCCTTTTCTTCCCCTTCCCTCCCTTTTCTTCCCCTTCCCTCCCTTTTCTTCCCCTTCCCTCCCTTTTCTTCCCCTTCCCTCCCTTTTCTTCCCCTTCCCTCCCTTTTCTTCCCCTTCCCTCCCTTTTCTTCCCCTTCCCTCCCTTTTCTTCCCCTTCCCTCCCTTTTCTTCCCCTTCCCTCCCTTTTCTTCCCCTTCCCTCCCTTTTCTTCCCCTTCCCTCCCTTTTCTTCCCCTTCCCTCCCTTTTCTTCCCCTTCCCTCCCTTTTCTTCCCCTTCCCTCCCTTTTCTTCCCCTTCCCTCCCTTTTCTTCCCCTTCCCTCCCTTTTCTTCCCCTTCCCTCCCTTTTCTTCCCCTTCCCTCCCTTTTCTTCCCCTTCCCTCCCTTTTCTTCCCCTTCCCTCCCTTTTCTTCCCCTTCCCTCCCTTTTCTTCCCCTTCCCTCCCTTTTCTTCCCCTTCCCTCCCTTTTCTTCCCCTTCCCTCCCTTTTCTTCCCCTTCCCTCCCTTTTCTTCCCCTTCCCTCCCTTTTCTTCCCCTTCCCTCCCTTTTCTTCCCCTTCACTCCTTTTTCTTTCTCTTTTTTCCTTCCTATTTCCCCCCTTTTTTCCCCTTCTTTCTTCCCCATCTTTCCTTCCTCCCCTCCCTCTTTTCCCCCTTTCCCCCATTTTCCTCCCCCATTTTCCTCCCCCATTTTCCTCCATTTTCCTCCCCCCTTTTCCTCCCGCGTTTTCCTCCCGCGTTTTCCTCCCGCGTTTTCTCCCCCTTTTCCTCCCCCTTTCCCCCCTTCCCTCCTTCCCCTCCAGCCAACCCCACCTCCCACTGTGCCCAAACACCACCACAAACCCCAAATTCCCGTTTTTTTCCCAGGAAGACCGTGGTGTGTCCCATCATCGACGTGATCAGCGACGACACCTTCGAGTACATGGCGGGCTCGGACATGACCTACGGAGGCTTCAACTGGAAGCTCAACTTCCGCTGGTATCCCGTGCCCCAGAGGGAGATGGACAGGAGGAAAGGGGACAGGACGCTCCCTGTCAGGTCAGTGCCCCTCTTTTCCCACAGAATCCCCCCCAGTTCCCGAAATTCCGCTGCAGGATCAGAGGTAGAATCCCAAGGAAAGCCAAATCCTGACGTGTCCTTGCTGCTCCAGCGTTGAGCTCAGAGCTGGATAAACCCATTCCATCTTCTTCCCAGCGTTCAGGAATTCCAAGTATTTCTGCTTGTTCAGCTCCCTCTCTTAATCAGCTGCCAATGGAGTTTTATTCCTGGTTTTTCGGAATTTAAGGCAAATATTCCAAAGGGTTTCTGAGCATTTTTGAGCATCGAAGCCCAGTGATTTGCACTTAAATTCCTGGTTTATTGCTTGGAAAATGGGATTGATAACTGAGCATCCTGAGGGAAAAACAATCCAAGAGCGTGTCCCGACCTCCCCCGTTCAATTGCTGGAATCACAGAGTGGAACAAAACCTCTTCCAGAATTTGAAATGGAGCTGAAAGGGAATAAATGGAATAAATTCCTGGCCATGGGATGTTTGCTCAGCTCCAACGGCTGCTGGGGCTTCCTGCAAAGTTCCAAAAAGGATAAAAAAGGGGTTTCCAGAGTGGATGGAATGGTTTTAAATCTGGGAAATGGGCGGAGTTCAGTCCTGCAGATCCCTGGAGCTGGCAGGTGGAGGGAGGGGCAGCTCCGGGATCGGTGTGTCCAGGCAAGGAAGGGATGGAAGGAAAGGCAGGGAAAACCTTCCCAAACTGCTTTCAAAATTCCAGTTTCTGTCCCTGATTGTCCTGGAAAGGCTGGAATCAGGGAAGGGCGGATTTGGGGGTTATTCCCAGGAAAAGCAAGCAGGCCCTGGCTGTCAGAGGAGGGAGGGCTGAGGCTGTGTTGGTGTCCAGGGAATTGTTTTCCTACTGATCTGAAACCTCCTCCCTGGGCCAGCGGCTCTTGGTTAAAGCTCAGGTGTGCAGGGAAATTGGGAATATTAATTATCCTAATGAGCTGCAGAGCATTGCTGAGCTCCATCCATCCTGGCTCTCCTGAATCCATTCCCACGGAAAATGGAATTTTCAAAGGAATGCAATCCCAGTCCTAATTTCCTTACCTTGAAATGGAGCAGGGCTCAAAATTAATCCTGGCTCAGACATAGAATTGACTCTTAAAATTGATAAAAAACGGGTTTTTAAAATAATTTCTTTTTTTTCCTATCCAATTTTTAGCTGGAATTTTGGGGGATTCTCTGGATAAGAAGGGTGTTGGGGAGCAGAGTGTGGGAAAAGGGGGCAGAGGGACAAATGTCACCTGTGCCACAATTGTCACAGATGGCTGCAGAGCCAAGAGTTGGAGCTTTAGGGTGGATTAATTCCAAAGTCTCGGGTTCTAGTCCAGGAATTTCAGTCTTTGGTGTCAGAGAATCCCAGAATCATGGAATTATTCAGGCTGCAAAAGCCATCAAGTCCATCCCAACGCCCCTACCACGTTCACCAGTCCTGAGGTGTGGGGAACAATCCCAAATTCCACATCCAAAGGGCTGAATTCCATCCTCAGGCTATGCCAGGGGAGACTCTCTGGCAGTGGAAGCCATTCCCTGTGTCCTGTCCCTCCAGCCCTTGTCCCCAGTCCCTCTCCAGATCTCCTGGAGCCCCTTGAGGCCCTGGAAGGGGCTCGGAGCTCTCCCTGGATCCTTCCTTCTCCAGGTGAACATTCCCAGCTCTCCCAGCCTGGCTCCAGAGCAGAGGGGCTCCAGCCCTTGGAGCAGCTCCAGAGCCTCCTCTTAAGGGTCACTCCATGGCCATTCCCATCTGCTCCAGAGCTCCAGAGCCCTGGGATTCCTTGTGGCAGGAACCCAGGGCACTGAGGGCAGGAAAGAGGCTTTGGAATCTGGGAATGTTGAGCCCTGTCCGAGTGGCAGTGAATTCCCTGAGCTTTGGTGCTGAGGGCAGGGGAGGACGGTGAACGCAGGCTCCGGTGGGTTTTCCCTGAGGAACTGTGGGAATTGTTAGGAGGAGCGATGGGCAGCTGTTGTGGAAGAGGAAATAGTTCCACAGCAGGCCAATTCCCTGGATTTGTGGAGTTGGAGAATAACTGGGGACTCCTCAGTGGCAGGGCTGTGTCCGGAGGCTCCGCTGGGCTCCGTGTGCAGGGGAATTCTGTGTCCAGTCCGTGTTCCCTGCGGGACACAGGGACGCTTCTGAGGGAAGAGCTGATCCATGCTCAAGCAATTCCATGGGTGGCCCCTCCCATGGATCCCTCTGCCAGCTCTTTCCTGCCTCTTTCAGGAAACATTTGCTTTTGGGGCAAATTGTGGGAGTGTTGTGTGTGAGTGTTGGCTCAGGGCTGTCTCCAAAGGAATTCCCGTGGAAGCAGAGGGAGCGTGGGCAGGATTGCTGATGGGAATGCTGCACCTGCATTTCGGACATTCCCACAGCCTTCCCAAGCAGCCTGCTGAACTCCGGAAGGGAAGAGCTCATCCTTGGCACACTGGATGCCCTTACTGGTGCTGCTGTGGTGGCACTGGGACGGGATGGGCTGGAATCACCTCACACTCTAAAATCCAGGGTCACCCCCTTGGCCTTGGATTGGAAGGTGAGGATGGGAATGTGGCTGATCCCTGATCCATCCCTGTGAGAGCGAGAGGCCCTGGCACAGATTCCCAGAGAAGCTGTGGCTGCCCCTGGATCCCTGGAAGTGTCCAAGGCCAGGTTGGAACAACCTGGGGTAACGAAGGTTTCCCTGCTCCTGGCAGGGATGGAATGGGATGAGCTTTAGGATCCCTTCCATCCCAACCCATTCCAGGATTCTGTGACACCTCAGTGTTCCCAGAGGTTCTCACCACCGAATTCCACAGGTTTAGGGATGCTGGGACCTCAGCAGATGGGGCTGGGATGAGCTGAGTCCCCAACCCCTTTGGCTGTGCCGGGACATCTCAAAGGAAAGCGGGGATTTGGGATTGAGTTGTTCCCTCCCAAATCTCTGTGCTCCCTCCAGCTGGGCCAGGCATTCCTGTGCCATGTAGGCTTTGAGAGCTGGAAAACAGGGAGCAGATATTTCCAGGGAAATAGGCCATCCCCACACAAAGCACCGGGGATTTGCCTCTCATGAGGATTTCTAATCCTGTTAGGAGAGATTTTCCTGCTCATTTGATGCAGTTTTGGGCTCCCTCTGAGGCAGAGCTGAGCCATTAAACTCCTCCCAAGCATTCCCGATTGGATTTGAAGTGCTGCTCACTCAGGAGGCCCAAAATTCCACCCACTTTACCCTCACAATTCTCCTGAATTAATCCATGGAAATGTGATTTGGTGGGCAGGGAGCGACCCTGGAGTGTGGCTGGGGCCAGCTCCATAGATTTTGGGGAAGAGCAGGAAAAATCCAGTCCAATTGATCTTTTTTAGCTCCTATTGAAGCTGTTTTCCGTAGAATTCCTGTGTGGTGCAATGTGTGAGGAGTGAAATGTGCTGGAAATTCCAGTGTCCTCCGAAACATCATTTTTCTTTCCATTTATCTCCTCCCAAGCATTCCCAATTGGATTTGAAGTGCTGCTCACTCAGGAGGCCCAAAATTCCACCCACTTTACCCTCACAATTCTCCTGGAATAATCCATGGAAATGTGATTTGGTGGGCAGGGAGCGACCCTGGAGTGTGGCTGGGGCCAGCTCCATAGATTTTGGGGAAGAGCAGGAAAAATCCAGTCCAATTGATCTTTTTTAGCTCCTATTGAAGCTGTTTTCCGTAGAATTCCTGTGTGGTGCAATGTGTGAGGAGTGAAATGTGCTGGAAATTCCAGTGTCCTCCGAAACATCATTTTTCTTTCCATTTATCTCCTCCCAAGCATTCCCAATTGGATTTGAAGTGCTGCTCACTCAGGAGGCCCAAAATTCCACCCACTTTACCCTCACAATTCTCCTGGAATAATCCATGGAAATGGGAGCAACCCTGGAGTACGGCTGGGCCCAGCTCCATGGGGAAGAGCAGGAAAAATCCAGTCAAAATTGTCTTATTGCTCCTTGGAGTGTGGCTGGGCCCGAACTCCGTGGATTTTGGGGAAAAGCAGGAACAATCCAGTCCAAATGATCTTTTTTAGCTCCTATTGAAGCTGTTTTCCATAGAATTCCTGTGTGGTGCAATGTGTGAGGAGTGAAATGTGCTGGAAATTCCAGAGTGTCCTTTAAAAGCTCTTTTTTCTTTTTTCTTTCCTTTCTCCCTTTCTTTTCTCTTTTTTTTTTTTTTTTNCCTGAATTAATCCATGGAAATGTGATTTGGTGGGCAGGGAGCGACCCTGGAGTGTGGCTGGGGCCAGCTCCATAGATTTTGGGGAAGAGCAGGAAAAATCCAGTCCAATTGATCTTTTTTAGCTCCTATTGAAGCTGTTTTCCGTAGAATTCCTGTGTGGTGCAATGTGTGAGGAGTGAAATGTGCTGGAAATTCCAGTGTCCTCCGAAACATCATTTTTCTTTCCATTTATCTCCTCCCAAGCATTCCCAATTGGATTTGAAGTGCTGCTCACTCAGGAGGCCCAAAATTCCACCCACTTTACCCTCACAATTCTCCTGGAATAATCCATGGAAATGGGAGCAACCCTGGAGTACGGCTGGGCCCAGCTCCATGGGGAAGAGCAGGAAAAATCCAGTCAAAATTGTCTTATTGCTCCTTGGAGTGTGGCTGGGCCCGAACTCCGTGGATTTTGGGGAAAAGCAGGAACAATCCAGTCCAAATGATCTTTTTTAGCTCCTATTGAAGCTGTTTTCCGTAGAATTCCTGTGTGGTGCAATGTGTGAGGAGTGAAATGTGCTGGAAATTCCAGTGTCCTCCGAAACATCATTTTTCTTTCCATTTATCTCCTCCCAAGCATTCCCAATTGGATTTGAAGTGCTGCTCACTCAGGAGGCCCAAAATTCCACCCACTTTACCCTCACAATTCTCCTGGAATAATCCATGGAAATGGGAGCAACCCTGGAGTACGGCTGGGCCCAGCTCCATGGGGAAGAGCAGGAAAAATCCAGTCAAAATTGTCTTATTGCTCCTTGGAGTGTGGCTGGGCCCGAACTCCGTGGATTTTGGGGAAAAGCAGGAACAATCCAGTCCAAATGATCTTTTTTAGCTCCTATTGAAGCTGTTTTCCGTAGAATTCCTGTGTGGTGCAATGTGTGAGGAGTGAAATGTGCTGGAAATTCCAGAGTGTCCTTTAAAAGCTCTTTTTTCTTTTTTCTTTCCTTTCTCCCTTTCTTTTCTCTTTTTTTTTTTTTTTTTTTTTTTTTTTTTTTTTTTTTTTTTTTTTTTTTTTTTTTTCTGTTTTTTTTCCTGTTTGTTTTCCAACTAGGACCCCAACTATGGCTGGTGGCCTATTTTCTATTGACAGAAACTACTTTGAAGAGATAGGAACTTACGATGCAGGAATGGATATCTGGGGTGGCGAGAATCTTGAAATGTCCTTTAGGGTAATTCCTGTTTTCCTTCCTTTTCTCTCCCGAAAAAATCCCCCCACTCGTGCTGTCAGTTCCTTCAGGGAGCTCCTGCTTTCGCTGGCCTGCAAGTCATGGGTGAAATGGAATTCCTGAAATTTGGGGAAGCATCCTTGGGGCGCTTTGGAACTTTTTGCTGCATGAAATGGTTTCGTTTTGGGGGTTTTTTTCCCTCCAAAATTCCATGTATTTTGGTCATTCCTTCATGGAGGTGCCCAGTGCAAATTTGATTTAAATTTATGTGAAAAATTAAAATTAAAAATGTGGTTTAAGACCTTTTGGGAATGGTGACATCATGGACTTGCAAGTTCTGGCTGGAATCCTGGGTCTGTGCGAGGAAAATTCCGTATCCTGCAGAAAATGATGATATTCCTGCTGGGATAGGTGTGTGCCACACCTCTGAGGGAAAAACACTCAGTCATTGCCCTTTGGATAGAAAGGGAAAGTGGGAAATTGAGGCATTGATAGGGATTGGTTGGAAAGGATGTTGGGAATGGCTTTGAACTCCTCTGATGTGTCACAATTTATGGATTGAATTATGGGAATAACTCCTGGGATCCCTGCCTGGTACCCACAGCACATCCTGGGAATGCCCTTTCCCCCTTTCTCCTGTCTTTTCCATTGCACCAGGACCATTTTCCATGCCAGGAACCCCTTTGAAGGTGATTAGGAAGCAGATTTTTCCAGGGAAGACCAACTGGGAAGTTGAAAGCTTTTCCAGGCCGTTCTAGCTGTTCCCTTTGCAGGAAAACCAAAGGGTTCAGTTCCTCCTCCTGAGCCTGGATGCTTCAAATGAGGAGATTCCCACATTTTTTTGTGTTTTAACCCCTAAAACTCCTCCTTGGATGTGCCTAGGCCCTGGTGCAGGAATTATTTTCCCTGGTTTTCCATGTTTTAGAGGAGATCCCTGGAGCAGAGAGTGCAAGGCACTGTTAAAGCACTGAAAATGTGCCTTTGCCACCCTAAACCAGTGAATTAATGGGGCCAGGAACAGAAATAAATTGGGATATTGCCACGGGAGGGCCAGGGAGTCACTGGTGCTGTTCATTGGGATTTGGAGCCAAAACTCCAGGGATGTTTTGTGTGGCTTTATCAGTGACATCGAAGTGTTCCAACCCAGCTGAGGGGACAAATCTGCGGGAAGTTGGGAGCCAGGAGAGCCGAGGGCTCGGGAGGTTCCTCCAGCTCCAGAGGTGCCAGCTCTGGATTATCCAGCGGGATTCGGGAATATCCCCTGTCAGGAAAACACTGGGAGCAGACCACGCTGTGGGGGATGGCTGGGGCTGGGCTGGGGCACGGGGATGTTCCTGGAGCTGCTCTTAGCTCCGGGGTTTTGCACCAAAGGGAGGGAGGAGATCTGGGATCCGTCCAGAGTAATAAAAATAAACCCCAGGGACAAACCAGCCTCCCCTGCCCCACACTCTGTGAATTCCCAAATCCCCAAAAATGTTACCCAGTGCCTCTGCTTTCCCTGGGTCATGTCTGACTGTCTCATCTGCACCCAGCTCCAGCATTATCCCAAAGAATAATCAAAAGGATTTCCAGCATTTTTGGTCTCAGAGGCATTTCCAGGAGGAGCATCCCTGGGGTGTAATTTGATTATTTGGGGAAAATCCATGATTTTTCTTTTGGCTGCTGCTCGTTGCTGATCAGTTTTAATGACTCCTTTTAGGGAATATCTTTTAATTAGGGAAAAGTAATAATAAATCCTGGCAGGAATCTCTTACAGCTCCAAGATTCTGCTTTAGTCAAGGAAGACCTGATTTATTCCTAAAATTTATTTTTTATTTATGGAATTACTGAATTTTTTAGTTTTCTTTTAAGTTCTCCGACTGGTTTTTTCCCCACTTGGAGAATGCCCTGAAAACTTGATGCTCCAAAAGGAACTCCTATGGCTTTGGAAAGGGAATTAAAAATAATCTGTCCATGAGAAAAAAAAAGATTATTCCTTAGGATAATCCAGGCAGGGCTGGGAAAGGGAATGTGAGCTCTGGGAGGGGTAGGATGGGGTTTATGTGGGATTTCTGGCACTGTTGGAAGTGCAGAAAGGACAGGGAAAAGGGGATTTCCCCAGGGATGTGACAGTGACGAGTTGTTCTGATCTCTGGAATTCCGGTTTTGGCTGTTGTGGGAATTGTGACAGGAAATGGATAAGGAACAGGAAGGGTTAATTCCTTTAGAATCCAACCAGCATCCTGACTCTGCGGCCAGGCTGGAGAGCTGGGAATGTTCCCTTGGAGAGGAGAAGGCTCCAGGGAGAGCTCAGAGCCCTTTCCAGGGCCTGAAGAGGCTCCAGGAGAGCTGAAGAGGGACTGGGGCCAAGGGCTGGAGGGACAGGACACAGGGAATGGCTTCCACTGCCAGAGGGCAGGGATGGATGGGAGATTGGGAATTGGGAATTGCTGGCTGGGAGGGTGGGGAGGGGCTGGGCTGGAATTCCCAGAGCAGCTGTGGCTGCCCCTGGATCCCTGGCAGTGTCCAAGGCCAGGCTGGACATTGGGGCTGGGAGCAGCCTGGGACAGTGGAAGTGTCCCTGCCCATGGAATGGGATAGTTTGGGATGGGCTTTAATGCCCTTTCCATCCCAAACCATTCCATGACTCCCTGGAGTCACAAAGGGATGAATTAATTCCACAGTCTGTGTGGGGAACAGATCCCTGAAATCCCACAGTTCTTAGCCAGGATGGGAACTTTTGGGAAGCAGTCACATTCCCAGGGAGTATCCAGGAAGGTTGATTTGTTTGGGATTTTTAAATAATATTTAAGAATTCCTTTTCCTCAGAAGAGGTGCAGGTTCCCCCACATTCCAATCCCAGCTGGCACCGGGAGCAGATTGCTCCAAGCAAAGCCACAAATGGGCTCGGAAAAGTGTCCAGGAACAGATATTTTTTTAAATGATGGTGTGGGAGGAATTTCCTGGCAGCTGGAAAGGGAAAACAGCAGGGGAATGTTGGGATTTGGGGTGGAGGGCAGCTAAAACTGGGGGTCCTCCTTCCTGGCATGTCCGGTTATTCCCAGATTGCTCCATGAGCACATCCATGGTGAATACATGGGATTTACTCCATGCTCCCAGGTTGCTCCTTGAGCACATCCCTGGGATGTATTTGGGGTTATTCCATGGAATTATTTGGGGTTATTCCATGGAATTATTTGGGGTTATTCCATGTTCCCAGGTTGCTCCATGGACACATCCCTGGTGAATATTTTGGGATTTATTCCATGCTCCCTCTGGTATTCCCTGCATCCCGAAGTTGCTGCTGAGTCACTGAGCAGTTGAACACAGGGATATTTTGCTGCTGGTGCCACAGAACCCCTCCCTCCTCATTCCCATGGAATTCTGGAAAAGGAGAATTAAACAAACCTGCCGTGGTTGCCATGGAAACCCAGGTCCGTGTCACGGAGCTCTAATTCCAAGATTCCATCAGAGCTCCTCTTTAAAACTCCCCAAAACGCGGAGATTTAACACCAGGAGGGGCTGATGGAAATGAAATCATTGAAATAAAATAATTGACATAAACTATTGACATAAATTATTGGAAGAAATAATTGGAAGAAATCTTGGAATAAGTAATTGGAAGTCTTTTCCAACCTAAATAATTCCAGGATTCTCTGCCTGTCTTGCTCCATAGCGATCCAGCAGCAAAATTTATTAATTTATTTAAACCCAAAGTTCTGAATTCCAGGATTCCATCAGGTTTTATATTTGGGAATCACAGTGAGGGCAGGGAGCTTATCCTGAGCAGAGTTTGGCTCCAGCACTGCAAAGGGAAAATTTCGATTCGGGAAAAGTTCCCCACGTTATCTTCTTCATTTATTATGGAATTTTTGGGATCTCACCAGCACATGAAGCAGAGAACTCTCCTTGAATTCCTGGGCCTCACCTCTGAAGGTCTGGGATGTGCTGCTTTGTGTCCCTGTGTGTGACAGTATCCTGGGAATGCTGGGGCTTGGATTCTGCTTGGAAAAAATTATATAAAAAATATGTATATATAAAAAATGGAAATATATAAAAATATATGAAAAATTATATCTATAAATATATATATTTAATCTTTATGAGTGTGTGGGTAGCAGTTCTGCTCTGTTCCTTTAAACATTATGGAATCCTGGAGACTCCATGCCCTCCATGAATCCATTAGAGGATGCCACCTCTCCCGGTAGGATGGGGCCTTGTTTGTGCTCCAGGGACACAAATCCAAGGGACCCATTCCCAGCAGTCCCACTCCAGGCGCGTTTGTTGCCACCCAGAGCTGTAGCCCTGAATTTTCCCTCCGGATTTCCTTGAAATCCTGAATAACAATCCCAGGGAACCGTGTCAGCTCCACGGTGTTTGGGGCTGTTTTACTCTGAGTTTTCCCCGTTCCCGCTGCAGGTCTGGCAGTGCGGGGGCTCCCTGGAGATCGTCACCTGCTCCCACGTGGGCCACGTGTTCCGCAAGGCCACCCCCTACACCTTCCCGGGGGGCACCGGCCACGTCATCAACAAGAACAACCGCAGGCTGGCCGAGGTGTGGATGGACGAGTTCAAGGATTTCTTCTACATCATCTCCCCGGGTGAGGCTGCGCCTGGGCTCGTGTCCTGCGCTGCAAAGCTGCCCGGGAAAAGGGAGCTGGAAGTGGAATTGTTTAGGTTGGAAAAGTTCTCCGAGGTCATGGAGTGCAGCCATTCCCAGCACTGCCCCTGTGCCCAAGGGCCACATCCCCAGGGATCTGAAATCCCTTCAGGGATGGGGACTCCACCTGAGCGCCCTTTCCATGAAGGAATTTCCCCAATATCCCCCCTGCCCCTGCCCTGGCCCAGCCTGAGGCCGTTCCCTCTCCTCCTGTCCCTGTGCCCTGGGAGCAGAGCCCGACCCCCCCTGAGCCCCCTCCTGTCAGGGACTTGTGCAGAGCCACAAGGGCCCCCTGAGCTCCTTTTCTCCAGGCTGAGCCCCTTCCCAGCTCCCTCAGGAATTCTCCAGCCCCTTCCCAGCTCCGCTCCCTTCCCTGGACACGCTCCAGCCCCTCAATGTCCTCTTTGTCCTGTGGGGTCCAGGTTATCCCTAAAATCCCCGGGATTTCCTAGAGAGAACATCAATGGGAGGGACAGCAGAGATGCTCTGGATCCTGCCATGGAGACCAGGAACCCTTTGGAGTACAATACCTGGAATTTTCTTTCCCACGTGTGCTAGGGAGCAGCCATGGACTATGGAATTTATCGTTGTGGGATAGTTTTCCCATTTTCCCGTCTTCAAACTTCCTTCCCAGTGAAATCCTGTGGCAGCAGAGCCAGTTTCAGTTTCCCCCGGGAAGTCAATAAGATCTGTGTGAGTTTTGTGCTTCAACTCCTGCACAATTTCCTGGTGTTATCCCTCAGCCTTTCCAGCTGAATTCCTGCTGTTTTCCACAGGCTGCTCCAGGACTTTGGTTTTTCCAGGGGTTCAGGACATCAGGAACCAGCATTTAATCCCAGCTGGAAAGTTGGAGCTCTGGCATTCTGCTCATGTCCTGTGGCTTGGGATGTGCTCATAGAATATTCCCAGTCCATCCCAGAAATCCCTTAACAAGCCATGAAATTTAAATTTTAAAAAGTCCGTGCTCGCTTTAAGTGCCCAATAATGGTGTGAAAAATAAAGATAATTATGGATCTCTCCCTTATGGGTTTTGTTCCAACAATTTTTAAGGAACCTGTTCCTTTTAATCGGAAAAATTAGGATGAAATGCCAGACTGCTTTGTATATTTATTGTGAGGTTATTCCTTGTTTTTCCATGGGGAAAAACTTCCTTTCCCTCCTGAAATGAGCCCAAATCAGCTGGAATTTAGTGCTCCTGAAGTGCCCTCTGTTCTTCCCAGTTACTCATTCCCAGGATTTAATACAGAATTCCAACAGAGAACCCTGGGAAAAAATCGGATTGCAGGGAAAGGGTGGAATTAGGTCACTGCGAGTGACAAGTCTGTGTAATCCTAAATTTCAGTCACGTAGAAGAATTTGGGAATAGGTGGTCTTTGTATTCCCTGATCTGTTCCCACGGTATTTATTAATATCTGTATTAATTAATAGATAAATTATAACGAGGTTGTTCCCCAGCATTAAGAAGCAAATGGAGGAGAAAGGGAAATGAAAGGAACATTTAAATGGAAATTCTCCATGAAAAGAAGTAGGAAATAATAGATCTTTTTAACAGGTCATTCCTAAATATCAGAAATATTCCTAAATATTTTTAATCTCCTTTTTGATCCTTTTCCCTTCCTGTTAATGAGGAAAATGCAGATCTCTGGATAATTCTCTGGGAGAACAAAGGAGGTTGCCTGTTGGTAATGAGGCTCCGCTATCCATCGGCACAGCCTCATCCCCAACTCCTCTGGGAGCTGATTCATCCCATTCCCGAGCTGAGATCCCAGGAGAGAGGAGCCAGGGGCTGCTCCCAGCGTGGAATCGAACTCTCACCATAATTAGGGGCTCACCTCGTAGTTATGTCCCAAATTAAAAGTCTGGAGCAATCCAGTTCCCTGTGAAAACAGAATTCTGCTGGAGGAGAGCCCAGCTCTGTTTCCTGGGAATTGCAGGGCTGAACCCGAGGTGGGAATGGAAATCCCTGTGGGAACTGTGAGATAGAAACAAGGATTTGGGTGAATCCCAGGGAGATTTCCCCTGGAGCTGGTGGTTCTGATCTGGTTTGGAACTGGAATCTCCATGTGTGTGGACATCAGCAGGAATTTCCCCATGGAAAAGGTTCTTAAACATTGGAATGGCTGCCCAGGGAGGTTTGGAGTCCTCATCCCTGGAGGTGTCCCAGGAATTCCTGGAAGTGGCACTCAGGCTCTGGGCTAGGGGCAAGGTGGGATCAGGCACTGCTTGGACTCCATGACCTTGGAATGCTTCTCCAGCCTCAGTGATTCCATGAAAATCTATGTCCTGATCCTGCTGATGCCCAGCCAGGTCTGACTCTGGGCCTGCTCCTTTGGGACCTTTTGTGGTGGCTGGAGATGGACACAAGGAGAGGGAAGAGCCAGGGGATGCTGCTGCTCCAAGGAAATCCAGCTCAGGTGCTGGCCTTGGACACTCCCAGGGGTCCAGGGGCAGCCATGGCTTCTCTGGGAATCTCTGCCGGGGCCTCCCCACCTTGTCCGGGTTATTCCTGGCAGGAGAGTGCAGGGAAAAGTGGTTTGGAAAAATGGGAACAGATTCCTTGATTAGTTTGGAACATGAAGAAATCGAGGAATTCCGCAGTCCTGCCTTTCCGGATCGATAAACCACCTGGAAAGAGAAAAGATCATTTTCCAAGGGTTTCACTTGGCTCCATTAATTAATTAATTGATTAATTACCCCATGCACAGCTCCTTGGAGAGGCAGCTGCTCATCCCTGACATCCCGCTGCTCCCAATCCCAGCACACGGATGGGGAGGGAGCGGAGCTGGGGGCGGCTCCGGGGTTTCCCAGGTGTTTGACGGGCTCTGCTCTCGCCCTTGCAGGGGTGGTGAAGGTGGACTACGGAGACATTTCCGTCAGGAAAGCCCTGCGGGAGAGCCTGGGCTGCAAACCCTTCTCCTGGTACCTGGAGAACGTCTACCCCGACTCCCAGATCCCGCGGCGCTACTACTCCCTGGGAGAGGTACGGGCATCCCTTGGGATGAAATAAACCGGGAGTGCGGGAAAACGGGAGAGAAAGGAAACCCCTAAAAAAAAGGAAACCAGTAAAGAAAAAGAAACCAGAAAAGAAAGGAAACCAGGAAAAAGAAGGAAACCAGGAAAAAGAAGGAAACCAGAAAGTAGGGGAAATCACGAAGTGCAGGAAACCAGGAGTGCAACAAACCAGTAAGTAAAGAAAGAACTGGAAACCAGTAAGAAAAGGAAACCAGTAAGTACAACAAACCAGGAAGTGCAGAAAGGCAGGAGTAGAGGAAATCAGGAAGTGTAGGAAAGCAGGAGTACAACAAACCAGTAAGTAAAGATCTGGAAACCAGTAGAAATACAGGAAACCAGTAACTACAACAAACCAGTAGGTGAAGCAAACCAGTAAATAAAGGAAACCAGTGGTAGAGGCAGCCGCTGTCTAAAGGAAAAACCAGTGGTGCAGGAAACCAGTAAGAACTGGAAACCAGTAAGTGCCACAAACCAGTAGTGCAGGAAACCAGTAAAACCAGTAAGTAAAGAAAACCAACTGTACAGGAAAGCAGGAAGCGTCCAGAGCCAATGGAGCCATTCCCAAGGGAATGAGGGGGGTTTGGAGCTCCCTCCTTGCCTCTCACTTCATTTCTGTATTTTCCTGAAGTCCTTTTCAAGGGGACGTTGCTGTTCCAAAAGTATTCCCACTCCTTAAACATCTCCCTTTAAATCTGTGTCTATTCCAAATGTTCCCCAGCCAGATTTATCTCCCAAATGGAGCAGGGGATGGGAAAAGTGAAGTTTGGGATTAATATTTTGACACAATGAATATGGAGCTGTTGAGGGGAACTTTCCATCATCATTTATTGCTCAGGAAGAGACAAACCGGCTTTTTTGGGATTTTTTGTTTTTTAAGAAAGGTTTGTTCACTGAGTGTTTTCCAACCTGGATCTGAGGATCATGGGCATTCCTGGTAATCCCAAGGTTCTGGGACCACGAGGAGCTGCAATTTCTTTCAAATTCAACAAATTCAGTTAAAAATATCCCATTGAGTTGTTCCTATGCTGCCTTTTAAAAGCTCTGGAATGGGTTGATTTGATGATGATGGAATAACAATCAAAGGATTTGATGCTGGAATAACACTGCAAGGAAAAAATGGCTTTTTTTGACATGCAGGGAAGTGATTTCCCATTGAAATTTGCCATTGTAGGCAGGAATAAAAGGCACGGGAGGATTCCCAGTTTAATCCTGCCAAAATAAAGGGAAATGTGGGCTTGCAGCGAGGAAAGGACTTGTCTAAGGAATGTCAGATGGAGTGGGATTGTGCCACGTTGGCAGGCTGGAAAATGGGATGAGAAAGGCAGAAAATAGTGATTAAAACACCTGATCTGTGCAGGTTTCCATGGAAGTTTCCATGGAAACAGCGGCTCAGGCAGGAGCTGGGAATTAAAGCCCTGCTTGGCTGTTCCAGCGGAGCAGGAAAAGGGAATTTCAGCCTTAAAGCCCAGGGAACACAGCAGAGAAATGGGGAATTTTTAAGGCATTGGAAGTGCATTTTTTGGACATTTTCCTGCCTTTCAGCAGAGGTTGGGCAGGATTTGATCCATCCAGCCTGGAGCAGCATCCTTAGGCCACAGAGGATCCGTGCCCTGCCCTGGATGGGCTTGGCCAGGCTCCTCCTGGGCTCAAATCCAAGGGAAAATGGGGAAGTCAGGTGTGATCGGCACCAGGCCTCCACCTGCATTTCCCAAGTGAAGATTTTGTTCTTTTCTGGGATAAACAGGGAGGGAAAGAGTGGAGATTTTGACAGATTTGGGATAATCGTCCTCAGTTCCCTCATGGCTGGACATGGAACTGGGGTAGTGAAAGGTGTCCCTGGTCACGGGTGAGCTTTGAGGCCACTTCCATTCCAAGCCATTCCATGACTTTTTGGGAATGTGATCCATTTACAAAGTGCAGTTTTTTGCACAGATTTTGCACAGGCATTTTTTTTAAGGAATGTTTCCCCTCTTCCCTTTCTCCAGATCAGGAATGTTGAAACCAACCAGTGCTTGGACAACATGGGCCGCAAGGAGAACGAAAAAGTGGGATTTTTCAACTGCCACGGAATGGGAGGGAACCAGGTAAATAAAACCAAGGAAAAGTGGCTTATTTGTCCAAGAATTCCTTGGGAATATTTTAAATATTTTGGGTTTTGTGTACAAAGAATAGAAAAATTACCAATGAAAGTTCCAAAATATTTTAGATTTCGAGCTGAAGAATTTTAAGAGTCGTCAGCTGTTTTCTTCAATTTCAGCTCCAAATTTTGGGGAATTATCGGTGCATATCCATAGGAAGTATCCCAGGGAATATATTAAATATAATCCTGCTGTTATTTAATAATAAATTTAACATTACAGACATGCACTTTAGGAAATCTGATCATGAATTTTAATTTATTTTCGTAAAAATGAAATGGGCAGGAATCTCCATAAATGTGGCTGGATCCATCTGTTCTGATAGGGAAAGTAAATATCCAGGATATTCATGGCAGTCGAGTTCTTCGTGAAATTCCAGTAGTGGGAGCATGGGATGCTCCATTTGGAGAGGCTGGAAAGGGAGTGGAAAAGTGGATGGAATTCTTGGTCTTGTGACCAATGACTCTGGGTTGATTAGAATAAAATTTGCATATCCCAGCAAATATTCAAATTAGCAGAGCTGCTTCATGTGAGGTTTGGGATGTAAATTATAGTTAAGGGACTTCTAAGTATAATTTAAATTATAATTTCATATAATATTTTAATATTATATTTATTTTAATATTATATTGAGTTAATTTTTAAGTTTAGATTTATAATTTTTAAATGTTTATTTTATTTTTATATTTACTTACATTTATAATCTTTGTTTTATTTTTTACTTTAATTTTATATTTATTTTATATTTAGATTTATAATTTTCTTATATTTATTTTATTTTAATATGATTTACATTTATAGTATTTATTTAATTTATTTATAATATTTCTTTTATTTTTATATACTATTGAGTGCTAATTTTTCATTATTTCCGTATGTCATTTTCCCGGGGCGGTGCCAGCCTGGCACGCTCACAATTCCCGGTAGCTCTGACATTCCAGACACCTGCTCCTGGTGTGAAAGTCTGGGATGCTCCATGTTCCCATCCATGGTTTATCCTGGGGATTCATCCCAGTCCTGCCATCTCCTCCTGGAGCTTGGCCTCGTTCCGCCGCTTTTCCCTTTGGAAAACCTTTCTGTTCCCCGAATGCTGCTGGATTCTCCCGGTTCTTCCTTCATCACGGGGTCACTGCAGGTTGGGTTGGGATTTGGTGTGACCCCGTTTGTGTTCCAGTGACCCCGTTTGTGTTCCAGGTGTTCTCTGGGTGGGTTTGGGGTTCCAGTGACCCCGTTTGTGTTCCAGGTGTTCTCTGGGTTGGATTTGGGGTTCCAGTGACCCCGTTTGTGTTCCAGGTGTTCTCCTACACGGCGGACAAGGAGATCCGCACGGACGACCTGTGCCTGGACGTGGCGCGGCTCAACGGGCCCATCCTCATGCTCAAGTGCCACCACCTGAGGGGCAACCAGCTCTGGGAATACGACGCCGAGGTATCCCGGTATCCTGGGGCAAGGGGGGTTTTTGGGAGAATCCCAGAATGACTGAGGCTGGGAAAGGCCTCCGAGGTCATGGAGTCCAAGCTGTGCCCCATCCCCGCCTTGAGGGCCACGTCCAGGAATTCCTGGGACACCTCCAGGGGTGGGGACTCCACCATTCCCTGGGCCACCCTTCCCATGGGGAAATTCCCGCTGGTTCCCGCCCTGGCAGAGCCTGAGGCCGTTCCCTCTCCTCCACATCCGCCCCCGCTGTGGATTTGCTCCTGGACTGATTTGATGATTCCCTGGGGAATTTTCTGTTCTGCATCCCAGGAACACTCAGCATCTCCATGTGATTCTGAGCTGGAGATTCCCACCTGGATTTCCCGAGGGGCTTTGCATCCACTCAGCCTTCCCTTGCTGCCATCCCCTCTCTTGGAATTGATGGCACAAGGAAAAAATCAGTCATGGAAAGGTGTCCTGGGCTCTCCCTCCCTCCCTGGCACTGCTGGGAGCTGGGAAGCAGCGGGAAGGAGCAGCCTCAGGATGTAAGAGGGAAGGCACCATGAATTCCAGGGTGTTCCCACTTTTCCCTGTGTCACCGGGATGTCCCTGTGGAACAGGGTGTGCTGCTCGTGTCTCCTGAGGGCAGAACAACTCAATTTAACACCAACTTTCAGGCTGGATTTTTATTTTCCACGCAATAATTACATGGATTTTATTTTTAGAGGGATAAAAAAGTCAGTTCTGGTTTAAAATTCTCATTTCCAGGAGCTGCTGCTGCGCAGTTTTCGAAAATTGAAGAATCATCTGCAGTTTTTATAGAAATGAAGTAAAAACCAAAATTTGTTTCATTTTTAATTGAAGTTTTTCCAGTTTATTTATTCCAGTTATGTGGTGTTTAACCCTTTGCTGTGTCCCAGTCTCCTCCTCAGTCTGACACTTCCATGAGGCAGGAAGTGCCTTTTTCCAGGATTTGAGGGCAGTTCAGGTTGAAGAAATAGGATGAAATTCCAAAATTGATATAAAATATGTGTCAAATATCAGGATTTTATGGCCAAAAATCCTTCTTTTTAAGGGACACAGGAGATGAAATTTAAAAATTCATGGAAAGACTTGTCCAGCCCTGGCAGCTCCGCATTCCCAGAGGGATTTAACAGCGGTGTGGATGTGGCACTTGGGGACATGGAATAGTGTCAGTGCTGGGAGTGGTTGGACTCCGTGGTCTTGGAGGACTTTTCCACCCAAAATAATTCCATAATTTTACTTTGAACCCATTTTCTCTTTAATAAGAAGATTCTTTTTCTCCCTGCACATTTTCCAAAGTTCAGGTGGTTTTGGGGACGTTCATTCCAGCAGGAAATCCCTGGGATTTCAGATCTTACACCCTCCTTCTCTTCAATCCTGAAGAAATGAGGATGGAAATTGATTTTTAATCCATGTTTTATTGCTTTCAGTGGATATTAAGGGATGGCCAGAGGCCCAGGACATGGATTTGGTCTCACAGGTTCCTGATCCATCTCCAAACCCAACAGGGATCAACATTCCCTTGCTCCCAGTTGTCCCCAGCAGATCCAGGCAGGGCTCTGCTGGGATCCAGGGTGGTTTTGTTTGGAGAATTCCTGGGGAATCCCACTGCATCCAACATTCCTGCTGCAGCAGGATCACAGGATCTGCCCTCTGCCACTGGCTCAAGGTGCAACACCTGAAAATCTCAGGTTTTCCCACCCTAAAATTGGGATATTCCACGTTTAACTCATCAGTTCCTCAAGGGATCAATGGAAAAATATCCATTTAAAAAATAAATTATGTTGGATTTTTCCATGACTGCAAAGGTAGGAAAACACTGATGGATTTGCCGTTGTATCTTTAAAGTATTTCCAACATTTCACAGGAATTTGTTTCACCTTTCTGCCTGGAAAGCTGGAATTTTTCCAATAAAATACACACAGGGAATGTGCTGGGTTTTCCCTTAAAGTGAGCAGAATTTCCCAGGAATTGTGTAAAACCCGGCTCAGCCAGGAGATGGAGCTCCTCAAACAGGAATGCTCCATGTTTTTATGGCCTCTCCAAGGATTTGCTGCTTGTTCTCCTGGAAAACCTCCCACTGCATTCCCTGTCCCTGTATTTATCCACCAAGTCTTTTACTCTCAGTTTCACTTGGCGTGGTCAGATTTCATTATTGCCATTTATTATATATTTATTAGTTTGTTATTAACCTCCAAACATTCCTAATAGCTGGGATTTTTTCCCAAGAAAACAACCACTTTGTGATATTCCAGGTTTTTCCCACAGAAACAGTTACAGGATATTGCCTGAATCCCTCGTATTGATTAATTTGGTTTTCCAGTGGAATTACACTGATTTTTCCTTTCTTTGCTTGTTCAGGAATTGGAGGGATTTTAGGTGGTTGTTCCTGCTGCTAAAGGAATTTTTGGGAATTCCGTCTTGGCAATGGACAGCAGGGCCACGGCTGGACATGAAATAATCCTAAAAAGGGATTTCCCAGAGGGATTTTCAGGGAATTTTCCATGATTTCCTGCTGTTATTAATTTTTTGTAATCTTCTCCTTTAGTTTAATGTGTGGTATTTAAATACTGAATAAATTCCAGCCTCCCACACCTGGTGATTCCCGTTGTGACATCCAGGGAAACCTCTGGATGTGGAGAGGGATGAAATCTTGGGATGTGACACACACGAAGGAATCCAGGGTAAAAACAAGGCTGGAAATGTGTCACAGCTGATGGGAAGGAGTTGAATTCCTTGTGGATGAATGGTGATGTCAGGGTTTATTCCTGACAGATCCCTCAGGGTTTATTCCTGACAAATTCTCAGGATTTATTCCAAGGCTGCCAGAGCTCCAGGATTGGTCAGACAACGCTCTCAGGGTGGGATTGTTGGGATATCCTGGCAGGGCCAGGGGCTGGATCAGTGATCCCTGTGGATCCCTTCCCGCTCAGAATTCCACGATTTTTTCCTGTATAATTGCCACTATTTATCCCTAATCGTGGTGTCCGTGCAAAGCTGGGGAATTTCCATCCGGGGAGAGCTGAGGGGCCGCACAAAAAATGTTTCTTGGATCACTGACTCCACTTTCCTTCTGTCTTCCCTTCCCTCAGTATTTTGGGAAATGGGAATACAGCTTCGAGGTAAGTTTGGTGCCAATTCCCAATCCCTGTGCCAGTTCCCAACCCCTGGAATAGCTCCTGCAGCAGTGCCTGTAGCAGTGACCTCACTCAGAGCTTCTCCATAGCTGCTGCTCCAACATCCCAGAGCTTCCCGCTCCCTGAGCCAGGCTGGGAGAGCTGGGAATGTTCCCCTGGAGAAGGGAAGGCTCCAGGGAGAGCTCAGAGCCCCTTCCAGGGCCTGAAGGGGCTCCAGGAGAGCTGGAGAGGGACTGGGGACAAGGGCTGGAGGGACAGGACACAGGGAATGGCTTCCCACTGCCAGAGGGCAGGGATGGATGGGAGATTGGGAATTGGGAATTCCTGGCTGGGAGGGTGGGGAGGGGCTGGCACAGGTTATTCCATGGATGCCCCTGGATCCCTGGCAGTGTCCAAGGCCAGGCTGGACAGGGCTTGGAGCACTCTGGGATAATGGGAGTGTCCCTGCCATGGCAGGGGGGGGATGGAGTGGGATTTAGGACCCTTCCATCCCAAAGCATTCCATGAATCCATGTCCCAGGAAAAGTCTGCTCAGATTCCCACAATCACATTTATCCCCATGTGAGGAATCCACTCCCTTTGGATATTTAATGTCCTGTGAACACCCAGGAGAGAGAATTCCAAGCCCTTTTCTTCTGGACCTCTGCTTTCTCTGGAAATATTCATGGACAGGCAGGAACAGGGAGTGCTGATCCAGAGGGAAACAATCCCAGCACTGATGTCCCTGGCAGTGACTCCAAGTGACATTTTAGGGACACTTTTCCTTGATATTTTTAGTGGCTCCTTTGTCCTCACGTCGCTCTTTCCATTACCAAGCCAAAAACATGGGAAAGGAGAGGATGGGGGGCTGGGATGTGGGAAGAGCATTCCAGTTGCTCCAGCCTTGGATACCACAGGGATGGGGTGGCAACAGGAAGAATTCAGGGAAGTGGGAGCTCCCCTTCATCTCACCCCACCTGGAATTGGCACCCGAAGGGAAAAGCTGGAATTGTCATCAGGAAAAAAGTCATAAATGTTTAATTAATTTTATTTTCAATTGGGTAATTCCCAGATCAGATCCAGGGTGGTTTGTGCAGGAAAAACCCCATCTGTGCCTGGATCTTTCCAGTGGGGAATTGCAGCCATCCAGGGGGTTGGAGGGGTGGGACTGGGAGCCGTGCTCTGTGCTGGATCTTGGGAATGGTCTCAAGAGCAGGGCGGAAGTTCTGGGATATTTGTGCACGAAAAACCCCATCTCTGCCCAATTTTTCCAGTGGGGAATTGTAGCAATCCAAGGGGTTGAGGGGGGCAGGATTGGGATCCACAATCCACTCTGGATCACGGGAATGGTCTCAAGAGCAAGGAGGAAGTTTTAGGATATTTCTGTTGGAATCTGCCTGGATCTTTCCAGTGGGGAATTGCAACCACCCAAGGGGTTGGAGGGTCGGGATTGGGATCCACAATTGATTCTGGATTATGGGAATGGTCTCAAGAGCAAGGAGAAAGTTTTGGGATATTTGTGCAGGAAAAACCCCATCTCTGTCCAGTTTTTCCAGGGGGAATTGTAGCAATCCAAGGGGTTGAGGGGGGCAGGATTGGGATCCACAATCCACTCTGGATCACGGGAATGGTCTCAGGAGCAGGGAGGAGGTTTTGTGTGGAGCTAGATCCCAGCCCGCGAGTTCCCCTGTGGACATCCACGGCTGCCGCTTGTCCCCGGAGCGTTCCCGTCAGTAATTCCCGGTGTTTCCCTGCCCCGCTGTGCCGAACCCGCCGCATTTCCCCCGCTTTTCCCGGCGCGGCGGGCGGTTCCCGCTGACGCTTCCCGCTTTTCCAGAGGCGCACGTTCCTGCACATCATCACGCAGTCGTGCCTGACGCTGGGCAGGATCGAGGACGGCTCCCACGGCCCCACGGTGGAGGCCTGCGACGGGAGCCCCCTGCAGACCTGGACCCTCCGCAATTATTCCCGCCTGGAAGTCTTTAGGAAGATTTACTACAGCCCCACTGATTATTTCCTGTAGGGAAATGGTGCTGGCATTGGAAGGAAGTCTAGGATGTAGTGTGGGGTAAGGAATTCCCAGGAAATCGTCCTGCTCCGGGCGCTGCTGGAGGGGCTCGGCGGAATTTCTGTCTTGTTTTCATTTTAGGTAAAAGTTTTGGATTTTTCAAATTTTTATGTTTTTTGGAATGGTTTCGAAGATGTTCATTTGTCGTAGAATTCCTAGGTTTTCATGGACTTTTCATGGACTTTAAAATGGATTTTTCATGGATTTTTTTCATAGAATTTTAATTGTATTTTCATAGAATTCAACAGAATTTTTCATACCATTTTAATGAAATTTCATAGAATTTAATGGAATTTTTCTTAGCATTTTCTTAACATTTTCATTGAATTTTCATAGAATTTTTCATGGAATTTTCAGAGAATTTTCTTAGACTTTTTCATGGAATTTTTGTATAATTGGATATAATTTTTCATATAATTTTAATATAATCTAATAGAATTTAAAATAAAATTTTCTTGTAATTTTATTCTAATTTTTCATAAAATTTTCATAAAATTTTTCCTTGAATTTTTCCTCAAATATTTCATAGAATTTCCTAGAATTTTTCCATCAAATTTTTCTGTAAAACAAGACAGAAGATGAGTTTAGAGCTATAGGATAGAATAGATCTTTGACGTTAGTTCTTCTTAGTTCTTAGTAATTATTAGTTCCTAGTAATTATTAGTTCCTAGTAATTATTAGTCTTCATTATCAGTAGTTCTAATTAATTGCAGATGAATTAAACTCCAATTTCTTGCTGTCACCATCATCGTTCCAGTCTGCAGGAGGTGAAGATTTGGTTCCTATTCCAAAGCCTAAAAATAATTCCAATTGCAAAAGATTTTTCAAAAAGGTTCAGCTTTTCCTGGAATTTTCCTAGAATTATTCATACAATTTTCATAGAATTTCATGGAATTTTTATAGAACTTTCCATAGAATTTTCATGGAATTTTTCATACTCAGTGGAGGAGCACAAGGAGATGGGTGGGAGTAAAACCGAATTCCTTGTTGGAATTTCCCAGCAGTTTAGTTGGAACACCAGAAAAAAGTCTTTTTTTAATATATATTTTTAATTTATATACATATTTATATTATATAGATGTATATTTTTTATTTATCTATGAAAATATATTAAATACAAAATAAAAATATATACTAATAAACACCAATATATGTTTATTATGTCATATATAAATATAACACTATATTATTCAATAAATATAATTTATATAGAAATATATATAAATAATAAACATAAATGGTGTTTATGAGCCCTGAGAGCATCAGACACTTGTTAAAATGATTCCTTATTTCCCTTCAGTTCTGGTTTTATATTATTTCATATTGATTTATATTTTATATTTTTCTCTGCTATATTATTTTTATATTATTCTATATCTTTTAATTCTCTTATATTTTATAATAATCTGTTAATTTATATATTATTTTTCTATTATACATTATAATTTTATATTTATATATTATATAGCCTTATCTCTTAATTTATATTATTTTATTCTATTTTATTTGGTATTATTTCTGTATTTTATGTTCTATTCTATTCTATCAGTATTTATCCTCCTGGGTGAGCCCCAGCCCTCAGGCAGCTCCCACCATTCCAGCCCCTCTATCCCTAAGGATATCCCAAGGTTTGGCATCAGCCGGGGCTGTTTGGGATTCATTTTGGGATTAATTCCTCCTCTCTCCCCTCCCCGGGAGTTTCCAGGATTTTCCCGCCCATCCTGGTTTTCCCTGTTCATTTCCTTGCCATGAAATCGGGCTCTGCTCCAGTGGATGATCTGCAGGCAGGATTTCAGTCCTGGAATTCCCCATTCCAGGGTTATTGGGAGAGCTGGGAATGTTCCCCTGGAGAAGGGAAGGCTCCAGGGAGAGCTCAGAGCCCCTTGCAGGGCCTGAAGGGGCTCCAGGAGAGCTGGAGAGGGACTGGGGACAAGGGCTGGAGGGACAGGACACAGGGAATGGCTTCCAGTGCCAGAGGGCAGGGATGGATGGGAGATTGGGAATTGGGAATTCCTGGCTGGGAGGGTGGGGAGCCCTGGCACAATCCCAGGGAATGCTGAACCCCAGTTCCGTGGGGCTGTCCCTGTCTGTGGTTATTTAAGGGCAGAATTTCCTGTTTAACTTCCCAGGAATTCTCCAGGAATTTGTTCTCCCAAGGGAACAGGTGGTGATTGATTCCTTCCAGTTCATTTTTTCTCCTTCCCCATCCCTCAGAAATGTGCTGGGAACAGAAGGGGTGTCCCAAGGATGGAAAAATGTCCTGGGAACAGGAGAGTTTCCATGGAATACTGAGCAAATGCATTTCCAGCAGCAACAATTCCTGCTCTGGTGACAAACATTCCACGTGTCCATGGCCATGGAGACCAAACTCCTCCATCCAACAGCCGTGGCTTGGAAATAAGATTTCCTTGGAATTATTTTGCCCTTTCCTGAGGGATTTGTTGGTTCAGCAGAGGGAGGAGCGGGATGGGTTCATGTGGGATGTGCTGGGGATGTCCTGGAGCTCTGGGAGATTCCCAGTGCTCCGTGCCATGACCAAACCAGACCTGAAGTGACTCCCCAATGGAATGTCTGGTTTCAGCGGGAATTCTCTGTGTCCCCTCGAGTAACCCCCGATGGAATGTTTGGTTTCAGCGGGAATTCTGTGTCCCCCTTGCAGAAGCTCACCCTGAGGCACCTGAACAGCAACCAGTGCCTGGCGGAGCCGTCGGAGCAGGACCGGCTGGTGCCCACGCTGCGGGAATGCGGGAACGGCCGCTCCCAGCAGTGGCTGCTGCGCAACATGACCCTGGGGCCCTGATTCCCACCCCGCTCCCGCTTTTCCTGCTTTCCCCGTGCTCCCGCCGGGCTCCGCGCTGCCGGAGCCCTCTCCCCGTCCCAGCGGAGTCACCGAGGGGCTCCTGGTGCCGCAGGCGCCCTTGGACTCCTCTGAGCCTCCAGTGATCCAAGGATTCCAGAGGCACCATCCGACGCTGGAGAAGTTGGGATATGGAGGCGTTGCTGTCACACGTCCCCACGGAGGGGTGGCCCGGCTCGTGGCACCAGGTGGCACTGGGAGCCAGCCCGGGAGGCGTGTCCAGAGCTGGGCTCTCCTGGAAAAGCTGGAGGAGATCCTGGAGAATATCCTGGAGAATATCCTGGAGGATCTTGGGTGTTCTCTCGTGCCCAGTGGGATTTGACAGCACCAAAGCTTCCTGGGCTGTGCTGGGAAAAAAATGGGATCTGGTGTTGGGAAAACCAGGCCAAGACTGCACTGAACCAGGAATTCCAGGAGACGAGGCCCCAGAAGACGCGGGAATGTGGAGGGGAAGGAGTGACACTCGTGGGACCTCAGAGTAGCACGGAGGGATCTGGCGCTTCCATGGGAATGGAGCTGTCCCCTACTTCCATGGGAATGGAGCTGGGGCCGGACCTGGGGCTCAGGGGACACCTGGAGGGACCAGAACTGGGACCTCAGGAGCTTGGAGTGTCTCCATCCCTCCATGCCCAACGCATCCATGAATCCCTGTATCCCACCAGGCAGAGCTCCATCCCGGGATCCACTCCCGTAGGAATCACAGAGGCTCCTTTCTGGATTTAGGAATTTTGGGGCTCAGTCCTTCTGTGGGTGTGGCTGTGTGAGTGCTGCTGGCACTCGGGAGCTGCTCCCAGCCGGGATGTGGGGACAGGGCCTGTCCCTGCAGGGACATTCCCAAAATGTGCTGGGGACATTCCCAAAATGTGCTGGGGACATTCCTTTGGGAGCAGCTGTGGCCCTCTGGGCTGGGTTTTTGGGAATTCTCACTGCCCAGAGGTTTTGGGAGACTGAAGTCCCAGGGCAGCGGGATCCCAGCACGGGTAAGCGGGGAAATATTTCCCAGGATTTCCCTCACAGTTCCCAAAAAACTCTGTAAATGCACTGGGCCATTAAAAGTGCCGGTATTTTCTGTATCCTGCTCTGGTGGCTGTGGATTCATCGTGGGATATGCGGATACAGGATAAATTATAGGGGAGATTTGCTGGATACACAGCAGGAAATGGGGAGCAGGAGGGTGTTAAATCGGGAAAGGGATTGCTGGGAATGCATGGAGCTGGAATATCCCGGATTAAATTGGACTGGGGGCTCATCTCCATCCTCCCTGCCCAAATATTCCTGCTCCTCATCCTCACATCACCCCAAAAATACAAAATGTGGCTTAAAAGCTGCAAAAAAAGGAGGAGGTCTGGTTCTGCTTTGTAAAAAGAGCAGGAAAACATCAGGATCAAATTGAAATGGGAATTTCCATGCAGGAAAAGAGGAATAAATGATTTATTTCATCTCTTTCCCGAGGGTTTTGGCCACACTGCAGCCCTGGGTGGGTCCTGGGGCCGGGAATTTGGGTTGGGTTGGGAAGAAGGAGGTTGGGAATGTCCTGGGGACAGCAGGAGAGGATGGTGTCACTTCCCTATGGAATATCCTGGCTCCAGAGGGGACAGCTCCACGTCCCCAGCGCTGCCCTGTCCCATCCCAAGGTTCCTCTCCCATCCCAAGGTTGACATTGGAGCTGGAGCTATTTTGGAGCTATTTATAAAATTCTAATTATAAATATAATTTCCATATTAATGTATAATTTTATAACTCATCCTACGCTGCTGCACTGCCCTTCACTCAATGAAATCACAAAAGGATTAATTAATACCTCACTTAATGAGATTCCCCTCATCCAGTCGCTTCCTTGTCCGTAAAAATCTGGGAAAACTCTGGAATGAGATCATTTTCTGGGTAATTCCCCATCGCAGGTTGTCTCTGCAGGTGGCTGTGGGGCTCTTGGAGCTGCAGGTGACACCAGAGCCCGGCTGATGACGAGAGTGTTCTGCAGGATGTAATTAACGGCTCCTGTTAATGAGGGGCTGCGAGCCTGCAATGAATCACCCGATGATCCCTTCGGGAGGGATGAATGCAGGCACCGAGGTATTTCCCTTTTCGCTTTGGAATTTCTCAGAGACGTTAATAATTGGGATTGATAGAAAATTACAGAGGGGGAACCAACATCTCATTTCCCTGAAAATCTGACTTATTCCTGGTTTTTTGGAATTATTTAAGGGGCTTAGGGATTTATCCCCTCTGGATGAAATGAAACTCCTCAGGACATTTTCGGGGTCAGGAGAATCCTGGCACTGATGCCATGACCGCCTCCTCCAACTCCCATTTCAAACTGGAAATGATTTTTCCAAGGGGAAACAGCAGGATCTGCCCTCAAAACCATATCCAGGCACCTTCCAGGCAGTGGGAAAGGGTGAGACAGGTTTGGGAACGTCTCTGTTAATTCAGGGAATAAACAATTAATTTCAACCTTTTATTCGTCATCATCCCGCATCAGCTGAAGCCTGGAAAAGCTTCCAGGTGCTGGAATCGGGGAGCTGCAGGTAAGAAATGGAATTGCAGGAAAAGGAGCTCCAGAGGGAACTCTTGCCCAGGTGACTTTAAATGGAGCCAAACGCAAACCTGGGACCATGGGCTGGGAAACCTCACCTGGAATGTCCGGCTGGGATGGCAGCAGGCACGGGGAGTTTGGGTTTCTGGGATAATCAGCACAACGAGGATGTGCAGCAGCTGGAGAGTCCAGAGGAGGCCATGGAAATGCGCCAAAGGCTGGAGCCCCTCTGGAGCCAGGCTAGGAGAGCCGGGAATGTTCCCCTGGAGAAGAGAAGGATCCAGGGAGAGCTCAGAGCCCTTGCAGGGCCTGAAGGGGCTCCAGGAGAGCTGGAGAGGGACTGGGGCCAAGGGCTGGAGGGACAGGACACAGGGAATGGCTTCCACTGCCAGAGGGCAGGGATGGATGGGAGATTGGGAATTGGGAATTCCTGGCTGGGAAGGTGGGGAAGGGCTGGCACAGGGTGCCCAGAGAAGCTGTGGCTGCCCCTGGATCCCTGGCAGTGCCCAAGGCCAGGCTGGACAGGGCTGGGAGCAGCCTGGGACAGTGGGAGGTGTCCCTGCCATGGCAGGGGTGGGATGGGATGAGCTTTAAGCTCCCTTCCAACCCAAACTGCTCCATGATTCCCGTGTATTTATCTGAATTTTTGGGCTGGCTTCCTGCTTCCCACCCACCAGTCCTGGATCAGGGCTGAGCTTCGTGGCTTCTCTTAGGGAGTTTCTTCCCAGGTGGAAGGGGCCGTGTCCCCTCTGTGCCCTGGCAGCGCTGTGTGGCTGCTGTGGGGATCCGAATATTTTAACAACTTAAAGTAAAATAGAATGGAATGAAGATAGGATGGGATGGGATGGGATGGGATGGGACAGAGTAGAATAGAATAGAATAGAATAGAATAGAATAGAATAGAATAGAATAGAATAGAATAGAATAGAATGGAGTACGAGTGCCCGACCTCCCCTCGTCCTGCTCCTGGCTGGTTCCGTGGGGGCTGGAGCCCCTCCGAGGGTGGAGGAAGAGGAGGAGGAGAGACGGAGCCCCGGGGCAGGAAGATGGGGAGAGGAAGATGAGGAGGGTGATGCTGAGGAGAGAGAGGATGCTGGCGGGAGGCAGACGAGGGGAGGATGCTGGGGGGAGGATGCTGATGAGGATGAAGATGAGGAGAGCACTGAGGATGCAGAGGGCGGGGCGTGCGCGGGAGGAGCTGCGCGGGGCCGGTGCGCGCTGAGATGCGCGGGGTCGGGCGCGCGGATCGCAGAGTGCGGGGCG
>VZTJ01003356.1:122413-151178 GCA_013397795.1 Orthonyx spaldingii
CGGGTGCGCGGGGTGCGCGGGGCTGAGCGGGCAGTGCCGGCTGCGCGGGTTGCGCGGGGAGCGCGGGGCTGAGCGAGGTGCGCAGGGCTGTGCCGGCTGCGCGGGGCCGTGCGCGGGCGCGCAGGGCTGTGCCGGAGCATGTCGGCGCTGCGGCGCAAGCTGGGCGATGAGTACCAGGTGGTGAGCACCTCGGCCAGCGGCGGCGGCCTCCCGCCCCCGCGCAGCGCCCCGCGCGGGAAGCGCCAGCGCTTCGTGGACAAGAACGGGCGCTGCAACGTGCAGCACGGCAACCTGGGCGGCGAGACCAGCCGCTACCTGTCCGACCTCTTCACCACCCTGGTGGACCTCAAGTGGCGCTGGAACCTCTTCATCTTCATCCTCACCTACACCGTGGCCTGGCTCTTCATGGCCTCCATGTGGTGGGTGATCGCCTACATGCGCGGGGACCTCAACAAGGCGCACGACGACAGCTACACCCCCTGCGTGGCCAACGTCTACAACTTCCCCTCCGCCTTCCTCTTCTTCATCGAGACCGAGGCCACCATCGGCTACGGCTACCGCTACATCACCGACAAGTGCCCCGAGGGCATCATCCTCTTCCTCTTCCAGTCCATCCTGGGCTCCATCGTGGACGCCTTCCTGATCGGCTGCATGTTCATCAAGATGTCGCAGCCCAAGAAGAGGGCCGAGACGCTGATGTTCAGCGAGCACGCCGCCATCTCCATGCGCGACGGCAAGCTCACGCTCATGTTCCGTGTGGGCAACCTCCGCAACAGCCACATGGTCTCAGCGCAGATCCGCTGCAAGCTGCTCAAGGTGGGTGCTCCCGCTGGGACAGCGGGGAAGCTCCTCCCCGGAAAGCTGCCCGGGGCAGTGGTGGAGTCCCTGTCCCGCGTGGATGTGGCGCCTGGGGACGTGGGGGCCTCGGCAGTGCTGGGAATGGTTGGGCTCCATGGTCTGAGAGGGTTTTTCCAACCTCAGTCATTCCCAGTTGGCCTTGGCAGTGCTGGGAATGGTTGGAATGGTTCGACTTGATGGTCTCGGAGGGCTTTTCCAACCTCAGTCATTCTGTGAGGGCCTTGGCAGTGCTGGGAGTGGTTGGAATGGTTGGACTCCATGCTCTTGGAGCATTTTCCAACCCCAACAATTCCATGATTCTGTGACAGAACTGTGTCCCCACGTTCCTGGGGCTTGGAGCAGCCTGGTCCATGGAAGGTGGCCCTGCCCACGGCCAGGGACAGGACTGGATGGTCCCAGACCATTTTTGGGTCCAGCTGGTGCTGTCCCAGCATCCCTGTCCTGTTTTCCGCTCGGGAGCCTCGGGCTGTGGGCTCAGCCCTCAGGCACCGCATTCCCAACCTCCTTGGAGATAATTCTCGCGTTCGGCACAGGACTGGAATGGATATTTATAGATTCCTATAAAATGCTCCGTTTCCCTGACAAGTAAATCCTTTGTAGCTCCAAGCCTTCCGTGAGCCGGGCAGGAGACAGCTCCAGGCATAATCCTGAGCTTGTCGGGCAACCCTGAGCCCAGCCAGGCAGAACTTTATTAATCTGAACTCCAAGGAAAGCGGAGTGCCAGGGTTAGACCTGGAAAATCCTTGCCCTGGAGGGCTGGGAATAGCCGGTGTTTGTCTGAGCCTCGCCGCGGCGGCCGCGGATCCCCGGGGGAGAGGGAATCGGGAATCGGGAATGGGGATGGAGCGGGAGGAAGGAAGGGCCGGCTCGGGGCTCGTTTGCCGCATGCAGAGCATCCCGCATGGATCCCCCGGGAAAGGGGGTGCCCGCAGGTGGGTGCTGGGAATGGGGTGTCCTGCAGGGAATGGGGTGTCCTGCAGGGATTGGGGTGTCTCTGTCCTTGGAGTGGGTGTCCTGCCCTTGGGATGAGTGTCCTGCACGGAATGTGGGTGCCTTGGGATGGGTGCTGTACAGGGAATGGGGTGTCCTGCAGGGAATGGGAGTGCCCTGCCCGGGATATGGGTGCTCTTTCCATGGGAAGGGTGTCCTGCAGGGAATGGGGGTCCCTGCCCTCGGGGTGTGGGTGCTGTGCAGGGCCGGGCAGGGTTCCCATTCCCAGGAGAATGCCCCTCGGAATGTTCCCAGCTTTCCCCCCTGGCAGTCCCCAGGGATGGATGCTGATCCCTATGGGAGGCTCCTGAAGTTGTCCCGTTTCCCCCAAATCCCTGTTTCCCGTGGGGTTTCAGGATCAGGAATGTCCCAGTGTCAGGGGGGTTGAAGAACTCCCAGTGCCCCTAAATCCCGAGGGAGCTGTGCCTGAAAGAGGAGAAGAATTCCTAAAAGAACTCCCAAAATCGCCCTTTAACAGCTTTAAAATGATGGAATATCCTTTATCATTAATCCACAATAGATATTATTTAGAAGCAATGTTTATATTGATAAATATATAAAACCAGCATTGCAACAGAATGTCATAGATTTATATAACATCCACTCGTAAGTGTGTTTGTATTTAATAATATATAATGGATACAATTTATTTTAAAATATTTAGTAATTAATGTGTACATATATATTTAGATACTCTATAAATATATTTAAATAATTTCATCTATTTCAAGCTCTTAAAGACCAAAAATGAGTCATTTCCATCCAGTATTTGAAAATTGCTCTTTTTTTTTGGCTCTGGAAGTGCCACAGGAGGAATTTTAAAAGTTGGAGCTTCCAATTTAGTGTGGGTCCCAAAGAATTCCCTGGATTTGAAACATGGGGAAGGAAAGGTTTGTGCTTGAAAGTAAAGCAGTGCCTGGCCAGGCCTCCTGGTGGAAAAAAAAAGGGAAGAGTAAAAAAAAAAGGGAAAAAATTTATAATTAGAAGGAAAAAAGGAAAAAACAGGAAAAAAAACAGAAAAAAAAAAACAGGGGGAAAGGGAAAATGAAAGGGGAAAAAACGGAAAATAAAAGGGAAAAGTAAAATGAAAAAAGGGGCAAAGGAAAAAAGAAAAAAATGAAAATAAAAGGAAAAAGGGAAAATAAAAGAGACAAAGGGGGAAAAAGGTTAAAAATGCAAATAAAAAAGGGAATAAAAGAAAAAGGGAAGAAGATGGGAAATAGAAAATAAAAGGGATAATGAAAGAAGGAAAGTAAATAAAAGTGAGGAAGGGAAAATAAAAGAGACAGGGAGGAAAAGGAAAACAATTAAAGGAAAATATAAAGAAATTAAAGAAAGGGACAAAAGGGAAAATAAAAGGAAGAAATAAGGAAAAAGGAAATAAAATTTAAAAAGAAGGGAAGGGAAAACAAAAAACAGAAAAGGGAAAACAAAAAAGAGGAGAAAGGGGAAAAAAGGAAAAAGGAGGGGAAAAGGAAACCAACAAATGGCAATAAAAAAGGGAAAATGAACAGGAAAAGAGAGGAAAGCAAGGACTGCAGCAGGGAGAGCCATCCCTCTTCCCGGGGCACTGCCGAGCCTGGTTGATATTCCCAGGTTTTGGGAGCAAAGGGATGTGGAGCGGGAATTCGGGAATCCCTCCCTCGGAGCTCCTGCCCTGGCCGGCTCTCACCTGGGCCGGGTGTGGTGCAGCCCCAGGGGGGCCCGGATTTCCTTTGGGAAGGACTTTTGCTATGGAAAAGGTTCTTTTCCTGCAGAAATGTGTGGCATTGGAAATCCCAATCCACAGGGGGGAATATTCCTTCATTTTTCCTGCTGAGCTCAGGCCAGGAGCAGAACCAGCCCCAAAGCCTTCAAGTGGGAAATGAGCGCAAAGCCCCTCATGGTGTAATGGGAATTTTGGGATGGATTTTCAGGATTGGAAAGAGCTTGGATGTCCCTCAGAATTCCTGAATTTTCCCCCCTCATCCCTCAGAGCAAAGGAGTCACTCAGGGTAATTCCTTTGCGAAATATTCCCTCTGGAATTGCCTGGAGTCGGATTCTTCCCGGGAGGTGTAAATTTCTCTCTGGGTTATCCGGATTGTAGCTGTGGAATTCCATGTGAATTCCCTGGAGCAGCTGGGAGTGTGTGACATCCCAGCTGGATCCGGGAGCACCTGGATCCCTGCAGCTGTCACCCAGCAGGGCTGGGGTGGATGGGACGGATTCCCTGGAATCCTGCGGAGCCAGGGGGAGGGAGGGCAGTGATGGCGCTGTGGGAATTTAACCTGGGGTTAGATTGGATATTGGGGAAGATTTTTCCATGGGAAGGGAGGTCAGGCATTGGCACAGCTGCCCGGGGCTGGGGTGGGGCCGCGTTCCTGGAGGGATTTCAGAGCCCTGGACGTGGCACTCGGGGAGCTGGGGCAGTGCTGGGAATGGTTGGACTCGATCTGGGGGGGCTTTTCCCACCCAAACACCCTGGGATTCCAGGATTTCCTTCCCTCTGCAGCTCATCCTGTTTCCCTGGCCTTGGCCGTGTCCCCGAGCACCTCATTGTCCTGAATTCCCGATCCCGCCTGGAGAAATCCCAGAATCTGTGGGTGGGAAGGGAGTGGACTCCCATGCCCTGGCCAGGGACACTTCCCACTATCCCAGCCGGCCCCAAGCCTTGTCCCGGCCGGCCCTGGGCACCCGCAGCGCTGAGGATCCCAATCCCCGTTTCGCTCTGTGTGTCCGCAGTCGCGGCAGACCCCGGAGGGTGAATTCCTGCCGCTGGACCAGCTGGAGCTGGACGTGGGCTTCAGCACGGGCGCGGACCAGCTGTTCCTGGTGTCGCCGCTGACCATCTGCCACGTCATCGACGCCAAGAGCCCGTTCTACGAGCTGTCGCAGCGCAGCATGCGCTCCGAGCAGTTCGAGATCGTCGTCATCCTCGAGGGCATCGTGGAGACCACGGGTGAGACTCCGCGTGGCTCCGCGTGGCTCCGCGCGCCTCTGCAGCGCTGCCGAGGCCGCCGCAGTTGGGGTTCGCTCCAGGGGGGTGTTGGCGCTGGGTCTCTTTCCAGGGGAGGGGTTTCCGTGCTCCCGGGATGTGGGGTTGGGAATGTGGCGCTCCCGGCTGGGATCTGCTGCTCCTGCACTTCCCGGCTGCTGCCTGGCACAGGGAACGCTCGGGATATCTTGGGTCAGTTTTTGGGATATGTTTTCATGTCCCGGTGTTCCCAAACTGCTTTGCCAGGGCAGGAGAGAGAGAGGGAGGTGAATCCTTCATGCTCTTCCCTAAAAACTCCCTGATGTTTCCCTAAAAACTCCCTGATGTTTCCCTAAAAACTCCCTGATGTTTCCCTAAAAACTCCCTGATGTTTCCCTAAAAACTCCCTGATGTTTCCCTAAAAACTCCCTGATGTTTCCCTAAAAACTCCCTGATAGTTCTCTAAAAACTCCCTGATATTTCCATAAACCCCTCCTGGTACTCCCCTAAAAACCCTTGACATTTCCCTAAATACTCCCTGATATTTCCATAAAAACCCCTTGACATTTCCCTAAAAACTCCTTGATACTTCCTTAAAAGCTCTCTGATATTTCTCCCAAACCTCCCTGATATTTCCCTAAAATCCTACTTGATATTCTCCTGAAAACTCCCTGATATTTCCTCAAAAGACTCCCTGAGATTTTCCTTAAGAAACCCCTGATATTCCCCTGTAAACTCCCTGGAAAAGCTCATGGAAAACTTGCAGGCCTGACCTGCAGAGCAGACTTTGCAAGTTTCTTGTTTTCATTCTTGAAAACTTAATTCCAAACAAAATGAGGGATGAAAAACTGTTTTGTAAATAACTCTTGGAATTTGAAACCCTGGGTTTGTTTGTTTGGGTTTGTTTGACTTTGTTTTGGGAAATGTTTCAGACCTGGAAATTATACAGGGAAAAAAGAAAAAAAGGGAATTTCTGGGTCTTTAAAGCCTAATTGGGATAAGGTTCCAAATGTTGTGACCTATTTTTGGGAGCTGAGCTGAAAATTGGGCAAAATAGAGCAAAATGTGCTGGATCTAGATAAAACAGGAGGGAATGAAAGTTGGGAAGGTGGGAAAATCTTCCAGTGGGAGCAAGTGGGAGAGGAGGAGAGGGCAGGGCTGGGTTTGAGGGAAGGGAGGGCTCATCCAGGGATGCTGCAGTTTTTTAGGGAAGGGGAGACATCTCAGGGCATTTAAATCCTGCAGAAATTCTGGATTCTCCTCTGAATCCCAGAGCTTTCCCAGCAAATGCTGAATTTCCCCTCCCACCCTCCACCTGACAGCCCAGACCTCTGGAAAAGCAGAGGTTTTCCTGTGGGAACGTGCCGTGATCCACGTGCAAACACTGAGCCGTGTTCATAAAGGGCATTACAGACTGGGAACAGTGGGATGCACTTCCCAGGGATCACATCCCTGGATGCCTCTGGGAAGGGAAAAATGGGATTCATTCAGGGGTTTTGGAGAGGTTGAGTGTGGTACTGGGAATGTGAGCCTGGAACTGGGATGGAGGCCTGCAAGGATCAGCCTCAGCTTTGACAGGACCTGTGGAAAAGTTAAAAAGTTTAAAAATCCCATTCTTTTTCCCTTTGTGGAATAATTTGGAGGGGATTCAGCTGGGCCTCCTTGTCCAGATCCTGCTTTTGCCAGGAAAGGTCGGAGCAGATGATCCCTGAGCTTGACCTGGCCTCGGACACTTCCAGGGATGGAGGGATTATGAGAAATAAATGGAATTAAAGGCACTGCCAGGATCAGGATTCAGGGATGGGTTTCTCCCTCTCTATTTTAGATTTACAATAATCAGGGATTTAGGAATCCAAATATCCATGGCTTGAGCTGTCTTTCCCTGTGGATTTGGAGCCAACCCTGGTTGGCTCCAGCAGGTGCTTGTGAGGAATTTTTAACTTCCTTCCCTGCTGATCATTCCGGGTTATTTTGGGTATCTTTTCCACCCCTCCATTGTTATGATAACGTGGAACTGGGAAGAACATTCCAAGGGTTTATTTTCCAAACCTTTTGTGCTCGTTCCCCATTGTTGGGATGGAGAATTGGAAGCTCCGTCGTCAGCAAAGCTTCCTGGTGCTGTTCCTGGGGAGAATTTGACTTTCATCCTGATTTTCCTGCTGGGACTTGCCTCTGGATGTGTTTGGGATTATGTAACCCTGTATAGTTTTGTATTATCCTGCAATTTGTTGATAAGATGCTGAAATTCCTGAAAAAATGAACCATTAATGGGAATCTGAAGCAGGCAAACCCTGCAGGAATGGTTTGTGCATCCATTTTCCAAACTCATTAAATTTCTTTTGGAAACCTCTTCCCATGATTTGCTGATTAAAGAACTCCAAGAGCCTGCCAGGCTTTTAATTAAAGGAATGGGGATGGCGTCAAAGGCCTTTTCCTCTGGTTTTGCCTTTAAAACCATGAAAAAGCTGGAATTATGGAGCCACAGGAAGGGTCTTTGCAGATCCATGGGGGCGAGCTCGGAATGCAGCGACTTGAGGGAATAAAGAGCTGTGACAGATCGGAAAATTACCAGGATTCTGAGAATTCCGTTTAAAAACGGGATTTTTTTGGATGTGTATTCAGCGAGAAACCTCAATACAAATTTAGCAACTTTAAAGGTGGAGAGAAAAATATCTGAATTCTGGAATGGTTTGGCTTGGAAGGCACCTTTAAAGGTCAATTTATTCAATTTTTTTTATCTTTTCATCCAGATTTTGGGATTTTTTGTGTGTTGGACGGGAGGGTGACAGGAAAATAAAATTCAACACTTCACGTATTGAAAGTGGCTTTTAAAATTCCATTTATTTTAAATACTTTTAAGGATAACCTGAGCATGATAAAGTATTCCTTTAAAACTCTCAGGAGATTCAGCAGATTTTTTTTCCTGTGCTGCTGTTATAGAAAATCCGTCAGTGGAAAATCCAATATTTTTTGGTCATGTGGACAAACACGTTTGGCCCTGGCAGAGCCAGGATTTCCTGGAATTGGGACCTTCAGCTCCAGCTTCCCTCTGCCCCCCTGGAGCTGCTGGGCTGGAAAGGGGGGAAAAGGGATTTTTAAAGCTGAGGAAAAGGTGGAATGTGCTGGGAAAATGCAGGGAAGTGCCTGGGTTTGTGTGGAGGAGGCACAGCTGGGAGGGAAGAGTTTTGGAAAAATTATCCCAGAGAAGCTGTGGCTGCCCCTGGATCCCTGGCAGTGTCCCAGACCAGGTTGGAGCACCCTGGGATAGTGGGAGGTGTCCCTGCCATGGCAGGGGAGGAATGGGATGGGATTTATCTCCCTGTCTGGGATTCTAGGATCCATCCCTTCCATCACTTTTAACTTGGAAAACGGTGCCTCCTCCTGCCTGAGGCAGCAATTCCCCACAGTCCCACGTTTCCCTGCATCAGGCCTTCCCTGCTCCCTCCTTCCTCTCCCTGAGATCTCTTTGGAGGCCCAGGAGAGAAATCTGGGAGTGATTTTGGCCCAGAGCTGGGCAGGGGCTCCCCTTTCCCCACGGATAATCCGAGGAACCGGTGATTCAGCCGAAGCTGTGGCTCTGCAAAAATTCCCTGCTCACACTTAATCAAACAGAATTCCTTCTGCCTGAGCAGCCTCCTTGTGCTGATCCAGTGCTGCCACAGCCTTTGGATCAGCCGGCTCCGCGTGGAGTCCCGTTTTTCCCCGGCTGGCTGTCGCAGGGCTGAGCAGGAGCCGTCACCCCGGCTGCAGCCAGGCAGCTCGGGAGCACTCCAACCCCATCCCTGCCCTGGAGCTGCCCCTGCTGCCAGCCAGGGCAGGGACAGCACACGGAAAAGAGGAAAATCCAGCTCCCTGTGGGATCTGTGTCCTGCTGCAGCTGGAGGGGGGGCTTGGGAATGGTGGGGTGGGAAAGGGGAAGGTGAAAGGTTTGGATTTTTCATGGAGTGCTGGGATGTGGGGATGCTGCTGGCTAAATATAGACCCAAAGTGCTCCTGCTGGAGAAATCCATGGACAGATAAAACCCTGCAGTGCTCGAGTGGTGCTGGTTCACAGAATCCTGGAATGGTTGGGGATGGAAGGACCTTAAATCCCATCCAGTCCCACTCTGCCATGGGCAGGGACAACTCCCACTATCCCAGGTTGTCCAGCCTGGCCATGGACACTTCCAGGGATCCAGGGGCAGCCACAGCTTCTCTGGAAATTCCATTCCAGGGCCTCCCCACCCTCCCAGCCAGGAATTCCTTCCCAATATCCCACCTAAATCAACCTAAATCCTTCCGTTTCCAGCCATTCCCTCTGTCCTTGTCACACAGTGGCTCCTTGAATCCTTTATTTTATTGAAATCAGAGCCACTTTTTCTCTGTAGCAGCTTCTTCCCACTCCTTATTTACCCTCCTGGATCCGCTGGCAGTGCAGTTTTCCCTGGATATTTGCTCTCAGTGAATTATGGATGCTGCTGTCAGAGGTTTTTGTCAGCAGCCAACGGATCCCTCTTCAGTATTATTTATTTATCATTTCAATAATCTGCAGCAGGGTCCAGCCTCAGGCAGAAAAACCTGCCAGGAATGCCCAGCTGGCTTTTCCATGGATACCTGTTCCTGGGCCTGGACACCTTTGTGCTCAGCGTTCTTTGTTTACAGCTCTGCCCAGCGCAGGGGGTGCTCAATATTCCAGCTGCTTCCTCATGGCCTTGCTCTCCTGAGGGAGCGGGGCCTGGGAATGGCCTTAAGTTGCACCAGGGGAGGTTTAGGTTGGATATTGGGGAAAATTTATTCCTGGATAGGGCTGTGCAGGCCTGGCACAGTCCCTGTGCCTGCAGGGATTTCAAAGCCCTGTGGATGTGGCACCTGGGGCCATGGGGCGGTGCTGGCCTGGGCAGTGCTGGGAATGCTTGGACTCCATGGTCTGAGAGGCTTTTCCAGCCCAAACCAGTCTGGAATTCCATGATTCCAACTGAACTGGCCTTCAGAGTGCAATCCCTGAGCAGCCACACTCGATGTCTCCTTTGGAAAGGCCCAAACCCCTGAGCTCTCCTCGTGATCAGCTCTGTGTTTCCTCTGCCTTTCGGAGGGTTTTGAATCCCTGGAATTCTCTGGGGAGTGGGATGTGCTGTGGGGTGAGGGGCTGTCTGTGGGGCAGGGGGCTTTGAAATCCCTCCAGGGCTGGGGACTGCAGCCTGTGCCAGGGCTGGGGAGCCCTTGCCTTGAAGGAATTTCCCCAATATCCCCCTGCCCCTGCCCTGGCCCAGCCTGAGGCCGTTCCCTCTCCTCCTGTCCCTGTGCCCTGGGAGCAGAGCCCGACCCCCCCGGCTGCCCCCTCCTGTCAGGGACTTGTGCAGAGCCACAAGGGCCCCCTGAGCTCCTTTTCTCCAGCCTGAGCCCCTTTCCAGCTCCCTCAGGAATTCTCCAGCCCCTTCCCAGTTCCACTCCCTTCCCTGGACACGCTCCAGCCCCTCAGGCTCTTCCATCCCAGCCCAAACACCCCAGCCCTTCCCAGACATCCACACCTTCCCAGCATCCTGGGATTCATCCCAAGGGAAGAACCTGGGCCAGGCCTTGTTTTTTTGCCTGTCTGACGCTTTGCAGTCGGATTTGTCCCAGCTGGGCACTCCCAGTTTAGGGGTGGCATAAACCAGTTGTAGTTTAGGCCTGGTTTTGGGCCTGCTGTCAGTTCTTTGGGAGGTTTTAAGGCAAGGTTTCAGAGAAAAGCGCTGGTTTAGCTCTTTGTGTGTTACACAATCCCAGCTGCACCGAGCCACTGTGAGCTGAGTGATGCTGAAAGTGCTTGGCAGGAGAAGGGGGAGAAGCCTGTCAAGGGTAAAATGCTGGGACACTCCGGGAGAGTCATCCAAAGTGTCAGGAGGAATTGGGAATTTATGGAGGGGAAAGCTGTGCTCGGGGTGGAAAGAGCCTGGAGGGCTGGGGGCTCCTCCTGCCTCCCTTCCCTGCTGTCTGTGCTCTATTGTGGGATTTGGGGAGCAGGGGAGAAGGAGGGGGTGAGGGGGCTGCATCCCTGTGGGAATGGCGCTCCTGGGATGCAGCCCCTGCCCAATCCTGGCTGCTCCTGGGGTATGGAGATACAGGCTGCCCCTGTTTTCTTTACCACTGAGCTGCCCTTGGAGGCATCCAGTGAAGATCATTATCCTGCCTTGTTGTTCTGAAGTCATCTGGAAGTCCAAACCAAGCCCTTTAGTGACCGTGAGGGGATCCCAAAGGCTTGGGGCTGTGTGTGCCATCTCAGCACTGGGAGAGGCTCCCTGCTCTAACTGCAATGTTTGTTACAGGTTCCTTGGCCTTGTTTTCCAGCCTTAGAGACTCTCTGGAGCTCCTGAACAAATTGGGCAGGAGATGAACAAATCCCAAACCTCCCAGCGGAGCAAACTCAGCCCCTGAGCTCTGAGTGCTGGGTCTAAACCCCAGGATTTCACACCAAATCCGGGCAGTTCGTGGGAACGGGGCAGGGTGGGGTCACCAGGAGCAGGCACCGGATCAGAGTGTCCAGGTCCTCTGGAGCCTGTGACCAGCAGGAAAGGGGGATTCTGCCCCTCTGCCCTGCCCAGGTGAGACCTCCCTGCAGAGCTGCCCCAACCCTGGGGCCAACAGCACAAGGACCTGGAACTGCTGGAGAGTCCAGAGGAGGCCCTGGAGCTGCTCCAGGGCTGGAGCCCCTCTGCTCTGGAGCCAGGCTGGGAGAGCTGGGGGTGTTCCCCTGGGAAAGGGAAGGCTCCAGGGAGAGCTCAGAGCCCCTTGCAGAGCCTAAAGGGGCTCCAGGAGAGCTGGAGAGGGACTGGGGACAAGGGCTGGAGGGACAGGACACAGGGAATGGCTTCCAGTGCCAGAGGGCAGGGATGGATGGGAGATTGGGAATTGGGAATTGCTGGCTGGGAAGGTTGGGAAGGGCTGGCACAGGGTGCCCAGAGAAGCTGTGGCTGCCTCTGCTTTCAGCACTGGCAGGACAAAAAAAAAAATCCAAAAAAGAAAGAAACAGCTGTGCCCCCAGACAGGAAAACGCTCCATGGAGTTGATTTATCTGGAGATTTATTGATTGTGGAGCAGAGCTGGGTCAGCCTTTATCTGTGTGAGGCTGTGGCCAGAGGGATTCAGCCTGGGCTGGAATTGCTCTCTGCTCATCCAGCTCCTGGATCTGCCTTGTGCCTCTGCCCTGCCCCTTGTGCTGAAATTCCTCCTGTTGTTACGGATTGATTCCATTTATTTCCTACCAGGATTCTTTCTGCTCAGGGTTTGTCAGAAATGATAACAATTCAAGGAGTCCCTGTGTGACAAGGACAAGAGGGAAAGGCTTTAAGTGAATGATTTGGGTTGGTTTAGATGGGATATTGGGAAGGAATTCCTGGCTGGGAGGGTGGGGAGGCCCTGGCACAGATTCCCAGAGAAGCTGTGGCTGCCCCTGGATCCCTGGAAGTGCCCAGGTGTTGGACAGGGCTTGTAGCAGCCTGGGACAATGGGAGGTGTCCCAAGGCAGGAAGGGATTTAAGGTCTCTTCCCACCCAAACCATTCCATGTCCTGTGATGTCTTTCGGATGCTGTGAGGTCCCATGGCTGCTCCAGCGGGAGTCAGGCACCCCAATCCCATCAGGAATCGCCTCCTGTTCCATTGGGACAGGTCTAGGGAAAGATAACCCAGGAGTGCAGAGACAAATGGAGCCAAACGCAGGCGGCCTCTTGGAGCAGCAATTTCCTGCTGAGATTTCCTCTCCTCGTTACCGTATTGATCTGTGGCTGCACCGGATCCTCCGGGCCACAGCTCCGGGATAAATAACAGGCACAGGCAGCACTAATGGTGATTGAGGACGTGGGGTGGCTCCGTGTCCCACAGGGAAAGGTCTCTGCATCTTCCTGCTCGCCGTGGCTCCTGCCTGTGTCCCAGGTTTGCCTTCTCCCCAAAACCTCCAGGGATTTAACGGGGGCTGGAGGTGGCTGTGGGGCTGACTGTGGCCTCTGGAATATTTTTGGGATCAGAGTAACCGAGAATTGGAATATGCTTAAATTTAAAGTCATGTTGTCACTGCAAGGGTAACAAAGGTCATGGAATGGTTTGGGTGGGAGGGGACATTAAAGCCCATCCCATTCCATGGGCAGGGACACCTCCCACTGTCCCAGGCTGCTCCAAGCCCCAGTGTCCAACCTGGCCTTGGACACTGCCAGGGATCCAGGGGCAGCCACGGCTTCTCTGGGAGTTCCAGCCCAGCCAGGAATTCCTTCCCAATATCCCATCTCTCCCTGGGCTGGGTGCCAAGGTGGGGATTGGGCACAGGTTGGATTTGGTGACTTTGGAGGGCTTTTCCAGCCTCAGTGATCCTGGGATTCCAGGTGGTGTGGTGGCTCCTGGGTGGTGGGGTTGGTCCAAGCAGCAGCTGGGGGGCTGCACTCCGAATCCTGGACAAAAGCACATCCTGGAGCTCTCCAAACTCAGATCCCTATGAATGATCCATCCCTTTTCCCTTTTCATCCCATAGCGTGACTCTTCCCATCTCTTAGCTGTGCTCACCCAGCAGGACGCAGCCCGTGGTGCTGAGCGCATTCCCAGTGTTCCTCTGGAGCCTTTCCTGCTCCTCAGTGTGCTGCAGACACTTTAAATTCCCGGGGCACGGAGCTGGGATGGAATTTCCCCCCGTGGAACATTGCTGACTCCGTGTTCAGCGCTCCACGTGATGAAGGAGCTGGGATTTATATTTAACATTCCCTATGATTTCCCTGCCCCTGGCTGCTTCTCCCGGCAGCCAGACCTGGGCAGGGTTGGAAAGCTCGGAGAGATTCATGGAGTGCTTTGTACCAAGAACCTCATCCATAGCAAAAGTGGATTTTTCCTTTTTTTTTTTTTTTTTTTTCACCTGGAAGAGGTTAAAACTTTAAAAGCTGCCTGAAAAGCATGCCAGGAGATGTGGCTTGATCCATGATGCCTGTGGAAGCATCCCAGCTTTCCAGTGTAGATGGGATACCGGGAAGGAATTCCTGGCTGGGGGTGGTGCTGAGGCCCTGGAATAGAATTCCCAGAGCAGCCGTGGCTGCCCCTGGATCCCTGGCAGTGCCCAAGGCCGGGCTGGAGCAGCCTGGGACAGTGGGAGCTGTCCCTGCCGTGGCGGGGGTGGATTGGGATGGATTTAAGGTCCCTTCCCGCCCAGCCCGTGCTGGGGCTGGGGTTGGTGTGGCTGTATTCCCACAGGAAGGTGTCTCCGGCAGCGGGATTTAGGGAATGCCGTTCCCTGGGTGTGGGGCTCAGGAGGCCGCAGCTGAGCTCACCTGGTAATGAACTCATCAGCAGAGCTCGCTGGAATTAGCGCTGTGCTCCGAGAGCCTCCTAATTGGGAGTTAATGGCTCATTAGCGCTGAACAGATCAGCCCAGAGCAGCAGGAACACAAACAAAGCAATTAATGACTTTCAGGGAGTGGGATCCACCATTCCAGCGGCTCTTTGGGAGCACTGAGGAGGGTCTGGGCCGGGTGTGCTTTGGAGCAGCTGGATTTGGGGTCTCTGGGAGTGCTGCTGCCAAGGGAATTCCCTTTGGGATCCCTCAGGGGTGGAAGGGCTGGGATGATGGGTTGGGGTGGCCATCGCTTCCTCCTTTGGAGCCTTCTCCGTGTTCTTCCCAACCTGGGCATGTGGGAATGAGCTGGGGGTTGGGAAAAATGGGGAAAAGGAGCAGCAGTGGCTCCTATCCAGGAAGGTTTAAGAAAATAAATCACAGAACGTCAGGATGGGTCGGGTGGGAAGGGATCTTAGAGCCCATCCCAGACTGCCTCCAACACCTCCCACTGTCCCAGGGTGCTCCAAGCCCTGTCCAGCCTGGCCTTGGGCACTGCCAGGGATGGGAAGGGGCTCCAGGAGAGCTGGGGAGGGACTTGGGGCATGAAGTGACAGGACAGAGGGAATGGCTTCCCACTGCCAGAGGGCAGGGATGGATGGGGTGTTGGGAAGGAATTCCTGGCTGGGAGAGCGCTGAGGCACTGGAATAGAATTCCCAGAGCAGCTGTGGCTGCCCCTGGATCTCTGGCAGTGCCCAAGGCCAGGCTGGAGCACCCTGGGATAGTGGGAGGTGTCCCTGCCATGGCAGGGGTGGATTGGGATGGGATTTAAGGTCCTTTCCACCCCAAACCATTCCCGGATCCTGTGAAGGTGTGGAAGCACCTCTGCAGCCCACCAGGATCTTTCCTGGAAGCAAAGCAGTGCCCTGACATTTGGGATGGGAAAAGGCAGAGAGCACCAGCCACAATTCACAATGTCACAAATACCGAGGCACTTCTGAATCCTTCAGGGCTAAAAAATGGAATCATTTTCCCTAAAATGGCTAAAATGCTCCAGACTTGGAGGCTTTTGAGCCAGCCTGGGGAGAGCTAAATCAGCTCGACCGGGATGGCAGGGGCTGGGTATAAAATTAGAAACCCCTCCCAGGCATGTGGGTATTTGTGCAGCTCGGCCGGGACGTGGCGGATTTATCCTCCGGGGAATAACGAGCCTGCTGGGTGACGTCACATGCCCTGGGATATGGGCACTAATTAACCTCCCCTGAGCGCGGCATCGCCTCCCTCCCTCCCGCACTCGCTGCCGGAAATGATTCCCTCCGGCACCCCCGGGATGCTTCGGATCCGAACCGCGGCGGGGGAGCAGCATCCAAGAACTCTGAGCCTGATCTGCCTCTGCTCCGGGAGATGTGGGGCCTGTGGGATTTGGGGATGTTTGTCCCGGATGCTTTGGGAGGTTTGTTTTCCTCCGGGAGAGGTTTGAGGATGCTGCGGGTGGAGGAGCAGCTTGGAGGTGTCGAGCACTTGGTGATGTGCCTGGGGGGATCAGGAAAATGTGTCACCAGGGGGAAAATCCAACACGGAATTGCTGAGGGCATGCAGATGCTGGCTGGGAAGTTTTTCCAGGGGAAAAAGGTTTTCCGGGTTTTCCAGGTTGGGGAGTTCCCACTGAGATCTCTGCTCCCTGCAGGGGAAGGGGTCAGTGCCCCATCCTGCCTGTCCCATCCCTGGGAGTGTTCCAGGCCAGGCTGGAGCACCCTGGGATAGTGGGAGGTGTCCCTGCCCATGGCAGGGGGTGGAATGGGATGGGATTTAATGTCCTTCCCAACCCAAACCATTCCAGGATTCCATGACCTAAAATTCCTGCCTGGGGAGTGCTCTGAGTTCCTCCCAATCCCACACCCCAGGAGCTGGAGGATGCCCCACTCTGGCACTGGGATTGTTCCCATTTTTTGGAGCCCTTCCCAGCAGAGATGCTCCAATGGCTTTTCAGCACCCGGGGCTGGTGAGGATTCCTGAGGGCAGTGGTGATGGTTCCAGGTTATTTTGGATGTCCTTCCCGCCCCACCCCGCTCTGGGAGTCTGTCATTCCATGCTGTTTGTGTACGTTTATCTGTCTATGGCCCAGCAAGGTGTGCGTGGATTGCTGAAGAGCCTTTTCCAGCCCCACATCCAGCCTGCCAGGGGTGACAGCACTGATCCTCTGTTTCCCGGGAAGCAGCGTGCTCCCGATGGCAGGCAGGCAGGGTTTGTCAGCTCATCCCGCCGCCTGCGTGCCACGATCTATGTTTAGTTCAAGGGAGCTGGTGTTAGGAGCCGTGCGGGAGTCTGGAATACATGACAGGAGCTGTTCCGGGCTGGGAGATGCTGGGGATGGGCTGGGAACTGGGATATTCCCAGTGCCAGACAGATGGATGCAGGTGAGGAGCTGGAAAAGCTGCTTTAACACGGCCTCAGCAGCTGCCTGGGGCACAGAGCAGCAGAACAATCCCTCAGAACCGGAGGTTTGGGAATGTCGGGGCTGCCGGGGATTGGCAGTTCCCTTTGCCGGCTCCTGTGGCAGCTCCTGCCCCACAGCAGGAGGTCACTGGCCCCACGGCCCCTCGGTGTGGGGTCACCCCTGGATCCAGCCCTGGGATACCCCGGGAACACCTGAGTGCAGTCCCTGTTCTCCGGGAATTTTAAATGTTGGGATCCCATGAGGGGATGGTGAATGAGGTTTGCCTAGAATCAGGGAATATCCCGAGCTGGAAGAGACCCACAGGATCACGGATCCAGCTCCTTCTCTGCACAGACCCCCACCAATCCCACCCTGGGCATCCTTGGCAGTGGTGTCCAAATGCTCCTGGAGCTCTGGCAGCCTTGGGAATGTTCCCATTCCCTGGGGAGCCTGGGCAGTGCCCAGCGCCCTCTGGGGGAAAAAGCTCTCCCTGATCTCCATCCCAAACCTCCCTGGCACAGCCCCAGCTGTTTTCCCTCTCTCATGACTGATTTGAGGGGGTCTGTCCTTGAATTGCCAAGCTGGGGCAGCAGGAATCACAGAGCTTTGTTGGAAGCAGTTGTGGGGATGAATTGATGGCCTCAAAATATTTCATATTTTAAAGACACTCAACAAATCAGTCACTGTGTTAAACCAGCAGTGCTAAATCCAGAGAGGTCATTCCCAAACAGCTCCGTGCTGCCTTCTTTAAAATCATGGAATCCCAGATGGTTTGGGTGGAAAGGGACCTTAAAGCCCATCCTGTTCCACCCCCTGCTGTGGGCAGGGACACTTTCCATCATCCCAGGGTGCTCCAAGCCCTGTCTAACCTCGGACACTTCCAGGGATGGGGAATCCACAACTTTCCTGGACAATTGGAGACAGATCATCCCTGTCTGATCACCCTGCCGTTGATACAGGTTATATTCAGCTCACAAAGTGGCTGCTGACTTTCTGTTCTATTTAATTCAGTCTCCCAGCCATCCTTTTTCCATGGGGTGGCTGCAGGCAGGGATGCTGGCATGGGGCCGGTCTCCCTCTGGCAGCACTTTGGGAACATCCCAGGTCCCGGGGCCCAGGAATGCTCTGCCCGTGTGGCCCTGCTGACCACCCCAATAAGTGATCCCTTTTCCTGTGAAGAGAGCTGGATTTTCCCTGCCAGGAAGGCGTCTCTGGCTCCCTCGGGGTGTTTTTAGGGCTGCCAGGCCCTGCAGAGGAAGCTCTATTTTGGTGCTCAGCCCATATGGCCGGGTGGGTGTTCGGAGGAGCGGGAGCTGCTGGAAAAGCGGGAGCTGCTGGAGGAGCGGCTGTGACAGGGGAGGGCCGGGCCCTGCTCGGGCTCTCTGTGCCTCAGAATGAAAATGTTCTCCTTTGAAGAGCAGAAATTACTGTAAATATCTTTATTTCCCCCCTTTCCTCACTGGTTCCCAGACTTCTCTCAGGTGCTGCTCTGAGGCACCTCTGGCCTGTACCCATCTCCTCGGGTTTCACAGGACATTCCTTCCTCCCTGTGGCTCTTCCCCACCATTCCCAACGTTGTGCTACAAATGGATCCCCTCATTTCCAGCTGCACCTTGGAGCCCAGACTCCATGAAAAGCAGAATCAGCTCGGTTTTTAGGTTGGAAAATCCCTCTGAGACCCTGGAGTCCAACCATTCCCAGCCTGCCCAGGCCACCACTGCCCCAAGTGCCACATCCACAGGGCTTTGGAATTCCTGCAGGGATGGGGACTGCCAGGGCAGGACAACCCTTCCATGAAGGAGTTTTTTCCTGGCACAGGGTGCCCAGAGAAGCTGTGGCTGCCCCTGGATCCCTGGAAGTGTCCATGGCCAGGTTGGACAGGGCTTGGAGCAGCCTGGGATGGTGGAAGGTGTCCCTGCCATGGCAGGGGTGGAATGGCATGATCCTGAATTTCTCTTCCACCCCAAACTGTTCTGGGATTCTATGTTTAGCGTAAGGAATATTTTCATGGGACTGTGCTGTCAGGAGAAATTTGGAAATATTTGAGGCTGATGGGAGCTCTGGAGAGCATCCACTGCATTTTTCCAGGGCAGGGATGGGCAATTCCAGTTTTTATCCAAACGCTGTTTTATCCTTGTCCCCAACTTCCTGGGAATATCCCGATCCATGAAGAGGGCTTGCATTGCCTCTCCCATTCCCATCCTCCCTCCATCCCTTCCCCCCTGCCCTTCCCGATGCATCCCAGCAGGGAGCTGCTTGGAGCAGGGAATGAGCTCCTTCCCTTCTGGTGCTGCTGAGTCAATCCCAGCCGGGTGGGAGGGGGGTGATGCAAAGCTGGGAATGTGGCAGATGGCTGGGAAAGAACCCTGCTCCAGGAAGGGGCTGGAGGGGCTGGGAGCGGCCCTGGCGCATTCCGGCCGTAGGGAAAAGGAACTGAGCGGAGTCTGGGCTTGGGATTTAAAAAATCAGGAGAGGATAAAAATAGCAGGGCAGAATCTCAGCCAGGATTAATTATTGCATGGAATGTGTGCTGGGTGGTTTGATCCAGATAACTGCTCCTGCCTCCGCTTTTCCAAAAGGATGGAAAACTCTGCTCCAGGCCTGGAAACTTTCATTTTTCCCTCTTTTTTTGATACAAAAAGGGAAGGTTCCTCACCTGCCAGCAGCCTGTTGCATCCCTGGATGTGGGAGCAGGAGCGGGATGTGCCTTCCTGTGCTGCTTCCATGGGATTTTGGAAACCTGCCATGATTTGGCCTCAGGATTGACCTGGCAAACACCAGGATGAGCTGCTGAGGGTGCCAGGGACACCTGGGGGTGTGAGGGATGGAAAAGCACCCCTGGAAGAGGCCTGGCTGATAAGCAAAATACCTTTGGTGTCATGGATCTGTTGAAATGTCAGGAATGCTCTGGCAGAACAGTGGGAATAAAGCAGGAGGTATTTATAGAATGGAGGTAAACAACAGGTCTGAATTGAGGAGTGGAGCAGGAGCCTGGGATTGCTCCTCAGGGTGAGCAGAAAGAAAGGATTTGGGATAAAAGCGATGTCTGACTGACAGGGGTGTGATCCTGGAGGCACAGGAGCCTGGGATCATGGAATGGTTTGGGCTGGAAGGGATCTTGGAGATGACTTTGGTTCCCTTTTGCACATGGACTCCACGTGGTAAATCTCTGTGTGCTGGAATTCCCAGTGATCAAAATTAGTGGGAAATTAATGCCCCTGGATCTCTGGAAGTGTCCAAGGCCAGGTTGGATGGGGCTTGGAGCAGCCTGGGATAGGGGAAGGTGTCCCTGCCCTGGGTTGGAATGGGATGATGTACAATGTCCCTTCCAGCCCAAACAATTCTGGGATTCTGTGGTGTTTTCATGGATTCATAAAGGGGTTTTTAATGGTTGTTACCTTTAGGACACATTTTGTGTCTCCCATTTCAGGAAATGCTGTATTTTTGTTTTCCCTTTAACCAAAATGGATTTTTATGGAAAAATTGCCTCCCCACCCTCCCAGCCAGGAATTCCCAATTCCTAATCTCCCATCCATCCCTGCCCTCTGGCACTGGGAAGCCATTCCCTGTGTCCTGTCCCTCCAGCCCTTGTCCCCAGTCCCTCTCCAGCTCTCCTGGAGCCCCTTTAGGCCCTGCAAGGGGCTCTGAGCTCTCCCTGGAGCCTTCCCTTCTCCAGGTGAACATTCCCAGCTCCCTGGCCATGGATTGCCGGAACATTCTGGAGCACTTCAAGCCATCATCACTTTAATCAAGGAACAGCCCTGAAACGGTGCTGGGGAAATGTTAATCTATAAATAGCTGTTCCTTCCAGGAGGTGGAGGTGGAGGAGCTGCAGCCCCACGCTCTGTCTGTGCAGGAGCCCTCCCGGCAGGCTGTGCTTTTCCCAGTCTGGCAGCTGAACTTCCATGGAAAAAGAGTGGAGTGGAGTGGCAGTGGAGGTGGAGAGGAAGAGCCTGAGAGCTCCTTCCCTCCAGGTTTGGGGGCTGAGCCCCATTTGTGTCCCCATTTTCAGGCTGATTGCAGGTCTGTCACCATTCCGGATGTGAACATCAGGATATCCCACTCTTCCTTGGATAAATGGGATAAACCAGCTCCTATCCCTGTGTTTGGAGTGAAGCTGTGGCTGCCACATCCCTGGCAGTGTCCCAGGCGAGGCTGGATGAGGCTTGGAGCACCCTGGGATAGTGGAAGGTGTCCCTGCCATGGCAGGGGTGGGATGGAATGTTCCTTAATTTCCCTTCTGACCCAAACCATTCCAGGTTTCCATGATTTCCTGTGCAGTCTGGGAAGAGGAGAGGTTGCTGTGGCAATCCTTTTCCCAGCAGCAGCAAATCCTCCCTTGGTCCTACAAGAGCAGAGGGGAGTGTTCTGCATTTTTATATCAAATCCTAATCAGGCTTTATCTGCCCTTCATGGGCCTTCAATTGCAATTCTAAATTAGCTCAATCATTAGAAATTCACCAATCATTGCTGTGTGATTAATTTTTAACTGATATTTTGGAGATTTTCCAGTTAAGCTGCAGGTTTAAGGCAGACCAACACCCCAAAAGGCACAGGGAGGAGCCAGGGGCTCCAGGGGTTTTAACCTGCAGAGCAGGAGCTCTTCATAAGAAAAAAATTTAAAATCTGACAAAAAGAAGGATATTTGTGCATTTTGGCCAGGAATTCCTGCTGGAGATTCCTCTTCCTCCCAGTCCTAGGACACCAAGATGCCCTTTTTGTGGCCAAAGGGACCACGTACTGCTGAGTCCATAATTCCCAATTAATTCCCTCTTTCCCCACTGATTATGATGAACTTTCCCATGTTGGGAAGGACACCTGGTGTCCCCGTGTCCAGCCGTTGGCCAGCAAACTGCATTCCAATGATTTGAGGTGAAATTTCTGGCATTCCTCTGGAGAGGGAAAAGAGCCACAGAACCTTTGGGTGCCAAAATTGCTTCTGAGGCTTCTCCCAGGGCAGGGGGGCTGTTAAAAGCTGATTAATGATCCGTGATTTCCCAGGCAGCAGCCAACTTCGGGAATCAAATGGGATAAATAACGGCAGGGCTGGGATTCTTTTCAAGGCAATTTATTAAGAGCTCCAGAAAACAGCCGGCTCCATCTGGATCCTTTGGAAATTTGGAAGTAATTGGAGGATTATTAGAGGGTGGAATTAGTCAAAGCATTTATTTACGGATTTTTTTTGGCCTCCATCTGCCCCCTCATTAATCCGGGGATGCAGCTCTGAGCTGGGCTGACAGCGAGTCACAGAACCATGGAATGGCTTGGATTGGAAGGGAAATTAAGGATTATCCTTATCTGGATGGCAGGACACCTTCTGCTATCCCAGGCTGCTCCAAGCCCCGTCCAAGTGGCCTTGGACACTTTTAGGGATGGGGCAGCCACAGCTCCTCTGGATTCCCCATGTGCAAAAAAGCATTCCCTGTTTTTGAAGCGGTGGAGGGGGGTTTTATTGGATACTATGGGATATTTCTGCTGGAATCTGTGGTTGTTGTACCTGCTTAGGTGGGATTTGTGTGCAGGCAGAGCTGTGCTGGTTCCCAGCTCCCAGAGCCTGAGGGAGGCTGAGCTGGGAGCAGGGAACAAAACGCACCAAAGCCTTTTCCTTTGACAAACGGCTGCTTAATTCCATAATAAATAATTCCACTGCAGGCAGCCTGTTTGCTTCCAAGCCGGAGTTGGGAATTTATCCTGCAAATGAATATTAATCATGTGGAGAACTTGGGAAGATGGGAGCAGGCCCATGATCAGGGTGGAGGTGTCGGAGGCAGCGCGGGCCCTGCTGAGGGGGAAGTCATGAGGGGAAAAACGCTCAGAAAATGAAAAGTCTCCCATGCCAACAGCAGGAATGGAAAACTGGGAGCCAGGGGGGATATCCATGAGCAAAATTAATGGAAAGTAATCCAGGGGTAGTAATCAGAAGGGCTGGCAGAGGTGGGGCGCAACTGATCCTGCTCTGTGGGAAAGTGTGGAAATACTCATGGATTTAGGGTTTGGTGCTTTCTAGGAGGCATGATGGGGACACAGGTCCTGGTGTAGGATGGAGCCCCTCAGCTCTGGAGCCGGGCTGGGAGAGCTGGGAGTGTTCACCTGGAGAAGGGAAGGCTCCAGGGAGAGCTCAGAGCCCCTTGCAGGGCCTGAAGGGGCTCCAGGAGAGCTGGAGAGGGACTGGGGACAAGGGCTGGAGGGACAGGACACAGGGAATGGCTTCCAGTGCCAGAGGGCAGGGATGGATGGGAGATTGGGAATTCCTGGCTGGGAGGATGGGGAGGGGCTGGGCTGGAATTCCCAGAGAAGCTGTGGCTGCCCCTGGATCCCTGGCAGTGTCCAAGGCCAGGCTGGACATTGGGGCTGGGAGCAGCCTGGGACAGTGGAAGTGTCCCTGCCCGTGGCAGGGGTGGGATGGGCTGGAATTTAAAGTCCCTTTCCATGCAAACCATCCTGGGATTCTGTTGTTGCTGGAATGCAAGCGTGGAACAGCAGAACAACACTGTGAGCTCAGAGCTGGGGCTGAGGCTTTGCTGGGCGAATGGAACACAAAGGAAAAGCTGGAAAACGCAGCAGAACTGGAAGAAAAGCTGGGAATTGATTTCTTGTCCTGGCCATGGTAGCACCTCTCAGCACCGTCTGTTGGCTGCTGTGTATTCCCAGGAATGTTGGGAATATTGGCTGCTGCTGTTCATCCTGAGAGGCTCTTAAATAATTTGTGCCCTCGGGTTTGTTGGGGAAGGAGATAAATGGATTTGAGAGACAAATCATATTCCTGCAAATATTTATCCCTCCAGTGAGCTGATGTGGGAACGAGACAGAGTCTGCGGCTGATTTTCCTGGGATTCAGCTGATACATTTTTCCATGGTGATAGTGGGTATAGAATTCCTCCTTGGAAAGCCTGCTGGGAGAGGCAGGAGGATGGAGCAGGTGATGGAAATAGCCCTTGGGAACAGCCCCTGGCATTGCCATGGGATTGCCTGGGGTGGGGATGGGGATAGAGTTTGGAATGCAGATACTGACAGGGGTGTGGATGCAGATTGGGATGGGAACTTAAATGGGAATTGGGATGGGGATGGGAATGCAGATGGATCTGGGTCTGAGGATGTGGATGGGATGGGGATGCTGACAGGGATGGGAATGCGGATGGGGATGTGGATATAGGTGTGAATGGGAATTTGGATGGGAATGGGGATGGGTCTGGGCTTGGGGATGTGGATGCAGGCGGGGATGGGAATGCAGATGTGGCTATGGATGCAGATGTGGACATGGGTATGGATTCAGATGTAGAATTCCACGTCCAGTCCCTGAGGAGGTCCCAGTCGGGGTCAGGGCTGAGGCACAGAGGGGCAGCTCTGGGCTCTGCTGCTGAAGCCGCTCCTGAGCAGCTGCGCAGTGAAGGGCACAGGTGGAAGGAACTCACCCAAATTGCCATTTTTCTCAGGTTTTTCCTAAACCCTTTAGAAATGGGATTGCTTCCGCTCCACTTCATAAACAGGAGCACCTGGGGTCTGGGTGAAAATTCACTGGGAAGTATAAAATATGTCCTGGATGAGGCTGTGGGATGGCTCCAGGTGAGCTCCTGCGGGTGTGAGGCCTCCCCAGCAGTGGGAGCAGCATCCAATGCTAAAAACCTGGTTTCGTGTTTTCCTCCCAAGAGATAAAGTGGGAAACTGAGAGTTTTGTCTTGTGATCAGCAGCAAAACCAACGCTGATTCCATCAGCAGAAGCAGGAAGTGGGATAAACTGGAATTTTCCTGGCTGTGTGTCACATTCCATCCCACTCCCCCTCGCTGCAGCCCCGCTGTTGTTTTCCCTGTGCCTTCCCAAGTTCCTTTCCTTTTCTCCTGGCTCTTGGTGAGCCAGGCAGGGGATGTGTTTGCAGAGGTGGATCGAGCTTCCCGAAATCCAAATGTCACATTTCTACTTGGCTGAGTGAGGAGCAAATGGCAGCGTAATTCTATTTACAGATTGCTACAGAGAGTGGTTAAAATAATAATAATAATAATAATAATAATAATAATAATAATAATAATAATAATAATGGTAATTTTAAAAAGCAGGATTTCTTCTGGAGCCTCCAGCAATCCAAGAGCATCATCTCCCTCTGATTCCTGAGGGTCACCAGAGTGACCAAATCTGGTGCTTGAGGGGACTTTTCTCCATGGTGGGAGGGAGAGGAAGGGCAGTGTTTTGCCTCTTAGTCGTGGGTTTTATTCCCTGCAAATTTTTTGGAGCTGGATCCCAGCCTGGCAGCGATGGATCCGGGAGCAGATAGCTGCTGAGGCCTTTGAAGAGGAATAAATGTTATTTTGTAGGATGTGGTGCTCGCTGATGGGTTGGAATGTGCTGATGGGGTCATACCCATCAGCACACCCATATCCACATTTTTGTGTGCGTTCATGGATATGAGGGAAATACGGAATAACTTAGGAATACTTTAGGATCTGACAAGTCACATTTGCTGTTCCAGCTCCTGCTGGTTGAGTCCCAGGGTTCTCAGGCAGCCCTGACGTCCCTTTGGCAGCAGCACCTTCACAAGTGTCTGTAAATGTAGGTGGGAATTCCTCGGTTCCACCCCTTCCACTGGTGTTGGCTCCTTTCCCCTTGGAATGACAATTCAACAGCAGTAAAATCCTAAAATCATGGAATCCTTAAAGCTGGAAAAGACCTTTAAGGTCATCAAGTCCAACCCTAAAGCAGCACCACCGCCCCACATCCCCAAGTTCCACATCCACAGGGCTTTGAAATCCCTTCAGGGATGGGGACTCCACCACTGCCTTGGACAATCGTTTCCATGAAGGAATTTTCCCTAACATCCAGCCAAACCTCCCCTGGGGCATCATTTCCTCCATAAAAAGGCAGGCCAATGCTTTTAAAACTACATTTCAACCCATAAAATGCATTTCATGGAGTTGCTCAAGGATTTCTGTGCATCCCCAATTTCCTGGAACTGGTGGAAGCTTTTCCTCCCTTCTCCTTGCAGGGATGACGTGCCAAGCCAGGACATCCTACACGGAGGACGAGGTGCTCTGGGGCCACCGCTTCTTCCCAGTGATCTCCTTGGAAGAAGGGTTCTTCAAGGTGGATTATTCCCAGTTCCACGCCACGTTCGAGGTGCCCACCCCGCCCTACAGCGTGAAGGAGCAGGAGGAGATGCTCCTCATGTCCTCGCCCCTGATCCCGCCTGCCGTCAGCAACAGCAAGGAGAGGAACAACTCCGTGGAGTGCCTGGATGGGCTCGATGAGGTGGGCACAAAGCTGCCCTCAAAACTGCAGAAAATCACCGGGAGGGACGACTTCCCGAAAAAACTGCTCAGGATGAGCTCCACCACCTCGGAGAAGGCCTACAGCATGGGCGATTTGCCCATGAAACTCCAGCGCATCAGCTCGGTGCCTGGCAACTCCGAGGAGAAACTGGGCTCTAAGACCACGAAGATGATGTCGGATCCCATGAGCCAGTCGGTGGCCGAGCTGCCCCCCAAGCTGCAGAAGCTGTCGGGGGGCGGAGGAAGGATGGAAGGGAACCTCCCGCCCAAACTGCGCAAAATGAATTCCGACCGCTTCACATAACGCGCCGGGCGCGGGCACCGGCACGGCCGGGACTGCGGAGGGCAGCGGGGCCGCCAGGGCGGCGGGCGCCGAGGGACCGGGGGCACGCAGGGCTCCGGGAGGCGGGAGCATCCCGCGGGATTCCGAGCGAGCGAGGGCCGCGTCCTTGGCATGTCCTATCCCAGCGCATGCAATAATAGTGTGCAACCTCTGCATCCAGTCCCTGGCATGACTCCTCCTGTATTTATACTCTATATCCCGAAAAACACGCAGAGGGGCTGCCCATCCCCTGTATTTCTGAGGGAGTAGGGACAACACGGAGTGGGGAACTTTCAGGGTAAGTTTCACTTGAGTTGAAAGCGTTTGGGGTTTTTTTTCCCACTGTGGGTCGTGATTTGTTGACTTGAGTTGTTGCTGCATGTGGTTTATTTTCCTCCAAGGATTTGTTTTAGTTCACCCCTCACACCAAATCTGCTTGCCTTAAATCCACTGCTGGTTTCTAGGTTGCTTTCAGGTTTTTTTGGGGGCGTTGTTCCCTGTGTCAAAGCCACCGGGAAAAACACTGGGAAAAAAAAAATTCTGTGTTTCATCAGACTTTGTTTAGAGAAGAAACTTGTGTTCCCAAGCCTGGGCAAAATGATAAATATATGACTCCACACTTCAGGTACAATTAGTGACATTTTAAAAGATCTTTGTGATTTATAATATATGTGGAAGAAAATAAATCAGGACGGGCTTGAATTCTCCTGTTGAAACAGCCAACAGTGAAAAGAGCTGAATGTGCCCGTGGTGCTGAGCAGGCGCCTCTGTTGGAGGAACTGCACCCCAAAGGCAGAGCCCCAATCCCCCCATCCCTCTGGGCCTGCATTTGCCTCCCAGGCAGGCAAGGGTGATCCCAAGCCAGGGCCCTGCTCCTGCTCTTTTGCCATGGTGGAAATGCTGTTTGACCTTGTTCTGAACTGAAGGTGGCCCTGAGGATTTCAGGATGAGTAAAACTGTTGAAATGTTGAAATGTTGGGGTTGATTCCTCTGTGGTTGTCTTTGGGTTTCCTTTCCCCACCTGGTTTGGGATCAAGCCAGAGCAGGCTCTGGGGTGGGCCCTGTGATGAGGCCTTGGGGTAGTGGAGAACCTCCCCAAAATCCAAAGGGTTGAGGTGCCCATGGACCCCCTGAGCTGTGCTTGGGGCCTTCCCAGAGGCTGCTTCTTGGAGGGGGTTTGGGATCTATGGATTGGCTTGGGATAGATGGAGTGATTGGTTTGGGATGGATGGAGTCGTTGGTTTGGGGTGGATGGAGGGATTGGTTTGGGATGGATGGAGCCATTGGTTTGGGATGGATGGAGGGATTGGTTTGGGATGGATGGAGGGATTGGTTTGGGATGGATGGAGGGATTGGTTTGGGATGGATGGAGTCACTGGTTTGGGATGGATGGAGGGATTGGTAGGAAAGCCACCAGCAGCAGCCAGGAGCAGGGCTCTGAGGGACATCCCACGTGTAAAACCCTCGGGATCACATCCAGGGGGTGCCGGCCATGGCAGAGGAACACCCATGGACTGGCACCGCTGGCTCCTGGGCTCTGGCCCACCCTGCAGCCATGCCCACATTGCTGGATAATCAATACCAGAGCTGATGGGGTTTGAGGAAAGAATGGGATTTTATGACAGGTGTTGGCATGGAGCAAGGACTGGGAAGCCCAGCACTGCCGAAGCTGGCTCAGCCACCAATTTCCCTGGAAGTTGCAGTGTATGATCATCACTGCACATCCAAGGACTTTGTACAATTCCCAGAGTTCCTTTCCGTGCTTTCTCCCGGTTTTTGGGTGGCACTGCAGGTTCTTTCCCCCTCTGCTGAAGGGCAGGGCTGTCCCTGTGCTCCACTTGTGGAAAGCCAAAGAAAACCTGGATTTCTGGGCTCCCCTTTGCCAGCCTTTCCTGGGGTGTTCTGATAAAACCCTGGGGACCTTTGGAGCCATTCCCTGGCCCTTGGGTGCCCCAGGAGTGGCCGTGTCCCTGTGCCAGGTGCCGCTGAGCCCAGCCCGTGCAGCGGGAGCGTGGTCCTGGAACAGCCAGGGACGAGCTGTGCCAGCACTCGGAGCACGCGGAGCACTCGGAGCTCTGCTGCTCCAGGGGCTCCGGGCCCCTCCTCAGAACCTCCTTTGGGTTCTTTGGAGTGGATTTGGGATCATTTCTGCCTTCCCGCAGTGCTCCTGGAGTGTGACCTCACCAAGCCCTGCCCTCCCCAGACACGGGGCTGGATGGGCATTGGGGCCCCTTCCAGCTGGGAATATTCTGCTCTTATTCTTATTTTTCTCTTATTCTTATTCTCATTCTTATTCTTTTCTTATTCTATTCCAATTCTATTGTATTATTTTTCTTTATTATTATTCTTAACCTGTTACTATTCTATTCTTTAGTCTATTTTTATTCCTCTTCGATTCTAATTCTGTTCTATTTTATTCTATTTTCTATGCTACTTTATTCTATTCTAATTCTCTTATTTTATTCCATTTTCTATTCCTATTCTTGATGTATTCTGTTTTTATTCTCATTATCTTCTTAATATATTCTATTTCCTATTCTTATTCTTGAGCTAGTCTTGTTCTAGTTTATATTAATTCTATTTTAATTTTAATTATATTTCTATTCTATTCTATTCTATTCTATTCTATTCTATTCTATTCTATTCTATTCTATTCTCTCCTATTCTATTCTATTCTATTCT
>VZTJ01003356.1:151396-176753 GCA_013397795.1 Orthonyx spaldingii
TTCTCTTCTCTTCTCTTCTCTTCTCTTCTCTTCTCTTCTCTTCTCTTCTCTTCTCTTCTCTTCTCTTCTCTTCTCTTCTTCATTTTCCATATCCTATCCCATCCCATTTTATTCCATTGTATTTCCTGACTCTGGCACAGCAGCCCAGGTGCAATTTGGGGTCCCCCCGGGGGTATCTCCACAAATCAAATGGAAAACGTTCCAGGGAGAAGAGCTGGAGCTGGAAAACCTCCTGGCAGTCCCTCCAAAAAACCCCTGGAAGTGGGGGAGACCCTGGAGAAGGAGCCTCACTTAATCCAATTAATGCCATTAAAATACCCAGTTAGTATTAACTGAAAAATTCTCATTTTTTAACTGAAAATGTGCCAAAAAAGTGCAAATATTAATGGAATTATTGCTGTGGTAAAACCCAGCCTGGTCAGGCGGGGCGCTGGGAGGGACAGGATTGTTGGAGTTTTAAATCCATCCCTGCTGGATGCAGAATTCCCGAGGTTTGTGGCCGGGACTGAGGTGATAATGACACCTGTCCTCAGTTATTGATTTGTTTGTTTATTTATTTATTTATTCTGTGCTCATATTTCATTTTGTGCGTGTGGTCACTTCAGTTTTCATTAATGAATGAACATCTGAACCCAGCCCTGCCGCTTCTGCTCGTTATAAAGAACTGTAATTAACAACGATTGATTGATTGATTGATTGATTGATTGATTGATTGCACAGCCGGTCTGTGTTCTCTCCTGCTGAATTCCCGCTTGGATTCTCCTGGAAATTGTAAATATTTCAATCAGAATAAAAGAAATAAATGAAAGAAATAAAAGCATTTTTGGGCCCGTGGTGTCTCCCTGGATCAATGTTCGTGCTTGGGTTGGGTTTTACAGCAGAACCAAGTCCTGGATTAAGGTGCAAAGCTGGGTTTGACCTCCGGCTTTGCTAAACCGGCCCAAACTGGGCTGGGTTTAAGGCATTTGTCCCTTGTGCCCCCTTTTGTCACTTTAATAAACTTACCAATAGTGAACTCTTCACTTTTCCTCCTCTCACATCTGGGGGTGGGTGGTTTCTGGAGTTTCATTGCTCTGGAAAGCAGCAAAAATAAAAACTGGGTTGGGTTCCAGGTCTCTATATTCCTTTAGGAAAGGCTTCTTCCCTGTCCATGGAAAAGTGGGAATTTGTAGTTATCTTCCAAATCCAGCCCCAGGAATCAATAGGAGCTTCCTCTTTGGGTTTTAGTGTAAATTTAAATTTGGGGGTTGAGTGTAAATTTTGGTGCTGGGCAGCAGCACTTGGGGAGGAAAACAATAATAATTTTAGTATTCATAATAACGATAATAATGACAATAATAATAATATTCATGTATAATATAAAGTAGAATAATATAACAATGTAAATATAAATATGATGGAAATATATAATATACATAAATGATATAAATATAAATATAAACATAAACATAATTAATATAGCTATTAAATAATGATATCAATATTAATATACAAATATAACAAATATAATAATATAACAATAACAATATAATAATGTAAATATAATTATAATAATATAGCTATAGAATATACATAAATAAATAGAAATATAAATATAAATAATATTAATATTAATATTAATAATAATAATAATAATAATAATAATAATAATAATAATAATAATAATAATAGTAACGTGAGTTAAAGCCCTGCTGATCCAGGTTTACTCCCCATTCCCAAACTCCTGCATTTATTCCCAGCTCCGACGTTTGTGGCTTTGGGATGCAGATCCTTGGCCCCAGGGAAAGCTGGGGACAGAAAGGAATGTGAGGCAGGGATGGGCACGGAACAATCTATGGAACTTTTCCCTTGGCATCTTCCTGGGAATGCTCCAGGAGGAAAAGGGGCCTCCAGCAGTAACGGGGATAAAACCCCCAAATGATCCCAGTGCTGGGAATCCGTTGGGTTTTGGGAAATTCCCTCTCCTGAAGGGCTGCCCAGCCCCGGCCCAGCTGCCCGGGGGAGTGCCCAGCCCTGCAGGGATTCCCAGCCCTGTGGAGGTGGCACTTGGGGACAGGGGAGTGGCCCGGGCAGTGCTGGGAATGGTTGGGCTCCAGGGCCTTGGAGAGCTTTTCCAGCCTGAACCGCCCTGGGATTCTCTCTGCGGGATCACCACAGGGATTTTCCTTGTCCTTGCCCTCACCAACAAAATCCTCCTGCTCCATCCCACGGCTCACCTGCATCACCCACCAGAAATACTGGGATGAGCTGGAAATACCTTTTCCCACCTTTTCCCTCATTTTCCCCTTGGTGCCGAGCACAGGGAGCTGTTCCAGAGCCATCCCACTGCTGCTCCCGCCGGGATCCGGTTTGTATCCGTGGCCCACGTGTGGATTCTGTTTCCATGGGGGTGGAGCACAGGAATTGTTGTGGTCCTGGAGCCTCCAGCTGCTGCTTTCCCGCAGGTCTCCCTTAGCCACCCCAGAAATCCGGCACCAGCTCCCCATGGAGGAAACCATGGGATGGATCCATGAAAAATCCCTCTGGCGGCCCCTCATGAGGAAATTCTGGGCTGTGCCAGCGCAGGGAATCATTCCCCCATCCTGGTGGCAGGAATTCCTGCGAGGAAAAGGGGAAAAAAGAAATCCAAGGTGTCTCAGCGTTAGTCCTGAAGAGCCAGAATGATCCCACTGCCACGGAAAAATCGGGAGCTGGAAAATCCAGAGGTGCCCTACACAGGCAGCAAAGGAGGCCAGGCAGGCAGGAGGCTTCAGAGCTGGAATATTTTTTGGGAGGGAATGTCATTAAAAAAGGGATATGTTTCCAAAATATTCCCTTGTGTCCCTAGATCCGGAATGTCCCGGTTCTGGTTTGGCTCCCAAATGCACGGGAGAGCCCGGTGGGAGCTCTGGGGCCGGGAGCAGTTGACGGGAATATCGGCGCAGCCTTGCCCTGGAGGCGGCCGGGAGCTCAGGGTGCTCCCGGCACCCGAGCCCGGCCGTGCCAACCTTGCCGGAGGGAAATCCCAATCGCCGTCCTCTTCCCCTGCCGCGACACATCCCGGCCGGCAGCGACTCGTCACTCCTCCCCATAGCCTTTCACATCCCAAATTCCTGCTTGGATCCCTCTTGCCCCATCGGGACTTTGGGATCTGTCACTTCCGGGGGCTGGGAGTTGTGAGGGATGGGGGGATCTCACCCCTGGGGACTGCCCAGGGCTTCCTCCCCACCTCAGTTTGCTTTTAAAAGTCTTAAAACACTTTAAAATATTTTAAAAATAATTTTAATAAATTATTTTCACCCTTAAATAAAATATAAATTAAATATATATATAAATAAAATAATATAAATTATTAAAACAATATTAAATACATAAATATTAATCTAGACATATTAAATGTAGATAAATAAATAAACGTAATATAAAATATAAAAATGCATACATTAAATATAAATAAACTATAAATATATATAAATATAGAAATATTATATTATTAAAATAATATTGTAAATATATAAATAATGATAATTTGTCATCCAAGCTATTTGTTAAAGTTGCCATTATTTAAAAATTAGATATTTAAATTAAAATAATGATTTAGAGTGAAATAGATCTCAGAAATATTTCCAAATTCTTATGAAACCACTTCTGGACAAATCCATGAATTGGGAAAGTGTTGGGATTTTGGTCAAAAGATGATTTGTGGGAATAGTTTTGATGGACACATCAGGAGAAACAGGGATGGTGAAAAATCCCTCAAGTCCCAAATTACACAACAGCAACAGGGATGGAATATTCCAGGCATTTACAAAATAAAAGTAAAATTTAAATTACAATTAATTAAAATTAAAATTCCCCGTTGGCTGCTGAGCCCTGTCACCATTCCCAGGAATTGTGGCCCTCCAGACGCCCCTGGAATGTAGCTGCTCCCAGGTTTTACACAATTCCATGGGTAGGATTCACAAGTTCCCAAAAGATAAAGTCAATCCTATGGATTTGGGTGGAAAAGGTGATTTTTAGGGTCCTTTGCAACCAAAAATTCTCTCTATGACATCATAAGTGCCCCCCCCCCCCATAAATGTGTCTTGGATCGCTTCCACAAATTAATTCCAAGGGGCTTTTCTGTTGTCATTCCACAGGATATTTTACAAGGATGGGTTAAGGAAGGGAAAAGTGAAAGGAATAGGAAAGGCAGCAAAGGTCCTCTCCCAAATTCCCCTCAAAGCAATCCCAGCGCTCCCTGTACATCCCAAATCCACGCCCGGGATCCCTGCAGGCGCCCCTGGAACCTGGGAATCCAAATCCCAGAGGGACCGGGCCAGGGATGTCTGGGAAAACAAATTCCCGTTAAAGGTGAGATCCCCTGTGCGCTGCTCATCCCCGGATTCCAGGGAATTGGGATGTCTGGGAAAACAATTCCTGTTAAAGATTTGATTCCCTGTGTGCTGCTCATCCCCGGATTCCAGGGAATTGGGTCTGGATGCTCCCAGTGCCCCCGGCCGCTCTTTTCCAGCCCCGAGCCCGCTTTCCCCTGGGAACCCCGGGGAGCTCCTTCTCGCACTCCCTTCGGCCCGGGCGGACAATCCCCTTTTGTTCCCGCTGGATAATTCATTCCCAAAGCCCCTGGAAAAGCGCGGGGAGCGGTTTCCATGGCACCGCAGCCCGGGCTGGCTCCAGCCTTTCCCAGGAAATCCAGCGGCCGCTCCAGGCCGGGAAGCAGCTCGGGAATTCGGGAGGAAAAGGAGCAGCAGCAGCGAGGGGCCGGGATGGCATTCCCAGAGCGCTGAGATTCCCGGGACAGGTCTGTGCCTCGCACCAGCCCAAGGTGCAGCCAGCAGCTCCCTCAGGATCCCAGAGCTCCCAGAAAACTCTGGAGCACCTTAAAATCCGCTGCCAGGTCCGACACTGGAGCTCCTCTCCTCTCCCAGCTGTGGCACGGCAAGGGCAGCGTGCCAGCGCTCCCGGAGGGTGAATTCCCACAGAAATGAGGGATCTGGGATAACCCTGGCACTGCTCATGAAGGACACCATTCCAGACTCAAACCCACCCCAAATCCCGGCTCCTGCCCATTGGTCTCACACTGACTGATCCCATTCCCACTTTTCCATGAGCTCCTCCTTGGAACAATTCCTCTGCTGGATGAACATTTCTCCTAATGGATGTCAGCTCCACCCCCAGCCTCCCCCAGAACCCCACAAAATCCTGGGAAAAGCTCCTGCACAAACAGCAACGTTTCAAATTCACGGAGCCCCTGACAGAGGTTCTTGTTCAGGGCAGGAAAAGTGGGAAGGACATGGAATGGTTCATCCAGTGAGGGATATTTGCTGCTGCCTTCCCCAACAAACAACAATGGAAATGGGAAAACTGGGTGAGGGGTGAGGAAGTTCCATAAGGATTCATTCCAGTGGGTTGGGTTGGAGGGGAAGTTAAGGATCATCCCACCTTCCACTATCCCAGGCTGCTCCAGGATCCAGCCTGGCCCTGGACACTTCCAGGGATCCCGGGGCAGCCACAGCTGCTCTGGTCTGAGCTCACCCAGACAGGAATTGCACTTCCAGGCGGGAAGGAGCGAGGCAGCAAAGCCGGAGGGTCCCGTCAGACCGGAGCTCGGGGCTGGCACTGGGCAGGGAGGGCCCTGGAGCATCCCAAACCCAGGCTGGGACGGCCACAGCAGCCTCTGGAATCCTGGAATAACAACAGGCAGTGGAGAAACATCCCAAGTAATTCCAGACTGCTCCACATGCGCCGGGCAGAGCCCAACGGGATGGGGAAGGGGTTGGAATTCCCCGGTTTGATGTTTCCTGAGGGGGCCTCAAGCACAGGGCGAGAGGGAACAGCCTCAGGTTGTGCCAAGGGAGGTTTAAGTTGGATATTGGGGAAAATTCCGTCATGGAAAAAGCTGTGCCTGGCAGAGTCCCCATCCCTGGAGGGCTTCCAGAGCCCTGTGGAGGTGGCACCTGGGGACATCAGCAGTGGCGGCCCGGGCGGTGCTGGGAATGGCTGGACTCCATCTCAGGGGGATTTTCCAGCCTGAGCAGCTCTGTAATTCCATGATTTTCTAGAAACTTTGGAAAAGCCCACGGGGGTCACTCGATGAACGGCAGCGCCGGCTCCTCACGGATCTGGGAGGGCTAAAACTCAAGACAAGAAGGGCTGCATTCCCTGTCCCAGGAATTCTGAGGTGACTCTGCTCCCATGGGATATTTTGGATGGGACCTTCCTGAAGAGCCCAGAACATCCCTCCAAATAAAACAGATCCCAAGGAACAACTTTCAGGTGGAATTCCTCCCTGGAGTGAACTATAGCTGAACTTCTGAAATATTTATCCTGCTTTATTCTGGTCATTCTTGCCAAATCCTGAAAATCTGATGGAAAATCCTGCTTCCAGCAGGAGACAATGCTTTGGAAAGTTGGTTTTTAAAATTAGTCCTTTCCAGCAGTAAAAACCTCCTGGTTTTTATTCCTCTTTTCCTGCTGCTATTCAGGAGTGGTTTTCTGTACAACTCTTCCCACACAGCCCTGCTCCCGGCAGAGCTGGAATGCTGCATTCCAGCCTTTCCCCAGGATATTTTGGAAGTAGAGACCACACGAGCACTGAGCAGAATTTCCAGCACTTGCTAAATCAAGCACTAAAAAAAGATTAATCCAACCCAAAGTGTAGGCAAGTCACCCTTTGGAATAATTTCCTTGGAATTTCAACCAAAGGAATGTGTGTTCATAGGGAATCTGCTCCCAAAGGAGGAATAAGTGAGGGAACAGTCGTGTATTTCCCTAGGAGATCCAATTCCCCATGGAATCATGCTCATGGCAGCCCTGGTTGGGAACGGGACAGGAATTCTGTCACCGATGGTTCTCCAAACAGCCCACGGGATAACAAACATCATCTAACAATAAATACACCAGAAATAGAGGATTCCACCAAAGAAACGTTTTGGTTTTGTCTTCAGAGAGGGGAAAACATCGACAGCAGGGAGGTCAATCCGTCTGGGACTGATATTCCTAAAGAAATAAATTTGTGTTTATTTTCCATCCACCTTTGGCAATTTTTGGGTCAAAATAAATTTAAATACATTCTTCCACGTATATTAAATGTCAATTAAATATATATAACCCATAATGCTCCTTCCTCCTTCCCCTCCCGGCTGGGTTAAAACAATCCCTTAATTTGTACATTTGAGATCTTCCAACCGCTCATTCCTTATCCCTCATTTTCTGCTCCTCCTGCCGTTGATTTCCCGAACGTTCCTGCGATGAAGCCCTGGAGCAGCGGCTGCAGCAGAGCCCTGGACCCGTTTCTATAGAGACGGGGCTGCCTGGATCCATGAAAGCCTCGGGAAAAGAGGGAAAAGGACCCGGCCGCGGGACAATGGCAGCGCCACTGGCAGGTCCTTCAGGGCCGCTCCAGCCCACGCTTCGTTTATTCCATCATTAAATCCACTGGGTAATTGGAACCCGCGGAGTCTGGGGCTTACAGCCGGCTCTAATTAGGGAATAAGGGTTTGGAAAGGGGCTTTGCTGCTGGACTCCCACTTCTCCCAGCAGAGAGAGGCACCGTGTCCCAGCTTCTCCCTCCTCCTGCTGATCCCCTGTCCCGTGTCCCGGCTTCTGCCTCCTCCTGCTCCTCTGTCCCAGCTTTTCCCTTCTCCTGTTACCCCCTGTCCCATATCCCAGGTTCTCCCTCCTGCTCCTCTGCCCAGCGGGGCAGGAGTGGCTCCCCCGGGATCCATCGGAATTACAGCCCAGGGACGGAGCGGGGCTGGAGAGCAGCACTGCCTGTGACCACCACTGAAAATGCATTTACCACCCCAAAACATCATAAAATACTCCCAAAAAACCTTCACGTGGAATCCCAGCCTGGTTTGGGTGAAAGGGACCTTAAATCCCACCCCATTCCAACCCCAACCCCTCCCACTGTCCCAGGCTGCCCCAAGCCCCAATGTCCAGCCTGGCCCTGGCACTGCCAGGGATCCCGGGGCAGCCACAGCTTCTCTGGGAATTCCAGCCCAGCCCCTCCCCACCCTGACCCAGGAATTCCCAGTTCCCAATATCCCATCTATCCCTGCCTGGCAGTTCAAAGCCATTGCATCTGGAATTAGAGGGAAACCACCCAAAGACAAACCCCGCCTTCGCCACCTGCAATTCCCACAAATCGTTTGAGCCCAGACTGGCACCGAGCTGAGGTTTGGATGAAGAGCCTCGAACGTGTCCAGCTGTGCGAGAGCTCCCGGCTGCAGGAGACGCCTAAATCCCGCTCTTTGGGAAAGATTTACTTGCCCAGGTTCCACCAGAGCCCGGCTGAGGCTCGGCAGGGATTTGCAGGGATTCACGTTCCTGGGCACGGCCGCAAAGCCTCCCCCGGGGAAATCCCGGTGCACCCGCGCATCCCCTCGGGGAGCGGGAGCGACCGCGCACCGCGGAACGGCTGCAGCTCCGCGGTTCTTGTCAGGGCTGGGAGGTGTTTTACAGGCAGCCCCTCAGCAACCCTGATTGAAGCGTATTTCCAGAGCTACGGGCAGGAGGGAAGGCCAAGGCTCGGGATTTTTTTTTTTTTCCCGTGGCCAAATTTTGGAGGTTTTTTCCGAGGCCGAGTTTTGGGGTTTTTTTTTTTCCCCGTGGCGAAATTTTGGGAGCCAGGAGTTGTTGTGGCCGTAATTCAGATTATCGTTAAAAAAGCCCTGAGGAGGCGGAGTTGGGGACGCTGTGGCACTGCCACACCCCCAAAACCTCGTTAAAAACCTCTCTGAAAGGGACAATGAAGGACGGAGCTTTGTGTTTGCTCCCACATGGACACAGCTCCCACTAATTAGCTCAGAACAATCAGCAGGATGTGCCCTTTAATGAGTGTCTGCCCTTCCCCTGCATCCCAGTCACCCGCAGCCAGCGGAGCTTTGCCAGCTGGTTTGGGACCCGTTTGGGAAACAAAAGGAAAATTTCCCGGCAGAGAGGTGGGAATACACAGGGGGATTGCGGGAATTCGCAGGGATGTTGCGGGAATTCGGGCCCTGCTCTGGGTAAATGACCCGAGGGTGTTTGGGAGGTTTTGGAGGCTGGAATGGGCAGGGACGGCCGCAGGGGCTGAGGTTTGCAGTGCAGGGAGCAGGGATTTCTGGGGCTGGGAAAATGAATGAATCCATGAATGGTTTGGGTTGAGAGGGATCTTAAATCCCATCCCAGCCCTGCCATGGGCGGGGACAGCTCCCACTGTCCCAGGCTGCTCCCAGCCCCAGTGTCCAGCCTGGCCTTGGACACTGCCAGGGATCCAGGGGCAGCCACAGCTGCTCTGGGCACCCTGTGCCAGGGCCTCCCCACCCTCACAGGAACAATTCCTTCCCAATCTCCCATCCATCCCTGCCCTCTGGCAGTGGAAGCCATTCCCTGTGTCCTGTCCCTCCAGCCCTTGTCCCCAGTCCCTCTCCAGCTCTCCTGGAGCCCCTTCAGGCTCTGCAAGGGGCTCTGAGCTCTCCCTGGAGCCTCGCCTTGTCCAGGTGAACATTCCCAGCTCTCCCAGCCGGTTTCCATAGGAAATCCATGACAAGGTGCAGCAGACACTCCCAACTCTTCACCAGCCCGGGATGGGGCTGCAGCTTTTCCATCCAAAATTCCCGCAATTCTCTCACGAGCCAAGGGCCAGGGCATGCAAGAGGAAAGTTCTGGAACTCCAGGACTATTCCCATCTCTTGCCACACTCTGCCTGTGTAAGCGGGGAAAGGAGCTCAGCAGAGCTCCCGGCGCAGGGAGCGGAGCCATTCCTGGTCCCAGAGATCCCGCCCGGTTGCCATGGAAACACCCTTGGATGGGAAGGACACTTCACCGCTCCGCGCAGCGCTGAGCCAACGGGCCGGGCCTGCGCGGCCGCGATTCCCGCATTCCTGAGTGCCTGGGAAGCCGCTCTCCCACCCCCGGCCCAGCCGGGGAGCTCGGGGTTCCGTGTTCCGTATTCCATATTCCACATTCCCTATTCCGTATTCCACATCCCACATTCCTTATTCCACATTCCCTATTCCGTATTCCACATTCCATATTACTTATTCCCTATTCCATATTCCACATTCCTTATTCCACGTTCCATATTTCATGTTCCATATTCCACATTTCACATTTCGTGTTCCATATTCCCTATTCCACTTTCCACATCCCATATTCCACATCCCACATTCCACATCCCGTATTTCACATTCCCTATTCCACATGCCACATTCCATGTTCCTTCCCCGCAAATGTCCCTTTCAGGCTCGGGGGTGGCTCTGCTGTCACCCCACCGCCGGGGGAGCAGCGCCGGCAGCGCCTTCGCGGGGTTCCCAGACCGCGCCCGTCCCGGGAAGCGCGGCTCCATCTGGAATGTTTCATTAACGGGCTTTTTCCAGCCAAAGCGCACCTCGGAGCAGGCGGGCACAGAAGGGCCGGGCAGGGACGGGCACCTGCGGGGCTGTGACGGGACCGGCCGGATCCCATGGACACCTCCTGGAAAAGGGCAGGAAATGTCTGCACTCAGCATTCCCAGAGTCCTGGGGCATCACACGTAAATCCCGCCCGGAGCGAAGTGGGAATGCTGCAGCTCCACACACTGCGCTGGGATGGGCAAGAAATATTCCCAATATCCACGCTGCCCCTCCCCTGAGGCCGTTCCCTCTCCTCCTGTCCCTGTGCCCTGGGAGCAGAGCCCGACCCCCCCGGCTGCCCCCTCCTGTCAGGGACTTGTGCAGAGCCACAAGGGCCCCCTGAGCCTCCTTTTCTCCAGGCTGAGCCCCTTCCCAGCTCCCTCAGGAATTCTCCAGCCCCTTTCCCAGCTCCCTCAGCTGATCCAGGTATTTCTAATTCTGGGAGGAAAAAAACCCTTAGATTTTGTAATTCCTAAAAATATTTTCCTCAGAGCTTTGGCCACTGGAAATAGAAAACCATCAAAAAATTGCTTTCCAGAGCTGAGTCGCGTTGGAGAGAGACCGTCCAGTCCCCTCGGGCCAGGAGGAATATTTTGGTCACTACAATGGTGCAATTAGAGATCTCCAAAAGGGGCCGCGAACCCAAACGTGTCCCCAATCACCGGCCTTTGTCAGGCAAAATGTCAGGTTTTGCATCAGGACAATTGCTGGGAGATGGGATCAGCTCTTCCCATCACGAGGAAAATGTCGGAGCCGTTCTCTGATCCCCTGAAACCTTCCCGTGAAGGGCAGCTCAGCAAATCCCAGCCTGGTTTGGGTGGAAGGGACCTTAAATCCCAGCCCATTCCAAACCCAACACCTCCCACTGTCCCAGGCTGCTCCCAGCCCTGTCCAGCCTGGCCCTGGCACTGCCAGGGATCCAGGGGCAGCCACAGCTTCTCTGGGCACCCTGTGCCAGGGCCTCCCCACCCTCACTGTAGAAATCTTCCTTAAATCCGGTTTAAATCCCTGCTCCTTTGCCCTTGTCCTGTCCCAACAGGCACCTCTTGGCTCCCGCAGGGAGACGATCCCATCCCCAAAAGTTTGGGCTGACATTCCCCAAAGGAATCTCCACCATGCACCTGCTCCTCTTCCAACCGCAGGAGACAACTCTTCCCTTGCAGGTTTTATCGGAAATATCCCGGTTTATTGATATTAAACCATGCCGTTGTTTCCCAGTGTTTGTGCAGGGATGTATAAAAATGTCACCTTAACGTTCTCTCTATTTCTGAAGCCGTTGTATTTTTAAAGCAGCGTTCTAAGGGGAATGACATTAAATCATGTGGGAAGGGCTGTTAACGGCACCAGGCAGAGCTCCAGCGCTTCCCTGCTCACCTCCCTCAGCTCTGGGTGTTGGCTCTCCCTCCCCTGGATTTATCCATTTCTTCCTGCTCTGTCCTTCCCCAGGCTGTTGGTGAGGGAAAGGGAGCTGCCCTTGGAATTGATATTTACTGTAACCACCTGCCTTTATTTCCTTGCCTGCCTCTTGCAGGATATTCCCTGAAAACCTCACTGGAGACATCTGGAAGTCATTAATGAAGAGCCCCGGGTCACACCTGACATGTCACCGCTCACGGCTGGGTCCCCAGAGAGCCCCTCATTTGTACAGGAAAGTTCCTCCCCCTGAGCTCCATCCCTCAGCTCCGGGATCATTAAGGCAAGGTGCTAAAAAACAAACCGGGAAGCAGAAAAACACTCAGCAGTCGTTAAATGAAAGTGCCTTAATTAAGCAAAGAAAGTGATTATTATTAGAACCTCATTTCTTATTTATAAGCAGCAGCAAATGTTAATAAGGGGAAAGTCAGCAGTTGCTTAATGAATCCCAAAGCAGCTGGGTCAAAGCACAGAGTGCAAGGAAAAACAAAACCCCAGCAGCTCCTGAACAGCAGGGATTTAAAATTTGGCTTGGAACGAGGAGGAGACAAAGCTGCAGAGCTCGGAAGGGTGAGGTGCCCACCCCAGGAGGGGCTGGGATGTGCTGGGAGAGCCAGGCTGGAGCCACTGCCGATCTCAGACCCCCAGATCAGCTCTGACACCACAAAATCCCTGAGGCTGGAAAAGCCCCGCAGGATCACCAAATCCAGCCTGTGCCCCATCCCCAGCTCAGAGCACCAGGTCACTCAGCTCTGGAAAACAATTTTTTGATGGTTTTCCATTTCCAGTTGTCAAAACTTTTAAGGAAATGTGTTATTAGGAATTACCAAATCTAAGGATTTTTTTCCCCCAAATCAGAAATACCTTGATCAGCTGAGGGAGCTGGGGAAGGGGCTCAGCCTGGAGCAAAGGAGGCTCAGGGGGGACCTTCTGGCTCTGCACAACCCAGTGCTGAGTTCCACATCCAGACATTCCTTGGAGCCCTCCAGGGATGGAGCTCCAGACCCCCCTGGCAGCCAGGGTGCAGCGGGGATGAGGAGGAGCCATTGCCCTCGGACCTGGAGTCCAGAACTGATTCCCACCGAGGCAGATTTCCCCTGCTGTTTGCAGGGATGGCAATTATCTGCCTGACCACAAAATTACAGCCTGTGAGGACTCATTTTATTCATTTGATAATTACAGATTAACCAAAGCTCTCTCTGCAGCAAGAGTTCATCGTGCACGTGGCGTGGGCTGTGGTTCATGAGCTGGAACTGGCTGATCCTAACCTAAAGGACAACAGCCCTGTGCACCCAGAAACAACCCCAATTTCCTCTCTAGGGCCTATTAACCCATTTTTTGATGACAAAGTGGCTTAAAGTCATCACGGTCCAAACACATCGGGGGCTCTGAGAAATCCTAAAAGGTGAAACAGGCAGGGTGGAAAGCTCCGGATTTCCATGGAGATGAAGGAGGAGGGCCCTGCTCTTTGTTTCCCAAGCCTGCACGCTGTCCAAGGGACTTTTATTGCCACTGCCAGAACTCCATGGAAATGCAGCCTCCAATCAGTGCCTGCTCCCCCTCCCAGCTCCCCTCTGTGCCTCCATTTCAGGCGAGCCCCAGGAGAGCAGGATGGGGCTCAGCAGAGCAGGGAAACCCTTGTGGGAAGCAATCGGAGCCCTCGGCAGGTCGGGGATGCTGGAGGGGGTCCTGGGGCTGCACAGAGGGATCCAAATCCAAACAATCGTGGGACCAGAGACCTCAGCACCCGGCTGGGGATGCAAGCCCAGCCCCAGCTGCAGTGCAGGAGCTCCGAGCGTCCCATGGGACCAGAATCTGCTTCAGCTGCTTCAGTCTCCTCCAGCCTGAAGAGTGTTTGGGTTCTCACACCAGCCTGCTAATTACGCCTTCCACTTATACCTGGGAATCACAGCAAACATTCCAGAGAAGCTGTTTTGGCTTGGAATGCTTCCATATGCTGCAAAATAATGAGGTTCTGCCACTTTTTAGGAGCTGTATGTGTGAGGATTGAGCAGTTTGTCACCACGGGTTGGGGAAGTTATAGGGACAGGCACATTTATCTGGTCCCAGAGGCTGGAAATGCTCAAGGGTTTGGGATTATTCCCTTCACACCCCTGTGCCTGGTTCTCCATCTCTATCCACAACAGCTGGAAGCCCTGTCCCAACCCAGAGCAGCTGCACCAGGAGCCTGGCACTGCACGTTCCATCCAAAGACGGAAAACGGCTCAAACAGGAGGTGGAAAGAGCGGTTTGGGTCCTTGCTGGCTGGCTCTGGGCAGGGGCAGTGACCCCCCGGTGACAGGGGACTGTCCCCACCCCCGAGCCGTGCACATGTGGCACCTGGGGACATGGAGAGCCTGGATTGAAGGTCTGCACGAGAAACCTGGGAACACCTTTGCACTCAGAGCGTTCTGGAACAAACCATCCCTGTAGGAATCAATCACTGCCATTCACGGAATGGTTTGGGTTGGGAACCACCTTAAAGCTGCCATTCCTACTTTTTTGTATTTAGGAGGAGCCCTGGAACACCTCTCCCACTGTGGGAAGCTGATTTCTGAATTACACTTTGAATTCAGGGTTGCAATTTTCCCAACATCCTTTTCCTGCCGGGCCATAACTTCATTCTATCCCATAAAACATTCCCGAGTGACTCAGCTGTTCAGCCACTGCCCCTCTCTTCCCAGCCCCTCAGTCTGGATACACAATTAAACAACCTTCTGAGCCATCCTTTAGAGCTGACAACTTCTTAATTAAACACATTCATGTTTCCAAGTGCAGTTCCTGCTCTCCAGGGAAAACAGGCTGGGGTAGGGCTGGCGGGAGAAAATTCAAGCCCTAAGAAGAGCTGAACCAGGAACTTCTGAAAGATCTCAATGCCATTAGGTATTTATAACTCCGCTCCTCATTATCTATGGATGAGCATAAAAGGTTTTTACCTCCGCAAAGGGGTTTTGCATATGGATGAACCATGGCAAAAGGAACAAAGTCCTGTTCCCGCAGGAGAGCCAACGCCCGCTGGAGAGCAGCGCCGCGAGTGCCTTTCCGTGTCGGGCTGGCGTGACGTGTTCCTTCATCCATAATGCAGATTATTCCCACTCTAAATATATCCCTGTTCCTCTGGAGCCGCCGAGCTCGGCCCCGCAGCCACCGCGTCCGGCCGGGATTGGGATCCAGGGCTCCAGCCCGGCTCGGAGCTGGGGCCCAGGCTGGGCTCTCCTGGGCTGGGTTGGGATGTGGAGGGTCCCACTGGGCACCCTGCACCCGAGGAACAGGGAGGAAGGAGGTGAGGGAGAACCTGGCGGATCCCGGCCCATTCCAACCCCTGCTGCTGCATTCCCACCCCTTCCTCACCCGGGATGCAGCTGCAGGATTTAAGGGCCCTTTTGCAATCGTGTCCCAGACTGGATCGGGTTGGAAGGGCCTTAGAGACCATCTCCTTCCACCCCCTCCATGGGCAGGGAAGGGAACCTTCCAGCCGTGCTTGAGAGCAACTTTAATTGGGCTTTTTGGGGACCTTAATTGGGCTTTTTGTGCACCTTCAATTGGGCTTTCTCTGCCCCTTTAATTGAGTTTTTTGTGCCCCTTTAATTGGGCTTTTTGTGCCCCTTCAATTGAGCTTTCTCTGCATCGTTAATCGGGTTTTTTCTGCCCCTTTAATTGGGCTTTCTGTGCACCGAAATGGGGAGGAAAAGGACACGAAGCAAACCTTGCGTGATTAAAGCTGCTCACACAGGGCACTGTGCCCTCCTGGAGCCCTCTGTGCCCAAAGGCTGTGGCACAGCTTGCAGGTGCTCTCTGCCAAGAGCAGCAGCCGTGCTCTGTCGGATTTTCCCTCTCCAGCAGCTCCCCTGAGGATCCATGGCCCAGGTGCTGCACTTTCGTCTCCCTGGGCGATCGCCACCCCGAGCAGGTCCGGCCTGGGTGAGGCTCCAGCGCTGAGCCCTGGAGAGGATGGAGACAGGACCCAGGATTTGGGGAGCCTCAGTGAAACCCTGGATTTTCATCTGTGCCGTGGAAGGTTTGTTCTCCAGGCAGCAGTGAAATCAGGGGAGAGTGGTGGAATCTCACAGGGTTTTCATGGATTCTGGGGGCAGGGGAAGAGGAAAAATGGACCTCCTGGAGCACTGACCTGTGGGGGATAAAGGAGGGAACAGCAAGCAACCCCAAAGAGGTGGATGCTCCATTTCCCCAGGATCTGCAGGAGCCGCTCTGGGCTGTGTTCCAAAGCTGGAAAAGCAGCACCACCCCCACAGAGCGAGCAAAGCAACCGGACCCAGCAAAAACTAGGGGACATCATCAATGGGGGCAATTCAAATGTGTGTGAGGGGGATAAAGAGGGAAATCCAGGGAATGTCACCAGATCTGCAGCTTTTCCCCTGAGGAACCATCGCCTGATAACAGGGATGGGCTCCATGGAGAGGAATTCCATTGCCTTTGCTGATGGCAGGCCCATAACATCTGCCCTCATGGTTAGCAGATGATATTTGTTGATCTCTTGGGTTGTAATTTCACCACACGGGGATTTTTACACTGGGGGGAGCTAATTATCCAGTTATTTAATTATTTAAATGAAACTAAATTCATTATTAAAGTATCTAATTAAATTTTATTATTAATTATTTAGTATTTTAAAATATGACTGCTTTGCAACACCTGTTGGGGTTGGTTTGGGAAAAGCTCCTCCTGTGCTGAGGGAGCTGAGAAGATCCCAATCATATTTCACCTGATTGCTGCTTGTTCCTGTTTATCACCAACCCTGGCATTAACCAGGTGATGGATGAGCACACTCTGCTTTTCCTTGGGAATACGTGCAGGGAATGCTTGGATAATTACCTGCGATAAGAGAAGACCCTCCTGAGCTCTGGTTTAAATGAGCTGAGGGACTGGAATCGTTCTCTCTTTAATTAAACTCCTGACACATCCCATATTTCACTTCCCCGTTAGCCTTGGGCCTCTCTGAGGCTTGTCTGGCATTTGTGACTCCAAGGGATGTGGAACAGGGACATCCCGTGTGGAGTTTGTCTGGAATTTGTGACTCCGAGGGCTGTGGAACAGGGACATCCCATGTGGAGTTTGTCTGGAATCCGTGACTCCAAGGGCTGTGGAACAGGGACATCCCATGTGGAGTTTGTCTGGAATTTGTGACTCCAAGGGCTGTGGAACAGGGACATCCCGTGTGGAGCATTCCCCTCCCAGGACCTGTTGGGCATGGCCTTGTAATACTGCAGCGACTTTCCTTCCAAAACCTGGGAATTGCACAGCCCGGCTTCCCCAGAGAGCGCTGTGAGGTGATCCCTTCCGTCCTCCCATGGAGTCCATGAGCCATCCCAGCAGGGAAATGATTCCCCGATGTCGGAGGCTGAGGCAAGACTGGTTTTCCAAAGGGAATGAACCCCCAGCGCGGCAGGTCCCTGGGATTGCCTTCACTCCATTTTCTCCAGCCTCAGCATCCTTTTCCAGAGGAAGGAAAACCAGCTGCTGTGGATGATTTATTCCTCCTCTTAAAATGTTTCCTGAGATTTCAAGAAATTCAGGAGAGAATGTGATTTTAAAATGGAAGGAAGACATTCCAGGTGTTGTCGTCAGTCCCCAGCTGGATTTAGAGGTCAGTCCCACCAAAATCTAAAATGAGCTGTGGAAAATCCAGCCTTACACATTCCATACAATTCTAACACCGCAGGATGGATTGGGTTGGAAAGGACCTTAAATCCCACCCCATCGCACCCCTGCCATGGGCAGGGACAGCTCCCACTGTCCCAGGGTGCTCCAAGCCCCATCCAGACTGGCCTTGGGCACTGCCAGGGATGGGGAACTCACCCAAAATCCTCCCGAATCCTGTCAGAAGTGATTATCCATAATTTAAATATTAAAGTGTCCTCTTCAGCCTCGTTGTGGCTGCAGCGGTGAAACATCAGCAGGTCTGGCCTTGACTCCCTTTGATGAGCAGCAGGGTCACAGAAAGCACAGAAACCCCATTTCCCTTGGGTTGGGGGGGTCCGTGTTTCCCAGAGCATTCCCTGCAGTGAGTGGGATCTGTGTGAGGAGCAGGACCATCCCTGACGATCCCATTGCCTTTTCCATGGGGTGTCATTAACGTCAGAGCCAGAGAGCCAAGGCCACACCTAAAACATCAACCGGTGCTAAACCCAGCTCAGTAATTACTGGGCAGAGCAATTAGAGGCCTCATTTTTCCAGGAGAAAACCAGATCCAGGCTGTTTTCCTTCAACCAAAACAGCCCGGCCCTGGAATGCTGCCAGGCACAGGGATCCGGATCCGCTGCCAGCAGAGACAGCCAGACACAGGTTGGGGCTGCGCCTTCCAATCTGGAGACGACACCAATTAGCATTCCAAATTATGCTAATGAGGCAATTAATAGGATTTCTCCAAGGAAAAGCAATAATCAATCAAATCCCAATCAGAGAGAGACTGCTGTGCTGAAGAACAGCAACATTTCATACTCAGATGGAATAACTTTGTGCCATTGCTGAGGGGATTGGAACATCTCCTGCAGGGAGCCAGGCTGGGAGAGCTGGGAATGTTCACCTGGAGAAGGGAAGGATCCAGGGAGAGCTCAGAGTCCCTTCCAGGGCCTAAAGGGGCTCCAGGAGAGCTGGAGAGGGACTGGGGACAAGGGCTGGAGGGACAGGACACAGGGAATGGCTTCCACTGCCAGAGGGCAGGGATGGATGGGGGATTGGGAATTGGGAATTGCTGGCTGGGAGGGTGGGGAGGGGCTTGCACAGGTTATTCCATGGCTGCCCCTGGATCCCTGGCAGTGTCCAAGGGCAGGCTGGACACTGGGGATTGGAGCACCCTGGGACAGTTGAAGGTGTCCCTGCCATGGCAGGGGTGGGATGGGATGGGATTTAAGGTCCCTTCCCACCCAATCATTCCATGATTTAATTCCATACAATAGTGGATTATTTGTCTCTCCCTCCCTGGGGAGTAATTCCTATGATTTCTCACAATATTCCCATAAACCCCTCCCTCTGCAGGAGCCCAGGGCCGGAGTGGATCCTCTCCTGGCACAGGAGGGAATTATCTCAGCATGGAGAATGATGGTCCCAAAGCCAGCCGAGCACCAGCTGCTCTGAGACCCTGGAGGCTAAAAAAAGCTCCGTGGCAAGGAAAGAGCAAAGGGAGGAAACAAAACAAATCCCAGAGATTTATGGAAAACACAAAATAATATATGTGGGTCAATATTGTAAAGGCAGCCAGATGTTCCCAGCGATTTACAGGCCCAGATTCCAGCTGGGATGGACATTTCCCATCAATAACCTCCAGTCGATATCCACAGGCTGGGTATTGATTAGGGCTGATCAACTAATGAGGGCAATTTGCTTTGCCAGGCTGTGAGCAGGATCCATGAGCTCACACTCCGTCCTAGGATGGAATGGATGGGATATTGGGAATTGGGAATTGCTGGCTGGGAGGGTGGGGAGGGGCTGGGCTGGAATTCCCAAGAAGCTGTGGCTGCCCCTGGATCCCTGGCAGTGTCCAAGGCCAGGCTGGAGCAGCCTGGGACAGTGGGAGGTGTCCCTGCCCATGGCACTGAATGGGTTTCAAGGTCCCTTCCAACCCCACCCATCCTGGGGTTCTGGGGAATTCTGGGATTCTGGGGTTCCCTGGTTTTGCACAGCTCATGGAAGTGCCCGCTGGGCTCTCAGCCATGTCCCGCTCCTGCTCCTCTCCCAGCAGCAAACATTCGCTCCCTTCCTGCAGCCAAACACAGAAGAGCCAATTAAACCTGTCCAGAAACTGTACTGAAATCATTTTCATTCCAGGTCTTGATCCTTTAATGAACTCTCACACAAACTCCACAATTACAGCTCAGAATTCCCAGTGCAGGGGACATTCCCAGGAAACTGCAAAGCTCCCCCTCTCCAGTCCCTGCTCAGCAGCGTTTCCCTGCTCTGAGACACGAGGGCTTGGCTCTGTCTCACCACAAACAAGGGACAGGGCACCAAAGTGTCACCTGTGGGACACCCCTGGGCCCAGGGTTGAGCAGAAGTTGGTTGTGCCAAGCCATGACCCCTGGCACAACCTGTGCCCGGATTTCACCCAACCTGTGCCCGGATTTTTCACAACTTGTGCCCAGATTTCACCCAGCCTGTGCTGGCTGATTTTGCTGGTGCTTTATCCAGGGTTCACATTCACACCTGGCCAAGGAATAAACAGCTGGAGAAGCGGAAATCTTGGCTTTAAATCAGTTTGATCAGATATCAGTTTGAAATCTGTGTTCAACTTGAATTTAGGATTCTCTCTCCCCATCTTCCCAAAAATAAGCAATAAAATAATGACTATAAATAAACAGCTGGAACAGCTTGAAAACTTAAATCCTATGTTTAAATCAGTTTGATAATTTGGCTTTGTGTTAAACTTGAATTTAAGATTCTTTCTCCCCACCTTTCAAAAAAACATGGATGAGAAATAAACACCCTGAAAAGTTTAAATCTTGGGTTTCAATCAGTTTGATATTTGGCTCTGTGTTTAACTCCAATTCCAGATTCTTTCTCCCCACCTTTCCAAAAAATTACGATGATGAGAATTAAACAGCATGAAAAGCTTCCATGTTGGGTTTAACTCAGTTTGATACCTGCTTTGTGTTAAACCCGAATTTAACATTTTTGTCCCCAACTTTTCAGAACAAACCTTGGTTTTATGCTGACGGCTGCTGTTCTCCGCTGTTCCTCCTGTTCCACCTGCAGCATCTCGGGGCAGCTCCTGCTCCCGCCGCCCCCGCGGCTCCCGGCAGCTCCCGCTGGAAAAGGAGCCTCCGGGAAGCCCAGGAACGATTCCTGCCAGAGCCGAGGCGCCTCCAGCCAGCCCCTGCCTCGGCTGTTCCTCCCCTAATGCCAGTGATTTTCTCTTCCGTGGCACAGCGTTCGGGCAGAGGCAGCAGAACCAAAGCCCGCGGTGTTCCGGGGCCGGCTGCCCTCTGCTCCCAGCCTGGAATCTGCTCCCACCCTCTGCCTCTGCCCTGTCCCGAGGTTTGGGATGTATTTTCCCGGAGGAAAATCCTATTTCCCCATGGCTGGGAGCTCTCAGTTACGATTTCCCTTCAAAAGCAGACTCCAGGCTGCAGCTTTCACTCCCAAAGCCAAGCTGTTGGTTCGGATTCATTGGAATGAGACTCCACAGGGTCAGGGAGGAAGGCAGAGATGCCATTTTTTATGGTGTGCAGGCAGAGCAGGGAGGTGTTTAATGGCTGGGTTTACATCCAGCTTTTCTGCTTTTCCACAGGGATTATTTTCAGGGAAGGCTCAGGGATGCCCAGGCCCAGCCATTGTCTCATCAAACCAGAATCCTGGGATGGTTTGGGTGGGAAGGGACCTTAAATCCCATCCAGTGCCACCCCTGCCGTGGGCAGGGACACCTTCCACTGTGCCAGGGTGCTCCAAGCCCTGTCCAGCCTGGCCTGGAACACTTCCAGGGATCCAGGGCAGAAAATCTGGAATTTTTCTGTGTAATAAACTCTCCCTTCCACTGTCACTAAATCCTTCAGGTGCCTGGAGAAAAACAGGGTGAAATACAAATTTGGCAGAACCTCCCTCTCTGAAAGTCACAATTATTAGGGTGTTGCCTGAAGGGAAGGGGAAAAAAAGATGTTTTTGTTCCTCCTTGCTGTCCCACCGTGCAGGAGGAGCAGCTGACCGTAAGTCATCGAGGCAGCTATTTCTGGGCTGCAATTAAACATCGCGGAAAGTGGGAAGGCACAAAGGCAGCACCATCTGCCACACTCGTGGCACAGAAATAGAGCTGGAGCCGCCTCCCTTTCGTCCTTCCCACAGAACCTGGGATCCAAAGGGATGCTCTGGAGCAGCTCCTGGCCCTGGGGTGGGGAGCTCCCAGCCTGGCAGTGTCCAAGGGTGGGTTGGAGGGTTTGGAGTGACCTGGGACAGCGGGAGGTGTCCCTGCCCATGGGACTGGGATGAGTTTGAGTTCCCCACCCCCAAAGTGGGGCTCTGTGAAGTCCCTGCTCCAGTTACCAACTAAGAAAATCCATGTTTAGCACATTTGAGGGGTTATTTTGGGCACAGTCAGATGAAATCCATCAATATTCCCCACTATAGGAAAACTATATTTGGCCAACTACAACACTGCCAAATAGACCCAAATCCAGCATTTTGGGGTTTTTTTTTGGGTTGAGCTGCTGGCTCTGCCTCCCTCCCCCTCCCAGGCTGTGGCTCCTTGTTCCAAGTGGGGAAGGACTGGCCAGCCCCATCCATGGCCTGGCCCAGCTTCCACAGCCCCAGCTCTGCCAGTGCCTGGGTGTCTTTGGGAAGCAAACTCCTGCTGGTTTTCCATCACGGATTGCTTCGAATTCCAGCAAGATGGGGCCGTGCCCTGCAGTGAGGGAGCTGGGGTAGGATTGTGCCATGACCTGGGCACTGCGCTCCAGGATTTCTGTTTTCCTACTAAAAATCATCACATTAAAGTGGTTTCCAGCAAAGGATCCACCTTAACATGCCCTCTGAGGCCAGAGCAGCTTCCAAGGGAAAGCTCCTGCTGTTGGGGTGAGAGGGCTGGAGAGTCCCTTGAAGAGGGGGGGGACTTGTGTCATCCTCAGCACCTCTGGATTGCCCAGGGAAGGGCTCTGGGTTGCCCAGGGAAGGGCTCTGGATTGCCCAGGAAAGGGCTCTGGGAGCTGGAGCAGCCTTCCCTGGAGGCTGGGCCTGAGGCCAGAGGAGGCAAAGGCTCCATTCTCCACAAAATTCCTCTGGAGAGCCACTGGAAGGTCACGAAGGGTTTGGGAAAGCGGAGCTGGGGCAGAGGTTCATCACCGATGGGTGAGGTTCATCCCATGGCTGCTCCCACTCCGGGACACAGATCCCACGTGGAAGAAATGGCCCCAAGGACACAAAATCTCCTGCTGGAGCTCCTGGCAGGCCTTTGGGAGGATCCTGACTCCCCTGGCACCTCCGCTGTGCCCCGGCCCTGGCACTGCCCTGCTGCCACCCCGGCTCCCAGAGCAGGAGCTGCTGGCCACGGATAAGGAGCCAGAAATAGCCCAGCACCAGCACGTGATGGCCACAGATCCCCTGGGAACGGCTCTCGGGCAGCTCAGATAAGGCAGCTGCCAGAAAAGGCAGGAGATGGGGAGCCTGCTGGGATTCCATCAAATAATGAGGGAAAAATGAACCTTTAAGGTGGGATGAGTCAAATCCTCCACAACCAAAGCACACCTCAGGAACCAGGCGCTTCCAGGGGAAGATTTGCTCTGGGAGATGTTTTTGCCCACCCAGTTTCTGCCTTGGGCTGCCAGCAGGGTGCTCTGGGACTGGGGTGGTGTTCCCTGGGATTAATTTGTGGCTCCTGAAGAGCACAACTATTTTCACGTTTCAAATGAAAACTGAGAATTTCGAACTGGAAGGCAGCCCTAAAAGACAGGAGTTACCCAGGGTTAAACGTGGCTTCCAGCCCTCAGACAGGCCCTGGTGAGAGCAGAGGGCCTTGCTGGGGCCAAATCCAGTTGGAGTCAACAAAAATTAAAAGGCAAATGTGGCTTTCAGAGAAGAGAAACTGTTCCTGCTTTTCATAAAACCTGGAATCACAGATTGGTTTTGTTTGAAGTGACCTTCAAGATCATCCCAATCCACCCCTGCCACGGCAGGGTCACCTTGCATTATCCCAGGCTGTTCCAAGCCCTGTCCAGCCTGGCCTGGGACACTGCCAGGGATCCAGGGGCAGCCACAGCTGCTCTGGGAATTCCAGCCCAGACCCTCCCCACCCTCCCAGCCAGGAATTCCCAATCTCCCATCCATCCCTGCCCTCTGGCAGTGGGAAGCCATTCCCTGTGTCCTGTCCCTCCATCCCTTGTCCCCAGTCCCTCTTCAGCTCTCCTGGAGCCCTTCAGGCACTGCAAGGGGCTCTGAGCTCTCCCTGGAGAGACCCTGTAGAACAAATGTCCCATTTTTAGGATATGTGAAGACCTAGAGGGAGGAATGTGCCTTTCTGAAGTTGTTCCACCAGAACAAATTTAACTTTCAGCTACGACAATTAAAAATATTTATTGTGCCAAGGGGTTCCCCACCAGGACCAGGCTTCCAGGGCTGGGAGCTGGCACAGAATTCCCAGCTCTGCTACCCCCTGGAGCTGTGGCTGCCTGACCCAGCCCAGGAGAATCCCAGCCGCACATCCAACCTGCACAGACCCTCTGGAAGGGCGGGATAAATCCAGGAGATCCCCCCAAGGAACAGGACGTTTTCTCAGTGCCTGTCCCATCAGCCAAGACCCAAAGGCCATTAGAGGTGCCCTGGCACTGGCAGCACCGTGCGCCCTGTGCTGCCCAGGCAGCAGCTGATAACAGCGGGCACTGAGATAACGGGGCAGCCGGGAGCTGCCAAGCCCCGGGAGGACCAGGATAACTTCAGCCTGGCATTTCCTAATGTGCTCTGACCCCTCAGCACCCTCTGTCCGTGTAAACCTCGGTTTATTTCATGTGAAAACGGCCGTGGGTGGCTCTGGAGCCCAAGCCGGGAGGGAGCTCTCCAGACCAGGCCCTGCAGCCGAGCACGGCCTGGCACAGGTCACTTTGTGTTTGCTGCTCTTCCCAACCCCGTTTCACTCCCCACAGGGTCCGTGCCAGCCCTGGGAGTGGCCCAAGGTCACCCCCCAAGGACACGGCGCTGGCCCCCAGCCAGGGCACAGCTCTGCCACCCCAGCCGTGCCTTCCCTCCTCACTTCTGACCTTTCCGCCCTTATCTCCCCCCGCCCTTATCTAAAGTCTTCCCAAACACCTTCCCGCAGTCCCAGAACGTTCCAGGCTGCTGGAATTTGTGCTGTGACGTCGGGGGCTGCTGGAACTGGACATCCAGAGTGCTTTGCCGGGTTCCTGCTCCCAGGATTTCAACCGTCACCAAACACACTCGTGGTGTTGAGAGGAACATTGAGGGGACAATGTCCCTGTTAAGGCAGAGGGCATTGCTTTGGGAATTATTTCAATCCTGGATGGAAAACCTGGGAAAAACAATTCCATTTCTGGTTTCAGGTAACCCAAGTGGCTTCCAAGGCCCGACAGATCGAGTCCAAGCACCGAAGATTTACAGAAATGATTGCAGGGCACGGAATAGTCTGGGTGGGATGGGACCTTAAGGATCACTCAGTGCCGCCCCTGGGACACCTCCCACTGTCCCAGGCTGCTCCAAGCCCCAATGTCCAGCCTGGCCTTGGGCACTGCCAGGGATCCAGGGGCAGCCACAGCTTTCCTGGGAATCCATTCCAAGGCCTCTCCACCCTCGCAGCCAGGAATTCCCAATTCCATATCTCCCATCCATCCCTGCCCTCTGGCACTCTCAGACCGTCAACCCAGGTCCCATTCCCACAAGAAATAAAGGGATAAAACCATAAAATCTCCGCTCGCAGGCTCAGGGCTGACTGACGGGATTAGAGCTCCCCTTAGTGGGACGCAGGGAGGGGACAGCCCGGAGCCACCGTCCGGCCCGGCCGGGGACACTGCCGGGGCTGGCACAGCCGCAGCCCCCTCTGCTGCACATTCCATGGGAGCTCCCGGCGGGAATTCCCTGCGGAACTCATCCCGATCCTATGGGGATTCCTGCTGGGAGATACAAAATTCGGGGGGGGG
>VZTJ01003356.1:176773-203604 GCA_013397795.1 Orthonyx spaldingii
GGGGGGGGGAAGGTCTAAGAGTCAATATTGCAAACCAGCACTGAGGAAAATCCCTCCGGGACGCAGCAGCAGTGCCAGGGGCTGCTCCCGGGCCAGGAGCGGGGCTGGAACCCCAGGAATGGAGCTTGGGATCTGTGCAGGAGCAGCTCACACCCACACAAAACATCACTCGAGGAAATCAGGGGAAAACCTTTGGGAATCCAGGTGCTGGGTACTCTGAGTGCAATTGTTCAGCCCTGGGGGAATCACAGCCCCAGGTTGTGTTGGGGGGTGGGGGAGGATTTAAGGTGGATAATAGGAAAGAATTTTTCATGGAAAAGCTTGTAAAGCATTGGAAGGCAGTGGGGGAGCGCCCATCCCTGGAAATATTAAAGAAACATGTGGATGTGGCACTTGGGGACATGCATTGGTGGTGAACAGAGTGGCTGATGGTTGGACTTGATGACCTTAAAGGTCTTTTCCAACCTTGACAATTCCCTGATTTTATAATGCAGCGTTTTCCAAGGAAAGCCCAAACACGGAATTTGTCCCAGCTCTGCTCGTGGTTCTTCCTCTCTTCTGAGCAAATCCATCCATTCCCGGGCAGGAATAACCCCAAACACGAGTTTCTCCATAAAGCAGGAGCAGGGAAACGGCCCCAGAGCAGAGCCCGGAGCAGCGCTGGCCTGCAGGGCCCGGCTGTGCCCTGCTGCCTGTCCCGGGCACATCCCTGCTCCTGGCACCGCTCCTGGGGGCACGGACAAAGCCCATCCCAGAGCTTTGCCGCTGTTGGGCCGAGGGAAGGAGATTCCCAGCAGGCTGGGGGTGCTGGCTGGGCTCAGCCCTCAGTGCCGTCCCCCTTATCCGTGTCCAACACCTTCCCATGGACTGGGAATTGTTTGTGGTCTCTGCCAGGCAGCCCCTGCAGGCCCATCCCAGGTCTGTGTCACCCTGCGGCTCCTGGGAATCCCTGGGCACAGATTCCTTGTGCTGTACAGCCAGCTCCTGCCCCCGGGGCATCCCAGCCTCATTCCCAGGGGAATGTTGGGCTCCCTCGCCTGCTTGTGCCATGCACAGCCCTGAGCTCTGGGCCCAGAGCACGAAGATTCCAGCTGCAGCTCGGTGCTGGCCTCAAAATTCCAGCTGGGAACTCAGCATCCCCATCCGTGCAGCTTGAGGCAGTTCTGGTGACAATGTCTTGGGCACCCATTTTAATTCTGGCAGAAATTTCACTTCCAAACGAGCAGAAGATGCTGTGAGAGTGAATCCACCATGAAGAGGATAAAAGAGAGGAGCTGACTGAGGGCAGGAGTGAGGAATGACTGGGTGAAGCACAGATGGAAAGGCCAATACCGGGAGTTCTGTCCCTCTCCCCACGTGCTGGGTGGGGTCACTCCAATGTCCCTCAGGGGTCACCCCATGGCTGCTCTCCCTGGGGCTCTCCCCTCCTGCCCCCTCACCCGGGGCCTGCCAGGGGCTCTGCCTTCAAGTGATTCTTACTGGGATTACAAAATGTAAGGTTTTGTTTTCTTTTCCAGCCGCCAGCAGGGCCCTGCCTGCTGCCCTGGCCTGAGGCAGGGCTGGGCTGTGCTGCTGCCCCGGGCCAGGGAGCAGGAGAGGGGATGGGAGCGTGCAGGGGGAAATGGGATCATGGAATGGTGAGGGAGTGAAGGAAAAGAGGAACCGAGCCGGGAGAACAAAGTCCCTGCACAGAGGGGCCCGAGGGATGGAGGGGGGATTGGTGAGGCCCCAGGAGCAGAGCTGCTTCCAGCCCTGGGGTATCCAACAGTGGGAGGGGGAGAGAGTCCAGAGGGGCCCCGGAGCTGCTCCAGAGCTGGAGCCCCTCTGGAGCCAGGCTGGGAGAGCTGGGAATGTTCCCCTGGAGAGGAGAAGGATCCAGGGAGAGCTCAGAGCCCCTTGCAGGGCCTGAAGGGGCTCCAGGAGAGCTGGAGAGGGACTGGGGACAAGGGTTGGAGGGACAGAACACAGGGAATGGCTTCCCAGTGCCAGAGGGCAGGGATGGATGGGAGATTGGGAATTGGGAATTGCTGGCTGGGAGGGTGGGGAGGGGCTGGCACAGGTTATTCCATGGATGTCCCCGGATCCCTGGCAGTGTCCCAGGCCAGGCTGGATGGGGCTGGGAGCACCCTGGGGCAGTGGGAGCTGTCCCTGCCACGGCAGGGGTGGGATGGGATGAACTTTAAGGCCCTTCCAACTCAAACCATTCCAGGATTCCATGATTTTCTCCTGTAACTGATTTTTTTCTCTAAGGAAATCCTAACAAACCTCTTGGGAAGAACCCACGGGTGGCTGGGTACAGCTGGAGCCATTCCCATCTCTAAAAGCATTTCCCGTTATTCCATCCCCAGGACTCTCAGAACTCCCCAGCAAGCTGCTAAATGAGCCTAAAAACTTTTCCAGACAATGCCTGTGAGATGATCAAATTAAAGCAGGAGAAAATATTTTCTCTGGTGAACAAATATTGAAATTTGTTTGAAATACACCATTTCCACGACGCTGCCATTTGAGTTAATTACTTTACTGTAAATGTACCTCTTAAATAATTGCTAAACCTCAAGAAATGCTTTCAATAATTGACAGAGTTTTCCGAGGGAAAAATGGTGTTATTAAATCCAAATTAAATGCACATTTGAGACACTTCAGTAGAGTGCTGCCAGAGCAAGGCTTTCCGTGCTGTATGAGGAATAACTTTGGGGATTAATGGCAGGAAACCATCGCTCTGCAGCCATCCATGAGCATCTCCTTCCCGCTTTTCCCAGTTCCCACAGGCTTTGGAGCATTTGGATGAATATCCCAGAGGTTTGGGAGCAGTCCCAGGTGTGGCACCACCTCAGGGGGGTTAAACCCAGCCCTGGGGGACGAGGAGGGGCTGGGCTGGGTTTTTCGGGATTGGTTCCATCCAGAACCGGATGGAAATCTGGGAGAGCCCAGTGTCCCCCCCAAGGGGGGCTGCTCCAGGTCTGGGGGGCCGAGGAGCCCCTCCCTGGGTGGGCTCCGCTCCCAGGGACTGCAGGAGCCACCAGGCCCGGGGGTGCTCTGGGCCAGCCCCGTGCCCCCTCCCAGCCGGATCCCCGCGTTTCCCGGAGCAGTCCCGAGTCTGGGAAACCTTGAAGCTGTAACCGAGCTCACCTGGGGCAGGGCGGCGATTCCCTCCCCGCGGCGCCCCGGGTTTCTCCGGAGTTAATCCCGGGGGAGTCTCCCTCGCGCACCCCTCTCAGCACGGGCGGTTCCGCCCCGAAGGAGCGCAGCCCCTCCAGGCGAGCACCAAACCCATCCCAGCACCCCCAAACCGGCCCCGAGCAGACTCCGCGCCTTGGCAGAGGTTTAATTCCAGCCAAAACCCGGCCAGCAGCACTAGAGGGAGGCATTTCCCCACATTCCCGGGATTCGGAGCCGCTGGAAAACAGCAGAACCCGGCACCAAGAAGGGTTCCCGTGCTATCAGACTCTGTTAATCAACGGCAATTAATGAGCGAGCTGCAGCTCGCTGCAATCAGCTGCCCTGATAAAGGCGCCAGCGGCAGATAATGAACTGGAATTTCGGCGGAATGACATCAGTGAATGCACAGAGTGGCAGCGGCTCCCGGAGCTGCGGTTCCCTGTTTATTCCAAGGGGAAAGGAGTTCCGAGCCTGATCCGGAACCGAGAGGGGTCAAACTCTCCCTCTATTCCTCCCCAGCCGCAGCACCCAATAAATACAGGTTTTGATAGGAAATATCTGAGTTTAAGAGTTGCGGGATCCACCAGAGGCGTTAATTACAGGCGTTAATTACAGGCGTTAATTACGTCACTACGAGCCAGCGATCGGTGACAAGGACCTGGGCGCTGCCAACACTTGACACTTGTGATGGGGAGGAAAAAGGCTTTTAACGCCCCTTCCCACAGGCTGGCAGAAAATCCTTCTGAAATTCCGTAGAACTGGCAGGGAAAAGTCCGGCAGCGTGGTCCTACCCAAGCCTGGGACGCAGCGCAGCCTGGCGCTCCGGAAAACTGGGATGAAGTTGGAAAAGAACTAAAAAAAGAATATCTCGATTAATTAGAGATTTCCTAGTCAAGCAGAAGCGGGTGACGCGCTCTGCAGGGAGGGGATGGAGGCAGGGATGCGCTGGGATGCCATGGCTGTATCCCATATCCCGCATTCCATATTCCATATCCCGCATTCCACATCCCATATCTCACATCCCACATCCCATATCCCGCATGTCATATCCCATATCCTATATCCCATATCCCATATCCCATATCCCTTATCCCACATCCCATACCCCACGTCCCAGCCCGTTCCCGGAGCCGTGCCTAGGTGGAGCTGCAGCCCCAGGAATGCGGGGATGGAGGCGGGGATGCGCTGCAGGCACCGCTCCCGTCCCTCCCTGCAGCCCGAGCCGTCCTTCAGGACCGGTGTGATGGGAATTCATGGAGGCCAGGAAGAATCACCGTTCCAGGGCAAAGCGCGGCGCTCGGGAAAGTGACATCACGCTTTTCCAAAACCCCGTGCCCGTGCAGGGCTGGACTGGAGACATTCCCTGTCCTGGGAACTCCAGCAAACCCCACCTGGTCACCCCCCGGAGCTCCTCGGGCCTGCAGCAGAGCGAGGATGAATCCCGGGAATCGGGAGCTGTTGGGACACAGCTGCCCGCGGGCCCGTGGACGCGCTCATGGGAGTGCCCGGGAAGGGCTGAAAGCAGCAGGGAAAGGTGGGAAGAGCAGCCGGCACCCGAGGAGCATCCCACGGGAACTGCGCCGTGACGGCTCCTGCGGGCCCCGCACGCTGCTGGGGGAGAGGTCCGGGGAAACAACAACTCCCGAGGGGCAGAGGGGATACAGAAGTGATGGGATTGCCGGACATGGCAGCACAGAGGGGCATGGCAGCACAGAGGGGCATGGCAGCACAGAGGGACATGGCAGCACAGAGGGGCATGGCAGGACAGAGGGAAGCACAGGGACAGCGGGAAGGCAGCTTAGGGGGCCCAGGAGAGCGGCAGATATCCTGGGATAGGGGCAGATATCCCGGGACAGGGGCAGCATTCCATGGGAAGTGCCCACTCCAGTCCCAGAGAGACCCTCCCCAGCACAGCCTGACCCCAGGCGTGTGAGCCCAGTGCCGGGCATCCCTCAGATCCCAAAGGAAGGAATCACAGATCCAGCTCTCCAAGCACTGGGCACACGGAATTCCCTGGATCTGCTGCTCTGGGAGTGCAGGCAGGACGATCGACAGCTGGTGCCCAACCAGAGAGGGTGTGAGGCGGGAGAATGGCTCTAGGGATCCCAGGAATCAGTGAATTCATGGATCCCCAGGAAACAGTGAATTCACAGATTCACAGGGATGGATGGGAGATTGGGAAGGAATTCCTGACTGAGAGGGAGGTGAGGCCCTGGCACAGATTCCCAGAGAAGCTGTGGCTGCCCCTGGATCCCTGGCAGTGCCCAAGGCCAGGCTGGAGCAGCTTGGCACAGTGGAAGTGTCCCTGCCATGGCAGGGTGGGATGGGATGTTCCTTCATGTCCCTTCCACCCCACACCACTCTGGGATTTGAAGATCCTTCACCTATCCCAGCTCCCCTCTCCAAGGCAGCAGCACCTCTGGAGTTCTCCACAAAATAATAAAAAATACCAACACAACCCCTGGCTGTTTCCAGCTCCTCCAAGCCAGCTAAAAAATCCCTGGAGCCCCAAACACTCTGGGACGGATTCAGAGAGCCCAGGATTTATTCCTGCCAGGAATATCCTTTTAAACATCAGTGCCAGGCACTGGCTGGAGCTGCCCTGAGGGAGAGCTCCAGGAGAGGGGTTGGGTGCAGTCTCTTCCTTTCTGGGAGGATGATTCTCATAATTTCCACTGCCAGAGCTTGGCAGCAGCACGTGGACAGGAATTCCGAGGGAGCTCGGGAGCTGCTGGTGTTTACAGGACTCATCAGATTTTTAATTATTATTTTTTAAATGGATCGTTTTTCCTAACAGAAAATGCCATCTGGGTGGAATAAAAATACACCGCAAGGAGCTGCTGATTTTTTGTTGCTCTTTCTGACAAAAGCCAGGCAGATTTCCCAGGAAAAGCCTCCAAGCTGCCCAGCTCTGCCCCCAAATCCTGGAGCATCCATGGGTTTGTGTCCCAGGCCCAAAATGTGCAGGGAGAGGGAAACAGCACCAAAAAACCCAAATAACTTTCCCTGTTTCCTCCATATGGAGAAGTGTTGGGATGGAAAACCCTTCCCGAGACCAGTGATGGAAGATTTGCTTCAGATGCTACAGATTCAGGCAAAAAAACCCCAAACAAACTCACACTAAACCCCCCAAACAAATCCAAAGTTATTTTCCAGATTTTTGAGGCATTTGAGTATCAGGAGTTCTGTTAAAAACTGAAAATTAAAAAATAACTGAAAGCTTGGAGTTTCGACTGCTGGACTGGGAGCTCTGCTCCCAAAATGCACCCCGGAGTAAGGAGATGTTGGCCCTGGAAGTCCAGGATGTCCAAGATCCCGGCTCCCACCTGCACCCACGTTCGCTTTGGGAATATTGCTCTGGAATGTGCTGACCCTGGGTGTTAATGGTCCTCCTCCGAGGGACAGAGCTTCTCCATCTCCCAAGGGACGTCGTTCCTGGCTTTCCAGCTCTGTGGAGCCTGGACGTTTTCTCATAAAATTCCTAACACTGAGTGGGAGAAAATTAAAAAAAAACAAAAAAAACACAACCAAACAAAAAAAAAACCAAACCAAAACAAAAAAAAACCAAACAAAAAAAACCAAAAGGGGGTGAAATCAGAATATTTAAGGCAATTAAAAAAAAAAAATTAGAAATCTAAAGCAAAGTTGCACAGCCCTGTGCAGCTCTCGGAGTGCCGGCCTGCTGTTCCTCATTCCTGCTGCTGATTCCCTCCCTCCGGCCCCAAACACAGCTCCACACCCCCCCATGTGCGCACACACGGCTGAGAGCAGCCGCCCGGATCCCAGCTGACCCTCGTTATCCCTGGATTCCAGCCCCGGGAATCACCGATCCCACCGCCCGGCCCCGAGGGCGCGACCTCTCCATGGGAACCGCCGCTTCCCCGCGCCGGAACCTCCCCAAAAAGCGGCTTTTTAACAACTTTGCGGCGGGCGGAATTCTTTTTTTCCCAGCTCCGGGCAGCGCAGCCGGGGCTGGTTCTCGATTTAAGGGTCGGGGCTGAGCTCTGGGGACCCGGGGCCGGGTCCCGGTTTTGGGGTCGGGCTGGGCTCTGGGGACCCGGGGCCAGGTGCCGGTTTTGGGGCCAGGTGCCGGTTTTGGGGCCGGGCTGGGCTCTGGGGACCCGGGGCCAGGTGCCGGTTTTGGGGCCGGGCTAGGCTCTGGGGACACGGGGCCAGGTGCCGGTTTTGGGGCCAGGTGCCGGTTTTGGGGCCAGGTGCCGGTTTTGGGGCCGGGCTGGGCTCTGGGGACCCGGGGCCAGGTGCCGGTTTTGGGGCCGGGCTAGGCTCTGGGGACACGGGGCCAGGTGCCGGTTTTGGGGCCAGGTGCCGGTTTTGGGGCCAGGTGCNCGGGCCCCGGGCCGGCAGCGCTAGGTGGCATTGTGAGACCGGCGGCTGCCCAGCCCCAAACCAGTGCCAATTCCCCCCCTGCACTCGTGGCTGCCGCGGAAGCCGTTCCCATAGCCTGCAGGATAAATTCTGTAGGGTGCCTGCCTCAGCCGGGGCTGTTTCTTCGCAGGCTCTCCCTTCCCAGCTTTCACCTCAATCTGTCATCCAGATTTGACACTGCCTCGTTCCAACGGTGCTCGGGAATGACACGGATATAATGTGGAATATTGTGCACATTTACAGCCAGCGTTTTTGCCCCTTCAAACACTGCTCATTGCTGGGTTCTGGCAGCCGCCGCGCTGGAAAGAAAATAAAATTACCGGGGGAAAAAAACCCAAAAACCCAAACCCACCACAACAGAGGGCTCTGTTCTGATCACCCCTAAGCAAAACTTTGATTTGGGTGCTGGACAGAGCGGGGTTGGATTCTGGGGCTCAGGGCTCGGAGGTGTCCGGCAGCTCGGGGCTAATTAAGGAGGAGCCGCACGGCGCTCGGCGAGCTCCCCGCGCTGGCTGCTTTATGATCCTCTTCCATTAACGCCCCGGATTATAAATCAAATTAACTGGCATTTCTATTATATAAAAAAAGGAATCCTTTCAGAGAGCACCCAGCCCGGGCGGCCGAGCCCCTTTCCCGGAGAGGATCAATCCCAGCCCAGCTTTGTTCCCGGCGCTGCCTCCACCATCACCCTCCCCTGCCCTCTGGAACAATCGGGGAGGGCGGGCAATTATTCCACCGCAGAAAACAAAACCAAAAGTCCCAATTAGCCCGGGAGGGCTTCCCGGCTCCGCTCCGGGAGCACCGCGCTGATCCCGGCTGCTTCCAGCGGGAATTCGGCACCGGCAGCAGCAATCCCTCCCTGCCCGAGCCGGACACGGGGAACGCACACAAATATTTCTGTGCTCAGTGGCCACGAGGCTCCCAAGCCCTCCCTCCTCCCGCCGGTGCTGGGGTTTCACAGGAATTTTAAAATCGAGTTGCTCTGTCCCTTTTCCCCCCATTCCGGAGCCGCTTAGTCCCATTCCCGGCTTTCCCCGGGCTGGGGATTTATTTGGGATGGGTTTTATTTCCTGGCCGCATCCCCGTTGTGTGTTTTGGGCTGGAATTTGGGATCTGGTCCCGCAGCGCCGGCGTTTGGAGCTGGCAAACGGGAGCACGGCCGGGGCACAACGCGGAGCGAAACCTTCGGAATAAACTTTGAAAAGATGGAGGAGAGAGAAATTCCCGGCTGAGTCTTCTCCCGTGAGGGAAAACCCGGGCTAGACCCGAGCTCCCGGCACAGGGAGCAGACCCAGCCCGGAGCGGGTGGAATTACTGGAGGAAAAGCCCCTGAAAGCTCAGAGTTGTTGTCACTGTGTGAGAGCAAGGGACGGCCGAAGCAGATTGTCACCTCGCTAACAACTGCACTTCCCACAAGAAATAAAGGTCCCTCTTCCAGGGATTTCTTTGCTGGGAATGTCCCTGCAGAGCTCAGCAAGGTGAGGGAGATTTCACAATTAAATCTCTTCACAAATTCCTCCTTTTAATCCCTATTTTTGATAGTCAGAGCAAGATCCCAGGCTGGGGCTGGCCCGGCTCCTGCGAGGGTTTGGAGGCAGAGGCGGGAGCACGGCGAGCGCTGCTCCAGCCGCGGGCACGGCGCTGCCGCCGCTGGAATTCTCCAGGAATAACAAACCCGGGAACTCCTCGCCATCCCTCACCGCTCCCCGGACCTGCTGCGGGCTTCATTTACATAAAAACTCCAGATCCAGCCACGAGCTGGGGCCTTTCGCGTTCTGTTGGAAAGGATCCTGGAGGACTGAACCCCTGGCTGTGCAATAAAGGCCGGCGGAACTTCCCCCTTTCTCCAACAGCGCTGCCGGGAGAAGTAAAACCACCGGCCCCTGCTCCTTAAAACCGGCCTGGAGAGCTCGAGGGAAATGGAAAATCAACAACCTCTTCGGGAGAGACTGTGCCAGGCCAGGCTGCGGGATTCCAGCCCCAGGCTGTGACAGTCGAGGGCTCGGGAATCGCGAGAACCTCGGAACAGCTCCGAAGGTGCAGAGCCGCTGCTCCTGCTCCAACGAGCCCTTCCCAAACGCTGATTTCCTGAGGAATTACAGCGGCTGGCGCTGTTATTAGCCGGGCACGTGGCTCTCCCGGCTCGCCAGAGCTTTCCTGGGAGCGAGGGAGGGAAAAGGGAGCGGGAGCGGATCCGCGGGGCTCCAGGACCCGGGGACGGACCCAGGGATGCGGCACCAGCACAGTCCCCTGGGAATCTGGGAGAAGGGGAGGGAAGCATCCCGCACAGGATTTATTCACAGCTTTTCCTGGTCACGGCACAAACGGATCAGCTGTGATTCCGTGAGGAAACGCTGCACACCCAAGTTCTCCTGCTGCCTTCGGAGCTGGCATCAGGCAGGGACACCTCATGCACTGCAGTTTAGCTCTGGGTAATCCCGACTTTTCCTCAGACTCTCCCAAAATATTTATTTTTCCTTCCACGCTTGCTCTGGGCTGCAGGGAAGGAACAGCCACGGATGGATTGATCCCTGCTGAGCTGGGCAGGGAATTATTGCCATGGGAAGCGTGGAAGGGCCCTCTGGCAGCTCTTTGCTTTCCATCAGAAACTTTGTTCTGTTTCAGAATAATAGTGGGGGGCCAGGGAGGGATGCAGGGAGGGAATGGGGGACTGGACAATGGGGGAATCCTCACTTAGGAAAAGTCACAGTTGGAGTTCTGCTCCTTGAGAACTCCCCAAAATTGTCCTTTTAATGCAGAAGATTTAAATTCTCAAAGACACCCCCACAACAGGAATAGCTGAGCTGGGATCCTCCAAAAACAAACCCCGAGGGAGGCTGGGAGTGACCCTTTGTGGAGCTGGCAATTCCTCATTCCAGGAACGGGATTAGGGGTAGCTCCTAAAAAACCCAAATCAAATCCCTCCTCTGGATCAGCCGGTTAATTATTCCTACAGATGCCAATTAACTCCCACCACCCTTCACCTGCTCCTGTGGCGTTTTTGGGACCCCTCAGAGAGGGGACAGCCAGAGCCACGGCAGAGGTTCACCCACAGCAATAAATACACCTGGAATATCCATGGAATGTCCGTGTCTTGCCACAGGCAGCACATCCCCAGATCCAGGCACGAGTCCCAGGGAAATGGGGATATTTTTCCAGGGCCGCCGCACTCCAGGAATGAGGATCCAGGGAAGATCCAGGGAGTGAACCCCCCTCGCCCGTGGCAGCCCCGCCGGAGCGCCCTGCGATCACCATGGCAACCGCGAGCCAATTACGGCAATTAACATTCCCGGAGTTGGCCCTCGGCAGCCGCCGCTCTCCTTTGATTCCTCCGTTTATCCTTCCGAGGGGGCTCCGACAACACCGAGCCCGGGGATGCTCCCAAATGGATGCGGGGATGCTCCCAAATGGATGCGGGGATGCTCCCAAATGGGCACCGGGATATTCCTAAATGGGCACAGGGATGTTCCCAAATGGGCACAGGGATGCTCCCAAATGGGCACAGGGATGCTCCCAAATGGGCGCAGGGATATTCCCAATTGGGCCCAGGGAGGTTCTCAAATAAATGCAGGGAGGTTCCCAATTGGGCACAGGAAGGTTCCCAAGCGGACGTGGGGATGTTCCCAAATAAACACAGGGATGCTCACAAATAAACACAGGGAGGTTCCCAAATGGACGAGGGGAGGTTCCCAAAGGAACACAGGGATGTTTCCCCCGTTCATTGTGCCCTTCCATGCCCAAAGGTCCCGGGGGAGCCCGAGGAAGGCAGGAGGAGGATCCTGAGCCCCACAAACCCATCATTTCACACGCAGCCCGCGGCGCTGGCAGCGGCCCTGCGGCTCCGCGTGGGGACACGGCACAGGCCCCCACAGCTTCCCCTCACGTTTGAAGCACGAGGTGAGGGAGATTCAAGGATTCCTTCCCAAATTCCAGCCCTGCCAGTCAGCACCAGGCAGTGCAGTGGCATCACACACAAAATAAACAATGAAGACAATTACTTTGAGGTGTTTTTTCTGTAATACTTGGTGGCGGTGTCAAGACATTGAGGTTTGACGTTTGACCCCATTTCCTGCTCCGGGGACAGCCAGGGATGGGCCCCACACACGGCAGGGCCTCGCCTGGCTCAGGGGTCACCACAAGGGTTTAATGAAACCTCAGCCTCTGCCTGTCTTTAGTTGCAACACCCCTGCCCTGCCCTCAGCACATCCCCCACCCCATCCTGGATAAAGCCAGGGGCTGTCCAGGGGTGGATCAGCACATCTGTAATTGGGCATTGCAGGGGGATCCCTCCTTCAGTCCCTACAGACATGGAGGAGGATGATCCCAACAAAGAGCTGGAATGATTAAAAGTTAACTTTTTAGGGGAAAAAAACCCCCCAAACAAAATATTCACAACTCAAATGTTTTCATCTAATTAACAGACGAATGTCATCCCTGCGGGGGCTCAGCACAGCCATGGAATCACCCCAGAAGTGCCCACCTGCCTCAGGTGACACAACTCAGAAAACACAGGGAAAACAACCCCAAATGGACAGGAAACGGAGCAGGGCAGGAACCATCCAACCTCAGAATTACCTGGGTGGGAAGGGACCTTAAATCCCATCCAGTGCCACCCCTGCATGGCAGGGACACCTTCCACCATCCCAGGCTGCTCCAACCAAACAATAAAAAAAAACCAAACCAAACCAAACCAAAAAAAAAAAAAAAACCCAAACCAAAATAAAAAACCAACCAACCAAAAAAACCCCAGCAAATGAAACTCCTATTTCTTTACCTTAATAAAAATGGAGATTTTTAAAATTACTCGGTTGCCCTGCACTTTACTTTAGACAGTAATGAAATATTAAGAATCATCCAACCCCTTGAACGCTCTCTGGCCCAAGCAGGGCTCCAGGCACCAGGGACTCCCAGCACCGCCCTGCCCAGGGTCTGAACCTCACACATGCACTCAGTCCATGCTTTTAAGGCAAATTATTCTAAACTTCACTAAAACTGAAATTCAAATGAGCTGTTTCCCTTCAGAGAGTCAATGACAGCAGGACACCACTGCCACTAAACCCAGGAGTATTTCCAAAGCCAGAGCAGAGTTCCAAGCCAAGGGCTCTGAAGTCATTCCCAGTCCCTTTTCCACCTTTAAACCCAGCTCAGGAGGGCGTTATCGAATACCAAGGGCACAATCCCAGCAAATTCCCGACCTGGGAATGTTCAGAAGATCCAGTGGGGAAGGTCAGGTCATTCCCGGCCCCCAACCACCCCGGGAACGAAGGCAAGGCGGTACCTCCCACCCAGCGCCGGGACGAGCCCAGGACAGGGAAAGGCGCTTGGAGCTCCAACATTCCCGGAGCTCCTGGCAGCTCCAGGGCAGGCACGGCCTTGGGGATGGGTTGGGAGCGCCGGGAGGCACCGGCAGCAGCTCAGGGGCTGCAGAGCCCCAGGGCTGGCATTGATCTCCTTCTGGGAATCCCTCACAGCCACAGGAAGGTTTGGTTTGTGAGGAGGAGCTGCAGATCCTCAGTGCTGGGATTTTCCCTCTCATTCCTCGGAATTCTTTAGCTGCAGGAACTTCTGATTTATAGGAGGAGCTGCAGATCCTCAGTGCTGGGATTTTCCCTCTCGTTCCTGGGAATCCCTTACAGGTACAGGAAGTTTTGTGCTATAGGAGGAGCTGCAGTTCCTCAGTGCTGTGGTTTGATCTCTCATTCCTGGGCATCCCTTACAGATACAGAAAGTTTTAAGGTCCAACCACAAAGTTCCTCCAATACAAACTCTCCTCAAAATGCTTTTTAAAAAAAATTAGGGATAAGAACTACAGAATCCTAAAGTGGTTTGGGGTGAAACCTAAAATAGTTTGGGGTGAAAGGGACTTAAATCCCACCCCTGCACTCCCTGCCATGGGCTGGGACATCTCCCACTATCCCAGGGTGCTCCAAGCCCTGTCCAGCCTGGCCCTGGACACATCCAGGGGTGGGAGCACCTCAGGAACAGCATTTTTGCTTGGGTTTTTCCCAGTTACAGGTGTGATGGACATTCCTGAGCTCCTGGGAATACAGAAGTTGTTCCCAAAAGTTGCCAGCTGATGCCACGGAGTCTGTCTGGTGGCAGCATCGTGGCCGGAACACCCCAGGGACACCCCAGGATGCTCAGGGGTGTTTTTGGTCACTGTGGGGAGCATCATCTGAACCCAGCACTCGCCAGGCAGCTGCTGAGTGGGATCTGAGCCACGTCAGAGCACATCAAACCAGCTCAGGCCCTTGCTGAGAGCAGCCTTCCTCCTCACAGCCCAAACCAACTTGTGTGGAAGGGTTGTAGAGCCCAGGCGCCCGGAGTGAGCGCAGTGAGTGCCAGCGCTGCTCCTGCAGCCCCGCGCGTGGGAGCCTCGCAGCTCGGCGGCCTGATGGGACTGTCGTGGTTATCGGCACCCGCTGGAGAGCCCCGCGCTGCCAGGGAGGAGCCTTCAGCTCAGATCACGGCTCCTGTCTGTTCCCTCCGACAGAGCTGTCAGCGCCGGGCTGTGAGGAGGAGGCTGCGAGAGCAGAACCCAAGTGCCCCGAGCTGCAGCTTCCCAGAGCTCAGGGAAAGGAGCCAGAGCTTGGGAATGCCCCGGGACACTGCTGGGAAGGGCCCAGCAAGAGATAGGGGAGAGCTGCTGGAGAAAAGGAGCTCAGGGGGCCCTTGTGGCTCTGCACGAGTCCCTGACAGGAGGGGGCAGCCGGGGGGGTCGGGCTCTGCTCCCAGGGCACAGGGACAGGAGGAGAGGGAACGGCCTCAGGCTGGGCCAGGGCAGGGCCAGGGGGGACATCAGCAGGAATTTCCCCATGGAAAGGGTGGTCAGGCCTTGGCAGGGGCTGCCCAGGGAGGGTTGGAGTCCCCATCCCTGGAGGTGTCCCAGGAAGGGCTGGAGGTGGCACTCAGAGCTCTGGGCTGGGGACAAGGTGGGGATGGGGCACAGCTGGGAGTCGGTGACCCTGGACATCCTTTCCAGCTGCACTGATCCTGGCATTCTGGGATTTTCCAGACATTCCACCAACCATGGTGAGATGTCCAGGGAAATGTTCACCACCCCAGGCACCTCTCATTGCTCAGCTGGACCCTGCTGGATGCTCAGGAGTGTTCTGTGCCACATTCCTGAATCCTCCTCCCACCCCTCCCACCTGCAGGGCTTTGGAATATCAGCCATGGATGATCAGATGTGACACAGATGAGACTTCCTGGGCTGAGCTGGCAGCACTCGGAGCTGTGTGGGGCAGAGCTGAGCAGGTGAAGGTTTGGGAACACAGCCAGAATTTTTCTCCCAGATTTTGCCCCAAAGCATTTTTGTGTCCCTGGAGTTTGGGGGAAATGACAAAGGACAAGGTCTGCAGGAGCTCTTTCGGGGTCCACAGGCTGCTGCTTGCAACTGGAGCTGTTCCAGGTGTTCTTCGAGGTTTGGGGTTAAGGGCCCTTCCAACCCAAGCCTTTCTACGGCTCTCTGATAAAATTGGCTTTTTCATTAAATTTAGAAGATCAAATTTGTAACACGCACCAGGAGATGTGTGGAAAACTGCCGGATATCCAGAAAACCTGGATTTCCTTTCCCTGGAATCTCTCCAGCCTCAGTGGGGGTGTAAAAGTGAGGTTCTCCTCAAGTTTAAGCAGCTCCAGTCCCATCCCACCCCAAGCAAATTAAAACTTTCCTTTTGATCTCTCACTAAACCCCACTTGTGCTGGTTGTGGTCCCCACCGTTCCCTTCCCAGCTTCCTGAGCCCATGGATTAAAATCCATCCTGAGCCCTCTTGATGGGTGGATCCCATTCAGAGCCCCGTTGGTGGACACAGAACATCGGGAACTGAACCCCATCCCAAAGTCTATAAATTCCTGGGAGTTTGCCCTTGTTAAAGTGAGCAAAGGATTATTTTGGATAAAACACCTCCACAGAGACTTTGTTTCTTTTGCACTCATAGGTTAATAGGCTTCCAGACTTCTGTGGAATCCCAGGATGGGTTGGGCTGGGAGGGACCTTAAATCCCAGCCAGTCCACCTATTCCACGAGCAGGGCACCTCCCACTGTCCCAGGCTGCTCCAAGCCCCCATGTCCAGCCTGGCCTGGGACACTTCCAGGGATCATCCAGGGGCAGCCACAGCTTCTCTGGGAATTCCAGCCCAGGGCCTCCCCACCTTCCCAGGGAGGAACTTGGGCCATGACTTTCCAGGGGCTGCACAGCAAAAGAAATTGGGAAAATGGAAAAGTTTTGCAGGGAGCAGGAATGGACACAGCACAGGAACATCCAGCTCTGGGATGGGAGAACCATTCCAGGAATTCCTGTGCCTGCAGCAAGGGATGCAGGGTCCTTACACAAGGCTGCATCCCTTAGCAGAGTTCAGAAATCCAGATAAAATCCTAAATTTCTCATGTTTTCCTCTAAAATAGTTCTGGCAGATTTGATGTTTTACCCTTTTTGAAATTTTTGTTCCCTCACAGGTTGGGATTCCGAGCAGGCACTTCCCAGAGCCCTCTGCCCGTGCCAGGAGCGGGGTTATCCACTTAACAAAGGCTTCATTCCTGCTTTTTGCCCCTGCAGCCCAATTGGAGCTGGCAGCTCCTCTCGTGGATCCCGGCCCGGTGGCAGCTGAGCAGCATTCCTTGCGGAGACACGGCACAGGGGGACACGGCAGCGGGATCGCTCCCTGGGCTTCGTGCTCCTTCCTCTGGGGCTGGTGCCACGGGATGGCGGCAAATCCCACCCGTGGGATGTTCCCTGATCCCACCCTGGGGATGTTCCCTGATCCCATCCCTGGGGATGTTCCCTGATCCCATCCCTGGGGATGTTCCCTAACCCCACCCCTGGGGATGCTCCCTGCCTGCTGCACCCCTGGGTGCTGGGGTGGCCGGTACTGCTCCGGGCATTCCAGAAATTCCATGGAGGCACCTCGGGATTGTTCACATTGGCACCTCCTCGTTGCCAGGGGAGATGTTCCCTCCCTGCCTCTCTCCCAGCCCTCACCATCCCGGGAAGCCCTGGAAGTGTCCCAGGCCAGGCTGGACGGGGCTTGGAGCAGCCTGGAATAGTGGGAATGGGATGGGATTCAAGGTCCCTGCCAACCAAACCATTCCAGGATTCCCTGGAAGAGGGAGGCTCTTTGCTGGGATATTCCCTCCTGCTCTGATTTCCCAGTGTTGGCTCCTCAGGCCATCCCTGTGCCCCAGTACTTGGGGCCAACGAGTTTCCTTCTCTTTTTTCCTTTTCCCTGGAATTCTGCCACGTGGAAATGAGGAAATCGTCCACTCTGAGCCCACCAGTTTTCTGTGGTGCAGGACTGGGTTTCTCCATCCCGAAGGATTTCCCTGCTGTGGTGCAGGACTGGGTTTCTCCATCCCAAAGGATTTCCCTGCTGTGGTGCAGGACAGGGTTTCTCCATCCCAAAGGATTTCCCTGCTGCCCTCCAGCACTCCCTGCACTCCCTGGGGCTGCTGCCCCGCCTGGACGCAGCCACAGGGGGGAAGACACTTCCCAAGGGAATCCAGCACGGATGAGGAGTGCAGGGAAGAGCATTGGGGACATTCCAAATTCCAAACTTCCAAGCTGAAGAGCTGCTCATGCCGAAGGGAAATCTCTGGATGTTCTTCAGGGATAACACTCCCATGGAAGAACTTCCAACCCTTTTCCTTTTCCTTTCCCCTTTGTGAATTGGAATTGGAAGTAGGAGGTGCTTGCAAAACCTTCCTGCAAAATTAGTGTGACCCTAAAAAATGCACTTTCCTTAAAAAATCAATTTATCCTTAAAAATGCATTTACCTGAAAAAGCACATATCTTAGAAAAATACAGTTTCCCTAAAAACCAAAATAGACTTAGCCTAAGGAAATAAGCTTAGCCTAAAAACAAAACTAAAAAATGCACTCACATGAAAAAATGAACTTATCCTAAAAATGAAACTTGCCCTAAGAAATACAGCTCACCTAAAAAATTACATTCACCCTAAAAATGCAACTTACCCTAAAAAGTAACTCGCCCTAGTAACTAAACTTATCCTAAAAAATGAAACTTATCCTAAAAATTTAACTTACCCTAACAAATACCCTAAAAAGTAAACGTACCCTACAAATGAAACTTGCCCTAAAAATACCCTAAAAAATGCATTTACCCTAAAAAAGGTGGAGTCGAGTCCCGGCTGTGCCCCATCCCCACCTTGTCCCCAGCCCAGAGCCCTGAGTGCCGCCTGCAGGAATTCCTTGGGCACCCCCAGGGATGGGCACTCCAAACCTCCCTGGGCAGTTCCAGTTCCTGAGCACCCTTTCCATGGGGAAATTCCTGCTGATGTCCCACCTGAGCCTCCCCTGGTTTCCCTCCAAATACAAAGGAAAAAGAACAAGAGTAGAGAGAACTCCACCTTTTCCAGAAAAGCAGGATGAGACATCCCTGGAGCTCCTCAAACCCTCGACATTATCCTTTTCCAAGCGACTGCCTGGTGCCCCGCTGGGAATCTGCTTAGATCCTGCTCCTCCGGGATCATCCCAATGGTCTTGGTACTTTGGGCACTGATAACAGAGTGAATTCTACAAATCTCAACAACAACAACAACAACAACAGCAGGAACCACTGCACTGCGATGATACCGATGTTAACGCCCCGAAGGCTTCCCACAGGTGTTTTCTCCCCATTCCAGCTCCTGTTTTCCTCCTGCTCCTCTCCCCGGCTGGCTGCAGGACCCATGGAAGTGCCCCTCTGGAGAAATCCCCTGCTCCCTCCTTTCCCCCAGGGCAGCATTTCGTCTCAGTGTCCCTGGTTTGGGAGCACTGTCTGATGGAATTGCTGCAGGAAAAGTGGATCCATGGCCTGTCCGGGTTTCCAGGAGCGGTGCTGGCTGTGCCACTGCACTGCCAGGATTCCACGGACACTCCATGGACACAGCACTGCAGGGAACAGGAATTCCTCCCCCAGCTGCTCCAGCGGCAGCAAACACAACTTTCTGCTCAGTCCAACACACGAACAAGTTCGGGAGACTCCCAGACCTTCCCACTATCCCGGTTTTCCCGGCTGATCGGCTCCCAGGGCGGATCTCCGTTCCCGAAGGAATTCCCGGCGCCTTTCCCGGCTGCAGCAGCCCCAGCCGGGTTTTGGGACGGGGATCCCCGGGTCCCGCCCCGCTGCGCGTTCCGGCAGCACTAGGTGGTGTTGCAGAGTAGTTTTGAGGGAAATTAGGGAAAAGACAGGAATTTTGTACTGTTCAGCCTCTTCCCAAGACTCCAAAAGTTCATTCCAAACCTGCTGCGGGTGCCTTTGCCCACGAGGGAGCACGAGGGATGTTCGGGAACAGTTTTCCAGCCGCCCTCTCCGTGGGAGGAGGAGGTTCCCGAGCATCCCTCTGCTCCCCACACACCGGCATATCCAGGTTTAAATACCCCTGGAGATCAGGAATTCCAGCTCTCTCTCCAGGAAATAATATTTTCTATGGCCTCAGAGTGGTTTGGATCAGGTATTTCCACATCCGGTGTTGAAAAAATCCAGGGACAATTCCTATTGCTCCAGGACGTTCCTACAGCTCTAAATTTCACTTTATTTTCCCAGTGGATGGATAAAAAATTGGATGCAATTTCCAGTCCTGGATTATCACTGGCAGAACTCAACCTCCTGAAAGAAAGAGAGAAAATTTTAAATCAAATTTTTTGGTTCAGCATGAAAATATTTCGAACATCAAAATATTTCAAATAATAAAATATTGAAAATGAAAACATAATTCAGGCATCAAAATATTTGAAATACTAAAATATTTCAAATAAAAAAAATATTTCAAGCATGAAAACATTTCGAGCGTTCAAAATACTTCAAATATCAAAATATTTCCAAGTAATTCAGCAATTTTGAAAGCTAAAACCTTTGCCAGCTCCCAGGAAAATCCGTGTTTGGATGAACAGGTGGGGAAAGGTTGTGGTTATCCCAGAGGCCACAAAGACCAAAGGAGTCCAAGAATTCCAAGGCCAAGGGTTGTTAAACGTTGGAGTGGGGCTGCCCAGGGAGGTTTGGAGTGCCCATCCCTGGAGCATCCAAGGAATTCCTGGAGGTGGCACTCGGCGCTCCGGGCTGGGGACAAGGAGGGGATGGGGCACAGCTGGGATCTTATGATCCTGGAGGGCTTTTCCAACCCCGGCGATCCCGGGATTCTGTGCCTGAGGCAGATCCAATCTCCTGTAAAACCCCGGTGTTTCCATCCCTGTTTCCTGTGCCGCCGTCACCCCTCTCTCCCGCACCGCCGATCCCGGGAATTCACCCCGTGCCAGAGGCGGCTCCTGCCGCCCCCACCCTGTGCCAGAGGCTCTCCCGCGTTTCTCCTTTTCCCAGCCCCTCCCAGCGCCCGGACCGAGCCGGGAAGTCCTTAATGAGACATTTACCAGTGGCTGTGCTCACACTTCCCTCTGGATAATGAGGCCAGGCTGGAATGAGACATCCCCGGCACTTCCCGGCATTTCCCCTCCCAGCGCTGCCCGTGGGGTTTTTTCCCTGCTGGATGTTGGGAAGTTTATCCTGGCCATCAATAATCCCCGTGTCAAAGGCAACTCTCTGCTGCTTTTTACTGTGGGAAAGAATTCCTGCCCCTTTCTCTTCAGGAATGCTGGGGGATGATTGCAGTCTAACAAACACAGCAGCGATCTCTCCTTCACTCCCAGCCCCTCCTGCAGACATTTCCCACTTTGGAGTTGCTCAAACCTTCACCAGAGCGATCCCAAATCCATTCCTGCCACTTTCCAGGGAGATTTTCCAGCCTGGCTCTGCTTCCCACAGAACCCAGCACGCTCCAGCACTGGAAGTTGTGTGCCTTCAGCTTCCCAGTGATGCCCCAGCTAAAGAGGAGCGAGATTTATGGGGAGCTGCAGCTTGTTAGGCTAATTTGGGCAGCTGAGGGGCCGCCAACGTGCTGGGCTCGGTTAAATCCCGGGAATTCATGGGACTGCTTGGGAATTGGTCTTTCCTTCGGCTACTTTGAATGCCATTTATACTGATTGTGCCAGGTGCTCGTGCACAGCCCTGAGAAGGGCAGAGATTTCCACGGATCCATAGATCTCCCTTCCAGGACCCCCCACCTGCACAAAGGGCACTGGCATTTCCCTCCCGGTGAAAAATGACACCGAGGGCTCACAGCCGGCTCGGAATCCTTCTCGGAGTGGCAGAATTTTTCAAAACGTGCCCCAAATCCTCTTTTCTCAGCCAATTTTCCTGTTGCATTTTTGTTTGGGATGGCTGGATTTGCCATATGAAGTGCAGGGTCAGGGAGAACTCTGTGTGTGCCCTGCAAACCTCCGGGATTTATTTTGAACTTTAAATCTCTGTTCCTGGTTTTCCCATCAGACATTTACCACAGAGTGCGGCTGCACTCCCATCCCATCCCATCCCATCCCATCCCATCCCATCCCATCCCATCCCATCCCATCCCATCCCATCCCATCCCATCCCATCCCATCCCATCCCATCCCTGCTGGCAGACAGGGAAGAGCTTTGGGGTCCTGGTTGGGACGTGCTCCCCTCCAATGAACAACGACTCTGAATCCCGACACACCGGAGATCCTGACATTCCCGGGGCCGTGCTGATGAAAACGTGAGTTCCCGTGCTGGATCCAGGTGTTTAGGAGCTCTGCTCCCGTTTATTTGGATGTCAGATCCCGACAATCCCGGCCAGCCCAGCCAGGTGACACAGCGACACGGGCCCCAGGGCCGCAGGGTTCTCCCTCCTGCCTCAGCCCCTCATCTCCAATTGTCAACACTCTCCCAACTCGGCTGCTGCCGCCGGAATTGACACCGGAATCTGCGGCGCTATTTGTCTTAATCCAATATTTGTCTCATTCCCGCTCCTCCCCGGCAGTGTTTGCCTTATTCCCGAGCGGTTCCATTTCTGTGTTTGTCAGGCGCCTTCCCGCTCCCAGAGCCTCGCCTGACCCGGCTCCTTCCCTTTGCATCTCCAAATGCCGGAGCGGCGCCGCGCGGGGGGCGCGGGCAGGGCCGGGACGGGGAATTGGGAGCTGCCGAGCTCCGGCCCTGCCTGCTCCGGCTGCTTCTCCTCCCCGCTCCGCTCCCAGCCCCTCCTGCAGCCGGTCCCGCACGGGGCACAATTCCCTCCCCAGATCCAAGCGCTGGGGAGCCCCGGGAGCGCTGGCAGAGCCCAGAGGGGGAAGAGAAAAGGGCTGGAGGACTTTGGGAATAATTTGACAACAATTATTGAAACAACCGTTCCCCAGTCCCGGGGGTGGAGTAGGACCGGCTCAGGGTTGTCTTCTCCGTCCTGAGCCCCAGCAATTCCAGCGAGGAAAGGACAAACAGCACCCAAAACACAGGATCGGGGTGGGTGGGGCCGGGAGGGACCTCGGGCATCATCGGGCAAGGAAGGGGGAAGGAGGAGGCAAAGGGGAAGGAAGGAAAGGGAAAAAGAGCAGTGAAACAGAGAAAAAGAAGAGGATGTGGGAAAGGAAAGAAGGGGGAAAAGAAGGGAGAGACGAGGGAGAAAAAAGCGGGGAAAGAAAGGGGAAGAAAGGGGAAAGAAGGGGAAAAAAAGGGAGGAAAGGGGGGAAGGGAAGAAAGAAGAGGAAAAGGGGGAAAAAGAAGGGGGGAAACGGAAAGAAGGATGGAAAGAAGGAAAAGAAAGGGAAAAGAAGGGAGGGAAATCTTGGTGATTTGTACTATTGTTGTTGTTGTCGTTATTTTGTTATTGCAATTATTATTTCAGGGTTCTGTGATGGTTCAGGAGAGAGAACATTCCCTTGGTTAAAGTATTCACAGAGAGAGAAGAAAAAGAGAGAAAATGAGGGAATGAAGAAAAAGAGGAAGGTGTGAGCAGCAAGAGGAGTGAGATCAGCCAGGAACTATCACAAAAACACACAAAACCTTCCCTCTCCCAGACCCGGGGTAAATCCAGAACAGAGCCCAGGAGCCCCTTTCCCAGCGAGGTGGGGACACTGAGCTTTCTGTCATTATGGGCACAAAGCAGGGGCTGCTCTGACCTGGGGCCGTCTCTCCTCAACCTGGATGGATTTTTCCTGCAGCTTTTTGTGTTCCTGAGCCCAAGTGCCTCAGTAACAAAGAAATGTTAATGTTAGTAACCAGGACTTCCCCTTGTGGATGTCATTTAACACCTTTTTCTCTCTCTTTCCCCTCCCCTCATGTCTCTTACTCCAAATCCTGGCTTGCCTTTCATGCTGAGGGCCAGGCTGGAACCTGGCAGGGAGGTTCATGGTCAGAAAGGACAAAAAGCTTCTCTTTGGATACCTAAAACACTCCACGAGATTGCCAAGCTGGAAGTTCTTTCAGGAGTTTCGCTTTAAATAAAAAAATAAATTAAAAACGTTAAAAATCAGCGGTGACCTTAAACCAAGGAAATCGTGCCCGTCCCTCCCTCTGCTGCTCGGGAGGAGCAGCGCTGGCAGCACAGAGCCCAGGACGTCAGGAATTCACAGGCACCAGCATTTCCAGAAGCCTCCTTGGACAAGGTTTCTGTTTAATTGGCTTAAAAAGCCACTCTTCTCCCACACAGGCTCCTGCAGAGCCATCTGTGCAGGGACTGGCAATCTGGAGAAAGAGGCTGTGGAGGAATTCACCCTGCCTGGCACTGCTGGATGATGGGGGAGCAGAATTCCAGAGGTTGTGCTGACCCAGAGGACAGCGAGGGCTCCAGAGGGCACTCAGAATTCCAGCTGTACTGGGAAAGGTCTGAAAAGCAGGGAAGGACAGAGAGGAAATCCATGGGGATGGAGGAGTTGGGCCCTTTTAGAGTAACTCTGGTGAGGAGGTAAAATTTGTGCCTTGTTTTCTTCAGAGAGGAGGAACTTGGGAAGAACCATGGACATGGAATTAAGAATCAAATGGGGAGAGGAGCAGAGCCCCTGAGAAGCTGCTGCTGTTGGGCACGGCCTGGCAACACCACCATTTCCAAACATTCCCAGATCCAAACCTCTGCCAAGCAGCCCCAGCCTGCGGGGAAGGAGCTCCTGCTCCAACACATCCACAGCCAAAGCCACAGGGAAAAACCAGAGGCGGGAACCAGACACACGGAAAGGAGTTCCCAGGGGTCTGCCAAGGCGGGGAGCGGAGCACCAGGAGCCGCCAGCAGGAACACGGGAATGTTCCCCTGGAGAGGAGAAGGATCCAGGGAGAGCTCAGAGCCCCTTGCAGGGCCTGAAGGGGCTCCAGGAGAGCTGGAGAGGGACTGGGGACAAGGGCTGGAGGGACAGGACACAGGGAATGGCTTCCAGTGCCAGAGGGCAGGGACGGATGGGAGATTGGGAATTGGGAGTTCCTGGCTGGGAGGGTGGGGAGGGGCTGGGCTGGAATTCCCAGAGAAGCTGTGGCTGCCCCTGGATCCCTGGAAGTGCCCAAGGCCAGGCTGGAGCATCCCAGGACAGTGGAAACTGTCCCTGCCATGGCAGGGGTGGCACTGGATGGGCTTTGAGGTCCCTTCCCACCCAATCATTCCAGGATTCCATGAATTCCAAGGCAGATGTACTTTCTGTGCTGTTCAGTGCCAAACCTCCACCCCCAAGCCGCTGTGAGCCGTGGCTGAGGTTTCCCGGCTCTGTGGCCCCCGGGTGCCCTGGCAGGGTGCCCCCATCCCCTTTTCCCAGTCCCTGTCCCCCTCTGTGCCCACCCTGTGCCCCCCAGCCCAAGGCAGGGCAAGTTCCAGGCCCCTGCTCTCCAGCCCCACCTCTCCATGGACACTGAGGGATAATAACGGGAAATTCCAGGTGTTCTCCTGGCCAATCCCCCCGAGCAGCTCTGGGCTCTGCTGTCCCTGATGGGGTTCAGGGCAGAGTCTGTGCCCACGGTGCCACCGCGGCTCCGGGAATGCTCCCGGCCCCCCTTCCCCTTCCCGGGAGCAGGGGCTCCAGAGGGGCAGCTCAGCTGCAAATCCGAGAAGCTGCAGCATTTCTGATCCTCAGCCAAAGGCTCTCCGTGGCAGCAACAACTGCCAAGGATTTCCCCCTCGGGGAGCTGTCCTTCCAGCAATACGAGTGACTCCAAAGGGGGAATCAGACCCCAGTGAAACCTCTCAGAGCAGGTGAGCACCTCCTCCACGGGAAATCCTGGAGGGAACACGGCCCCCGGCAGCCCCAGGCACGCCGGGCGCTCCGGTGCCACTGAACACCCACAGCCACAATCACAGAGCTGCCTCATTCCCCGGCATCTTCCCAGGATCCATCGCCTCCGCATGGATTTGGGATCGGGAGCAGCACTGCCCTCCCTCCCTAACGTGGTTTTAAGCCGGGTTTAACTTCCCAAAGTGATTGGCTCCTGAAAATTTTGTCAGTGGAGTTCTGGCAAACTGTGCTGGGCACGTGGATCCGGCCCCTTCGGCATTCCCGCTCTGCCCAGCTCCCTTTCACCTTTCCAGGGGATCCCGTGGTGAGGTGATCCCTTACGGAGCAGGTCAGGATTCCCACTCACTGCTTTGTTTGACTGAGGGAACAGGGTTGAAGTTAGGAAATGGTATCTTGGAGTTTCTTCAGCCTCATTGACCTGGTTCAGTCCAATCTGCGAACAGACAAAGGGAAAAAAGGGATTGGAGCAGGGAAATAAATGGGAAACTCGGGGATTTGGGAAAATACGGCAGTAAAGGTAACTATGGAAGAGTGGGAGGAGCACAGGGAGTGGAGCTCAGGGACTGCACCCCACGGCCATGGGGGTGGTGGGTGGGAATTGCCCCACAGAGGGGCTGAACACAGAATCCCCGGATCACTGAGGTTGGAAAAGCCCTCCCAGACCATCGAGTCCAAGCTGTGCCCCATCCCCACCTTGTCCCCAGCCCAGAGCTCTGAGTGCCACCTCCAGCCCTTCCTGGGACACCTCCAGGGATGGGAGGTGTCCAAACCTCCCCAAAACCTCCCTGGGCAGTTCCAAGGCCTGAGCACCCTTTCCATGGGGAAATTCCTGCTGCTGTCCACCCTGCCCCTGCCCTGGCCCAGCCTGAGGCCGTTCCCTCTCCTCCTGTCCCTGTGCCCTGGGAGCAGAGCCCGACCCCCCCGGCTGCTCCCTCAGCCGCTCCCCATCTGCCTTAATCCCCACTGACCATCCCAGGGATTCCTGGCCAGGGGATTCATTCCCAGGGGTCCTGGATCAGCACCCCAGGCTGAGCACCCCCTTGAACACAAACCTTGACCCACAGGGAGCAAATCCCGAAGCCCCCCTGTCCCCTGGGGTTGGTGGCACCCGCTCCTGGATCAGGGCAGGTCAGACCCAGCTCTGATGGTGGCACCTCAGGACAGCTGAGCTGGATTTTCCTCACGTGCCACATTCTGCAAAACCACAAACAGGAGATAAATAAAGCCCCTGTTACTGGCAGGATGAGCACAGGTTGAAGTGCCTGGGTTCTGAGGAGATAACAATTACCAGCAAGTCATTACTTACAAACAGGATAATTTTTCAAGCAAGCCTGGATGCCTCTGCACATTCCCAGCCAGCAAATAGCTTTGAAAATCCTCTGAGCTGGAAAAAACCATTGTGAATCCCCAGCATATGCTTTGCTCTGAGTGTATTTTAAAAAATATTTGTTTAGGCCGATAATGTAAGGAGTGAAAGAGGCTCAGAGTGTGGCGGCAAAACGCTGAGATGTTTAGCCCGTGGCTAAACAGGATTTTCCTGTTCACAGCTATGATTTCATGTTTGACCATAATAAAAAGCCTTGATGAAAAATATAGATGTTCCCAGCGTGAGCACTGTCACATCACTGGTTTATAAATAAACATGGACCACGTTCAAAAACCTCCCTAAGCACAGTGACCTCCCGCAGGCAGCCCTGTGCTCCCGAGGGATGGGGCAGCTGCTCCAGGGAATTCCAAGGCTCCCTGCCCACACCAGGGGGTTGGAATTGCAGGCTCTTTGTGGTCCCTTCAACCCCAAACCGTTCTGGGATTCTGGGATTGTGCTGTGCAGGAGAACAGGGCTTTTTCCTAAAGCTCAGGAAGAAGTTCTGGAAATAAAACTTGGGGCTTTGGGAACAGTAAAACACCAGGGATGGTGGAGCTGTCCCAGACTCTGCAGCCTTTAATGTGGTCCCAAATAAACAAAACATGGGGGCTTATAAAAACCAGGGGGAGTGACTTCTAACATAGGCAGAGAGTGATAGGACAAGGGGGAATGGTTTTCAGCTGGAAAAGGGCAGGGTTAGATGGGATATTGGGAATTGGGAATTCCTGGCTGGGAGGGTGGAGACGCCCTGGCACAGGGTACCCAGAGCAGCTGTGGCTGCCCCTGGATCCCTGGAAGTGTCCAAGGCCAGGCTGGACAGGGCTGGGAGCAGCCTGGGACAGTGGAAGGTGTCCCTGCCATGGCA